>OW240913.1:258006289-258046420 GCA_933207985.1 Pelobates cultripes
GAAGGGCACTTCGTCACAGGAGGTATTCACAGCTTTCAATTTGCCAGCATGAAAGCAGGACTAGAGGTAGTGTTGATAGTTGGTGCCGTGCCAGTGAGACTGTTCCTATTACTGTTGACATGCGCAACATGATGACAAGCTGCCTAGAATGGCGTGCACTCAGCAAAATGGTTACGAAGAATCTGAGATTTTTTGGTACGTGGAGCTGGCTTGGTCACAGTGGTCTTGCATTGTGAGTCCATAGCGGTACTGAAGGATTCCCAGCTGACAAGGACAGGACTCTTTGTCTGCAACATTTGGTGAGCCCATACTTTGATGCATCCAGACAACAGGTTGATAGCCGCTCGGACCTTGATGAAATCTGCGGCATATGTTCGAGGCTTTAAAGAAAACAACACCTCACAATCCATCTTAAAGGACTGAAAGGATGTGCGGCTACCATCAAAACGGTCGGGCATAATGACAAACGGTTCAGGATACGCTGGTTCCGGGGCTGGACGTACTGCGCCTTTAAGAAATAAAATTTCTTGCTGCAACTCCAAAACAGTCTGGGCCAGGCTGGACACTGGTTGGGACAGGGGTGAGCACATCTCTCCATATTGATCAAGTCTTTTGTCAGGGTCTTACCTGGGTTGGGAGTCTGTAGCGCAGATATGTTGCTCACCCTTGCAGATAGCCACAGGCCAAGGTGGTCAGGTAAGAATTCACCCGGCCTGTGGGTCTGTGCACGGGGGCTGTGCAGGATGAAGTACCAAGTAGCAGGACAGGCAAGGACTCAAACAGCAGGATCGTCAAAGGATAGCCGAGGTCAAAGGATGCCAGAAGACAGGAACAACGAGGAGTAGCCGAAGTCAAGGGATGCCAGAGGTCAGAGTAAACGTAGTCAGAAGCCGGGGTCAATAACAAGTAGCAGCTCAAACGACAGGAACACTGGTACAAAGCACACAACAGGATCAAAGACTTGATGCTGATCACAGGGCGAGGATGAGTTTAAATACTCTGCTAATGTCTGATCAGGGTCAGGTGAAGCACATCCAAAGTCAAGGTACAGCCCCCAGAGTAATAGACATACCAGGATGAACAGGACCAGAATGACATGTGGCATACAAAAGCTGCTGTGGCTCAGAGGAAGGAAGCAGGACCAGGACTGCAAGGTTCCCTGGTTCAAGTCCCTTGTTGGGAACTCTGTGGGTGACCACGTCTGGCTGTCTGTTTGCTGCGGCGAGAACCGTGACAAATTGTTAGTGTAGCACTCACCTAAGAGATTTTACCTGCTACCTGAGAGCCGCAAGGTGAATTGTTAGTGTAGGACTCACCTAAGAGATTTTACCTGCTACCTGAGAGCCGCAAGGTGAATTGTTAGTGTAGGACTCACCTAAGAGATTTTACCTGCTATCTGAGAGCCGCAAGGTGAATTGTTAGTGTAGGACTCACCTAAGAGGTTTTGCCATTTATAATGATAGTAAAAACCTCCAGTTATTTCAATGTACATAGGGATTTGAGAGTGTGAAAGTAACGTTTTCTTTGGAATAATGTGATTGGATTAGCCGTATTAGTCCAGGAGACAAAATGCCGTAATAATTAGAATATATGCAATGATACATTTTTTATTGGACTAACATAATTTTTAAAGTGGAACTGCCACCATCTGGTGACTTTGCATAATTTCGAAAGACCACCGACGTGACAATGCCGCTGGGGGTCCAGTGGCCGGGTTGAGGCAGGCAAAGGTGAGTTAAATTTACCTAAACTTGTCCTTTGGGGGCGCGGCCATCAACTTCTGACCGGTCCTCTTCTGCTGAACTGCCAGGAGCTGACGTTGCGGTTTTATACAGCATTGAGGTCTATGGAGGATCTGCGAGACCCTGGAATCATCCATAGACAGAGCCAATTCCTTGCAGCAGTCATGAGCATTTCATAAAAATCTTACCTTAATGAAATACTCATTATGCATGGGTGACAGTACCGCTTTAATACACCTGCTTCAAGAGATTCCATGTCTTCCTCAGGTCTGCAGCAATACTGAGACAGAGGAAAACTCAAAAGTTAGTCCTTTAAATATTACGTTAGTTAGTAGTTATGTTAAGTAATAGTACATTAAGTTAGTATACAAGGTATCATTGCATACTGCAACACTGGTTATTTCGGCATGTATAAATGAAGAAATAGATTAGTGACAATTGCTTAAAATGAATTGCTGCCATTACATGCCGATATAACATGAATACCTTCAAATATGATCCACAACGTGTGAACATCATCAATGATTAAACTGCAATGTGTTGTGTGTTGTTGTATCTGCTTCTTATTGACATAACGGGGGACCTCACATACAGAGACTTTGTAATGACCACACCATGGCATGGCGGATATCTGCATGTGGGGGTGTTTGTTTGTTTTTCATTCCTTAACACCCAGCCTATAATATACGATATAAGATTGGGACTGTCCCAATAAATTCAGAGGTTTGTCCTCCGTTGATTCATCAGGAATCTAAGATTCTCTCTCTTCCAGGTGTCACGATATCCTAAATAGTCCTCCTTGAAATTGTGTTTCTACGTTACCTTTTCTTTGAACTGTTATGCATCTTCATAAAACAAAGTATCGTAACTTATCTTTTTACATTATATTGTAAAATAGATTGTATTATTCCATTGCAAAGTGGGGAGCTTCAATCTCTTATTGTAGTAAAGTATAAACTGCCCTAAATACTAGTGAAAAGTAGACGATTGATCATTTTAGATATCAGGCCAGTGGAAACAGTAACCTTTTCACCGTTATCTCAGCAGTGAAAGTGGTCAGCGATGCTGTTATATGTCCATCTTTACCCAACGCGTTCCTGTCTGATAGACTATTGGAAAGTAATGAGGAGAAGACTGAAACCATTTCAACAGACTGCTGACTTTCTGCCTGGCTCAATAATCCCCAAATTTATGATGCCTAAATAGCAGGTGGGAGGGAGGGTAGGGTAGAGCATAGTTTATTTAATATAGACTACATTAACCAAGCATAAATTTATCTCCTTAAATGAGGAGACAGCAGACTCATCTAAAGTTGTATATCGAGATACACGGTGAATCATTTTTACTCTGGCATTCTGTCTACTTATCGAGATGGATGTGGTCAGTCCAAGAGGGGAGATGGATTCACGTTACCTAACCAGGGAACGCTGCTGAACTGTATAAGCTAAAAGCCTCCCTTTGGATAGAATGGATGAGTTGCAGGACGATTGTTTAGATGGACATCTTATTAGACATTAAGGAGTTTTGTTTAATCTTCATCGTATTTCAATGGTAAACTTCAGCAAGAAGAAAAACAGTTTAAATGGACAGGGATGTTTCTGAGACACTGCATGGAAGAACAGAGATTGCTACACGTCTAGTATTGTAGAGGGTGGTGCTGTGTAAATGGTTGATATAAACATATAGACATATCTGAATATTTATTAAAGGACATAATTCTTCTTCAAAATTAGTTTTATGGGACATTTTCTGTGTTGTTTTGGATTACAAATAAATAAATAAATATCTTCTAAAATGAATAATAATATTAATAAAATATGTTTAATGGGGTGATACCCTACACCAGGGTTAGGCAACCTTTTAGCAGTACTGAATCTTGAAGTCCCTTGGCATTCTGGTGCTATTTTGTTAATATAAGGTGTGTATGTTGCTGAATTTTGCTGGTGTTGTTTATGGGTGCCGCGGTTGCTTTGTAACATTGTATTTGTTTGTATTTGGGCCGTTATATTGTATATGTTCATGAGTCATTTGTGGTGTCGTGTATGATACCCTATGCATGTGGGCTGTGTATGGGGGCTGCTTGTAGAGTTGTGTGTGAGTGTGTGGATGATATATCACATTGTGTGTTTGGTGGTGTGTGTGTATGCATGGGGCTGCTTGTAGTATTGCATGTGAGAGGCTGCTTATGGGGTTGTGTGCATGTATGTGGATTGTCATTTCTGTTGTGTTTGTGGAGACTGTGTGTGTGTTTGTGTTGGCTGTTTGTATTATTTGTATGTGGGTGACATTTTTTCTGCAGCTCTTTGTATATCTAACAGTGCGGGTGGCTTTCCTGGGGTACAGTGGGGACCAGGCGGGCCAAGTACAGGGCAAGTGCTGGACTGCCTCGACTGCCCTGCATGGCACACATGGCATAGGCTGCTGACCGCTGCCCTACACCTCCAAGATATTCTGCATGGTTGAGATTTCATCTGGAGAAGTCAAGTAAGTACCTTATATTTATGCATGATGTCATATTACAAATGAATACTATGTTATTATCTGCTTTGATTTACAGTATCAGAGGTGCATGAAAAGCTAATCAGCCAGAATTAAAGCCCTCCTTGTTGTCTAAACGTTGGCAGCGGAGATCCTGTTTTTGCCAACCTCAGGATTTACCATAAGAGAAAGCAGTCCATACATGTCTTACGGTATCTTAGGATTCATTGAAATTCCAAAGCAGGCTGGATCCATATTTCATAAAGAGTATATTTTTATGAAATAGTGAAAAATGGCAGGTCTGCTTTAATGTAGATCGAGTTTGTAATCAGAAGGATAGGAATAGGGAAATGTTCGTATGAATAAAAAAATATATATATTTTCAACCATAAAAATATTGATATTTAAAAATATTACACTTTTATTTACAATTATTGACATGAGAAAGCTTTATATATGCATGGTAACTTCACGCATAAATATACATATGTACAGGTGATACTCGAAAAATTAGAATATTGTGCAAAAGTTCATTTATTTCAGTAATGCGACGTAAAAGGGGAAACTAATATATGAGATAGACGCATTACATGCAAAGCAAGATAGTTCAAGCCGTGATTTGTCATAAGTGCGATGATTATGGCTTACAGCTCATGAAAACCTCAAATCCACAATCTCAGTAAATTAGAATATTACATGCAATCAATAAAACAAGGAGTGTACATAGAACAATATCGGACCTCTGAAAAGTATAAGCATGCATATGGACTCAGTACTTGGTTTGGGCCCCTTTTGCAGCAATTACTGCCTCAATACGGCGTGGCATGGAAGCTATCAGCCTGTGGCACTGCTGAGGTGTTATGAAAGACCAGGATGCTTCAATAGTGGCCTTCAGCTCTTCTGCATTGTTCGGTTTCATGTCTCTCATCTTTCTCTTGGCAATGCCCCATAGATTCTCTATGGGGTTCAGGTCAGGCGAGTTTGCTGGCCAATCAAGCACAGTAATCCCACGGTCATTGAACCAGGCTTTGGTGCTTTTGGCAGTGTGGGCAGGTGCCAAGTCCTGCTGGAAAATGAAGTCAGCATCCCCATAAAGCTCGTCTGCGGAAGGAAGCATGAAGTGCTCCAAAATCTCCTGGTAGACGGCTGCGTTGACCCTGGACTTAATGAAGCACAGTGGACCAACACCAGCAGATGACATGGCTCCCCAAATCAACACAGACTGTGGAAACTTCACGCTGGACTTCAAGCATCTTGCAGTGTGTGCCTCTCCATTCTTCCTCCAGACTCTGGGTCTTTGGTTTCCAAATGAGATGCAAAAGTTGCTCTGATCAGAAAAGAGGACTTTGTACCACTGAGCAACAGACCAAGTCTGTTTTTCTTTAGCCCAGGTAAGACGCTTCTGACGTTGTTTTTTGTTCAGGAGCGGCTTGGTAAGAGGAATACGACATCTGAAGCCCATGTCCAGGATCCGTCTGTGTGTGGTGGCTCTTGATGCACTGACTCCAGCCTCAGTCCACTCCTTGTGAAAGTCCCCAACACTTTTGAATGGCCTTTTCCTGACAATCCTCTCCAGGCTGCAGTCATCCCTGCTGCTTGTGCACCTTTTTCTTCCACACTTTTCCCTTCCACATAACTTTCTATTAATGTGCTTTGATACAGCACTTTGGGAACATCCAACTTCCTTCGCAATTACCTTTTGAGGCTTTCCCTCCTTATGGAGGGTGTCAATTATGGTTTTCTGCACAACTGTCAGGTCAGTAGTCTTCCCCATGATTGTGATTCCTACTGAACCAGACTGAGAGACCACTTAAAGGCTCAGAAACCCTTTGCTGGTGTTATGGCTTACTTAGCTGATTAGAGTGGGACACTGTGAGCCTAGAATATTTTCACAATATTCTAATTTACTGAGATTGTGGATTTGGGGTTTTCATGAGCTGTAAGCTATAATCATCGCACTTATGACAAATCACGGCTTGAACTATCTTTTCCCCTTTTACGTTGCATTACTGAAATAAATGATCTTTTGCACGATATTCTAATTTTTTGATTATCACCAGTATATGCTTGCTCCTTGCAGAGATAAGCAAAGATAAAACTAAAAAGGTAAATGGACATGTTTGTTTTAATGCAACAACTTGCATGTACAAAAATCTGCACAAATATCTCATAATCCTAAAAATGTGCCTTTTATTAGCTGAAGATCTGGCCTCCTGCAGCTGATGAAGATTCGCCCCTTCTATTTCCCAAAAATTACCTCCTTGTTAGTCCTGGGCACCGTCCAATCAAATCCTTCTAACACAGAATCATTGAGGAACTAGGTCTGCGCAGTGGGTGTGCACGTTGGCCAGAGATTAGGGCTGGTGCTTCCTATAGGCAAATTAGGTAGCCGCCTAGGGCACTGCTTAAGGGGGGGCGCTGGCCCTTAGATTATTTTGAGCATGCCGTCGGCCGTGTTACCGGGTGCTTGGAAGCACTTACATTGTTGCTGACTAGCGCCCGGTAGAACACAGATCCGGCGGCATACAGATGAGCCAGCTCAGCCAGGATCCCCCTCCCAGACATCCATTGCGGCAGCGCTGGCTGCAGAGCAAGGGTGCTGTAATTCCTCGCTCCTGGCCCTTCCCCTGTACGTGGGGAGAAGTGGGCGGAAGCATAAGAGGAAATGTGCTGAGAAAGGACGTGATGGGCAGCCAGGCGCAGGCAACGAACAGCAATAAAGGTAAGGTATGTCAGAGAATGTGTGTTAGTCTGCTTCAGTCAGTATGTCTGTGTATGTCACTCTGTATGGGTCAGTGTGTGTGTATGTCATGTGTGACGCAGCATTTTAAACATGCGAACGCACAGCGGTGTTCGACGCCTAACTCATGGAACTAAAAACGGACACAGTTTGCTGCGAACACCGCTGAAGCCGCCTACCTCCCTTCTTGTTCGGCGGGAGTGCACGAACGGCCCGGTGTTCGGTAGTTTTACCTGACTGTATTATACCCCAGATAGGAATCCCATGGAGCTCATTCGTATGAGAACTAACTTTGTAAAGACTTAAGACTGTAAAGGCTCCATGGCGATTGACTGTATTTGTGTGGTCTGAGCGCCATTCGCTTAATAATGTGCGCTCAGACCTGAGCTATCTGGGGATATGTTAAATGTATGGTTTTACTGTAACTTGTGTCACATAGTATATTTTAATAGTAATTCTTGTTTTAGTATCCCCACGTGCATAATGGCGATTTGCCTTTGTCCTGGGAGATAATTGAATTACTTCTCAATTATCTCCAGGGCAGAGGGAAGGAAGCCAGGATGCATTGTGGGAATACAATGTGACTGTGTGTACTATTTTGCTGATTGTCTGTCTTTTGTCACAGTCTCCCATTTAGTCTCCTAGGGGAGTGTCCACCAGGTGGGAGACCTGCATAAATACTGGGCAGGTAGCCCTCAGTAAACAGTTCACTGCTTGACCCTCAACACAGAGCTTTGTCTCGTTCTTGGGGGGATTTATTGTATGCTGTTCCAGTTTGACTGCTAGGAGTGTAAACCTATTCGTATGGTTTTTCCTATTCGGCTGTTTACGGCTTTCATATGGTTTCCTGTTCGGCGGATTGGTGTTCTGCAGTAGCTGTGCCTGTGTCTCTGGAAGGGAAGATCTACTAAACAGCAGTTTAACCCTTTTATGCCTGGGGGTGCCGTTACATCATGTGTGTAATGTCTGTCTGTATGGGTCATTGTGTGTGTCTGTATGGGTCACTGTGTCTGTCTGTAGGGGTCAGTGTGTGTGTCTGTATGGGTCATTATGTGTGTCTGTATGGGTCATTATGTATATCTGTATGGGTCAGTGTGTCTGTATGGGTCAGTGTGTGTCTGTATGGGCCAGTGTGTGTCTGTATGGGCCAGTTTGTGTGTATGCCATGTGTGTCTGTATGGGTCATTATGTGTGTCTGTATGGGTCATTATGTATATCTGTATGGGTCAGTGTGTCTGTATGGGCCAGTGTGTATCTGTATGGGTCAGTGTGTCTGTCAGTATGGGTCAGTGTGTGTGTGTGTGTGTGTGTGTGTGTGTGTCTGTATGCCTCAGTGTGTGGCTGTATGGGTCAGTGTTTGTGTCTGTATGGGTCATTGTGTGTGTGTCTATATGGGTTATTGTGTGTCTGTATGGGTCAGTGTGTGTGTCTGCATGGATCAACGTGACTGTATGTGTGTATCTGCATGGATCAGTGTGTGCATATGGGTCAGTGTGTGTCAGTCTACATGGGTTAGTTTGTGTGTGTCAGTTTGCATGGGTCAGTGTGTGTGTCTGCATGTGGCAGTGTGTCTGTATGTGTGCGTGTGTCTGTATGTGTGTGTCTGCATGGGTCAGTGTGTCTATATGTGTGTGTCTGCATGGATCAGTGTGTTTATATGGGTCAGTGTGCATCAGTCTACATGGGTTAGTGCGTGTTTGTCAGTTTGCATGATCAGTGTGTGTCTACTTGAGTCAGTGTGTGTGTTAGTCTGCATGATTGGGTGGAGCAAATTGGGCTGCAAATTTGTTTTTGCCTAGGTCGGCAAAAATGCTTGAGCTGGCTCTGCCAGAGATACACCCTCCTTTCCAATGTTTAGATGCACTTTTGGGTGAGTTTGTCATAGCATGATATGTTTATTTGAAGACAATCTCTGAATACACCATGTTTTCACTGGAACAATAAGCATTTTAGAAACAACTTTGCCCCGCACCCCCCACAAAAAAATGAGCACAAAGAGGAAACCGTTATAGAATGCTCAGAAAGACAAAGAACCCAGTCAAATGATATACTCACAGAGTACGGACTACTTTACCTTATGTATTTTATGTACACTGGACAAAGCTTGACTGTGGTCTTGCGGGATCCCCTATATACCTTAATGTTGTACTGCTGTGCGTGTTGACAGTACAGCACTGACATTGCTCCTGGCAGAAGAAGCACCAGGAACCATCAAGGATGAACCAGATCAAGTTAGCTGCAGCCTTCCCTCGCACCCTTGGCCACCGGTCAGAATGTGACCGAAACACCCGAAGAAACATTTAAAAGGTAATTTCCTCGTAATGCACTCTCCAATGTTACGTGCTATGCAAACCTAGAATTAAGGATGATTCTCTAGTTCAAGGAGCAACTAGTCACCAGCATAAAAACTGCAAATATCGTTTCAAGCAGAAACTCTACACATACAGATTCCTTCTACCATGACCACTTCTAAGAGAAGAGAGTGGTAATAGATGCTGGTGTAATCCTCCTGTGGCAATGAAATGCTCCTCCATAGTGCAGCTATTAATACCGGTGCAAGAGTTGTGATACTAAAGGACAAATTGCAGACTATTAAAGGTTTTTTGTGGTGTGACTCTGGTCCAGCAGGGAAAATCTGATTGGTAACGTAGAGCTGTGAATTACAAAAGTTATGATAAAAGCAAAATTCAAGCGTGGCCCACCACTCCATTATCCCAAGACAAACCTTCGAAACAATCGGCCACTTACACAGCGGATTGTCTTACCCTTATACTCAGTTAACACTTCAATTTGGAAAATGCATTCCCCTGGCTGTAATTCTAATATACTGTATGTGTCGGCCATCGGAGTAAAAACTATGGGAGTTGTGTTCCAGCAATAGCTTAGGGCAGTTTCATGGTGTATCGCCACCTACAGGTGAGAGTGCGGGAGTGTTATTGCACTGTATAAAGGAGACACAGTAATCATTCTTGCTAATAAACGTGATGTGTTACTGTTTGCAACCAGTGGGAACATCCTGAGAGCTGTTCATAGAACAAAGAATTTAGACACTTATTTCATATCACTTTTAACAGACGCTGCTTTGATAACAGTAATTTAGCAACACTGGATGACAAGAGAAAACGTTACATGGCTCAATAGGCTTTTAATAAGCAGCCGCAGAGAGCAGCGTAAAAAAAATCAGGACAATTGCCTTTGTCAGTCTGATCACACGCTGCATTGGGAGATCGTTTAATAGTTTTTCTGCCATGGAAATATTTGAAAACAGAGTTTATCTCGCAGTATTTTCTCCGTAGGATTTATGATCTTATATAATGCTTGACAGAAGAACTTTAAATGAACCTATTTGGCAAATAGGACGTGATGCTGCTTCTATAGACAATATTGCTTCAGCCATACATTGTGTATCCAGATTGTTACATGTACGAGGATACAATTCTACTTAAATACTAAGATTTAAACCGAGGGACTCGGTATCTGAATGTGACTTTTCAATCAGTGATCCGTTTGGTTGTTTGGGGTTAAATTCTCTGTTCTGGCTGGAATTGACCCATTTTTATATATAATATATATTAAAAAAAAATTAAAGGGACACTTCAGGCCTGTATTTTATAGCTTTTGATTTATTAAATAATACCTTTTTAGCTTTGCCTCTTGTGACTCACATTTCCAGTGCTAAATACGTCCTTCTAGCTGTGATCAGCTGCCTCTCTGTCCACACAACACAATTATACGTATCATTATGGAGTACAGCAAAGCTTTCTGGGAGTTGTAGTTTAGATACAAACTTTTATAACTAGAAAGATAAAAGCTGAACTACCCATTGCTCGATTGGGGGGAGGGGGATACCTGAATAAAAAATCCATATAAACCCACATAAAAAATCTGCTAATTCGGTCCTTTTCCTACACTTTACGCCTTCCAGTTCTGGATCCAACATCTCCACACAGTTATTTACTGAAGTGAGAATTGAAAGTGAATTTCAAATGGAAGGCCAGAGTAGTTGAACTGGAAACATTCTCTAAGTCAGCGTTGCTCTCAGTTTGATTACTCTAGCCTTAAATTTTAAATTTACTTTTAATTCTCACCAGGAGAAGCTGTGTAAGAACAAGGAACTTTGAATTAAGGATGAATAAACAGACAAAATTGTGATCATTACGCTACTCACACTTTTATCTCCCTCCGACCAATTTAAAGCTGTATATATGCTTAAATAGAAGTACGACAGGGGTAGAGATTTGACGTTACATTTTGTATAAAATAATTGTCTCTGTTAGTACTGACATAATTAAGGTACGTTACCGCTTCCAGCTTACATAAACTGTACCTACTCACTGCTCCCACAAACACTCAGATGTATCGACAAATACAATCATTTCTCATTACACAGTTTGTGTAATATTAAACTACTGTGTCTATCGGAGGATTCCTTGTTGGTGATCTCTCCGTGCTATTACACCCTCAGTGATATTATATAAAATGTACAAACTGCAACTGTGAGAGACGTTACGGAATGTGTGCCAAACATATTTACAAAATAAACTTCCCATAATATTTTATATTTAAAAATGAATAGTTAACAATTATGTCTGTGAAAGAAAGAGAATGATATTCATACATACGCTGCATTTATTAGAAATATATACAGTAAATACAGAATAAAATACATTTACTCGTCCGAGATGTCACGTCTCTTTTCTTGCTCATATTGCAAATTAAAGTTGGGAAAAACTCCGAAAGAGACACGATCGCAGTCAATGAAGCCAAATGCATTCATTTTAATCAATGACATAGATAAGTAGTTTAATTAAAATGATGCAATTTTATGGTTCTTTGCCCCTGACAAATTAGCAACGTACTGTGCAGAGCCCCCAGCAGGAGTTAATCAACTTTCAGCTGGAGTTTCCGAAGACGTTACCGCAATATGTTGGGTGATAGCAGCTGTTTTACCATTACTTCACAACCCAATAACTGCCCGGGATTTTATGTGTAAATGTACCGAGGTGTTAAGCAGAGGAAGCGATGCTACCATAAAATAAAACACAATTGCAAGCTCTTCAGAGCAGACTCAACAATCTAAGAGGTGCTTGTCTCCATTGTAGTCTATGGGAATAGTCACAGATAAATAAAAGTTTTTCTATCAGATTGCAAAGCGCTGTGGAAAATGTTAGTGCCATGTAAATGCCAATTATAATAATACAAATTTAAAAAGCTTATCCAGGAATATTAATTTCATATTATTGTTTTTATAATAATTATTTTTATTTTTTTTAGTAAACCTTGAAAACTATTTAATTTTGTGAAAAAAATATTTTAATAGCTTTATATATTTTTAAAATAAATATTGATTTTTATATATATATCACATATTTTTTTGATTTCTTTAAAGATTTTGAAATTATTATTTTTTTCCAAGTGTATCCAAAAATATTAAATAATTTGAAAAGCGAATCCAAAAATATTAATTTGTGGTCTTAGTTTGTTAAATTAGTGGATCATTTTTTTTGTTGTAAATTCTGTACTTATTTTGCCACGTCCTCGCATCATACACTGTTTAGTGAATAAGCAATTTTGCATCCAATTATCATCGAAGTAGTTCTCAAATGCTTCACGTCAAGTCGTCCCAGTGTCTCCTGACCAGAGACACACAGAAACGATTCTTGGAGACCTTATTCACACAGCTTTCAGCTCTTTGACAGATTTCTGTAAACTGAAAAAAAAAAATACAAACACACAAAACACGAAGGTAAGCAGGACGAGTCTAAAAAGCAAAGTGGGGATAAAAATAAAAATTCCTGACTAAGCAGTAAAAAAAATCCCCAAAGTTACAGCTATAAAGTTCCTTTATTGTGTATAAATTCCCCAGGAGGGGCGTCAGTGGTGATTCCCAGAAACCGCAGGCAGCACGATGCGTTACTGCTAGCAGGTCTAATGAAGTTAGCAGCAGCAAACGATTAGGTTAGGAGATCCTCAGGGGAGCACAGAACGAGCTGATGGAGTCAAAAGCAAAACGTCAACTCAATTGCATTTCATTTCAATTTGGTCACGGATGCCGAGATATAAGCAGGACACTGCGAACATCATATCTTTTGAGATATCTGGACGCTACACTGCGTTATTGTCTGCCTGGGTCTCTTGTACTCTCACCCAGAATACGTTGTGTAACATGACTAACAGCCACACACAGACAGGGAGCCACCGAACTCTACCATCTTACACTGATTAATTAATAGATATTTTTATATTCATCCAATGAACTAAGACCTCTATAGTGTGCCATTATTTATCAGACCCTAAAAATCCAAATTGTGATTCATCCGTCTGTCTGTCTATAAATCTATCAATCTAGAACCATTTTATTTTCCTATGCACAAGCTCGGTCTACAGTCCCATTGATGACTAGATAACCTTCAAACGAATACTACAGGTGTCTGGACCAAACTAAGCCTTGCAGGTGCTAATACTCAAGGCATCTAGGTCCCACTGATGAATGGGCTCAATGTCCAAGAGCCACAATTGATTGGTATTAATGGATGATGATTTGGTGCAATGTAAGCAAATTTTACAATTACCACACCTAATGGAACCAAGCATAATGAATACCTGGACCCAATGTAACCTAGCATAACGAATACCTAGACCCAATGTAACCAATCATAATGGATATCTGGGCCCAATGTAACCTAACATAATGGATACCTGGACCCAATGTAACCTAGCATAATGGATATCGGGACCCAATGTAACCTAACATAATGGATACCTGAACCCAATGTAACCTAGCATAATGGATATTTGGACCCAATGTAAACTAGCCTAATGAATATCTGGACCCAATGCAACCTAGAATAATGGATATCGGGACCCAATGTAACCTATCATAATGGATACCTGGACCCAATGCAACCTACCATAATGGATATCTGGACCCAATGTAAACTAGCCTAATGAATATCTGGACGCAATGCAACCTAGAATAATGGATATCTGGACCCAATGTAACCTAGCATAATGGATATCTGGACCCAATGTAACCTAACATAATGGATATCTGTACCAAATGTAACCTATCATAATGGATACCTGGACCCAATGCAACCTAGCATAATGGATATCTGGACCCAATGTAAACTAGCCTAATGAATATCTGGACGCAATGCAACCTAGAATAATGGATATCTGGACCCAATGTAACCTAGCATAATGGATATCTGGACCCAATGTAACCTAACATAATGGATATCTGTACCAAATGTTACCTAGCATAATGGATATCTGGACCCAATGTAACCTAGCATAATGGATATCTGGACCCAATGTAACCTAACATAATGGATATCTGTACCCAATGTAACCAAGCATAATGAATACCTGGACCCAATGTAACCTAACATAATGGATACCTGGGCCCAAGGTAACCTAACATAATGGATACCTGGACGCAATGTAACCTAGCATAATGGATACCTGGACCCAATGTAACCTAGCATAACGAATACCTGGACCCAATGTAACCAATCATAATGCATATCTGGGCCCAATGTAACCTAACATAATGGATACCTGAACCCAATGTAACCTAGCATAATGGATATCGGGACCCAATGTAACCTAACATAATGGATATTTGGACCCAATGTAAACTAGCCTAATGAATATCTGGACCCAATGCAACCTAGAATAATGGATATCGGGACCCAATGTAACCTATCATAATGGATACCTGGACCCAATGCAACCTACCATAATGGATATCTGGACCCAATGTAAACTAGCCTAATGAATATCTGGACGCAATGCAACCTAGAATAATGGATATCTGGACCCAATGTAACCTAGCATAATGGATATCTGGACCCAATGTAACCTAACATAATGGATATCTGTACCAAATGTAACCTATCATAATGGATACCTGGACCCAATGCAACCTAGCATAATGGATATCTGGACCCAATGTAAACTAGCCTAATGAATATCTGGACGCAATGCAACCTAGAATAATGGATATCTGGACCCAATGTAACCTAGCATAATGGATATCTGGACCCAATGTAACCTAACATAATGGATATCTGTACCAAATGTAACCTAGCATAATGGATATCTGGACCCAATGTAACCTAGCATAATGGATATCTGGACCCAATGTAACCTAACATAATGGATATCTGCACCCAATGTAACCAAGCATAATGAATACCTGGACCCAATGTAACCTAACATAATGGATACCTGGGCCCAAGGTAACCTAACATAATGGATACCTGGACGCAATGTAACCTAGCATAATGGATACCTGGACGCAATGTAACCTAGCATAATGGATACCTGGACCCAATGTAACCTATCATAATGGATACCTGGACCCAATGCAACCTAGCATAATGGATACCTGGACCCAATGTTAACTAGCCTAACGAATACCTGGACCCAATGTAACCAATCATAATGGATATCTGGGCCCAATGTAACCTAACATAATGGATACCTGGACCCAATGTAACCTAGCATAATGGATATCGGGACCCAATGTAACCTAGTATAAAGGATATCTGGACCCAATGTAACCTAGCATAACGAATACCTGGCCCCAATGTAACCAATCATAATGGATATCTGGACCCAATGTAACCTAACATAATGGATACCTAGACCCAATGTAACCTATCATAATGGATATCTGGACCCAATGTAACCTATCATAATGGATACCTGGACCCAATGCAACCTAGCATAATGGATACCTGGACCCAATGTTAACTAGCCTAACGAATACCTGGACCCAATGTAACCAATCATAATGGATATCTGGGCCCAATGTAACCTAACATAATGGATACCTGGACCCAATGTAACCTAGCATAATGGATATCGGGACCCAATGTAAACTAGTATAAAGGATATCTGGACCCAATGTAACCTAGCATAACGAATACCTGGCCCCAATGTAACCAATCATAATGGATATCTGGACCCAATGTAACCTAACATAATGGATACCTAGACCCAATGTAACCTATCATAAATGGATATCTGGACCAAATGTAACCTATCATAATGGATACCTGGACCCAATGCAACCTAGCATAATGGATACTTGGACCCAATGTAAACGAGCCTAATGAATATCTGGACGCAATGCAACCTAGAATAATGGATATCTGGACCCAATGTAACCTAGCATAATGGATATCTGGACCCAATGTAACCTAACATAATGGAAATCTGTACCCAATGTAATCGAGCATAATGGATATCTGGACTCAATGTAACCTAGCATAATGAATACCTGGACCCAATGTAACCTAACATAATGGATACCTGGGCCCAATGTAACCTAACATAATGGATACCTGGGCCCAATGTAACCTAACATAATGGATACCTGGACGCAATGTAACCTAGCATAATGGATATCTGGACCCAATGTAACCTAGCATAATTGATACCTGGACCCAATGTAAACTAGCCTAATGAATACCTGGACGCAATGTAACCTCTCATAATGGATACCTGGACCCAATACAACCTTCCATAATAGATACCTGGACCCAATGTAAACTAGCCTAATGAATACCTGGACGCAATGTAACCTAGCATAATGGATACCTGAGCCCAATGCAACCTAGCATAATGGATATATGGACCCAATGTAACCTGGCATAATGGATATATGGACCCAATGTAACCTGGCATAATGAATATCTGGACCCAATGTAACCTAGCATAATGGATACCTGGACAGAATGCAACCTAGAATAATGAATATCTGGACCCAATTCAACCTAGCATAATGGATACATGGACCTAATGTAAGCTGGCATAATGAATATCTGGACCCAATGTAACCTAGCATAATGGATATCTTGACCCAATGTAACCTAGCATAATGGATACCTGGACCCAAATTAACCCAGCATAATGAATACCTGGACCCAATGTAAACTAGCCTAATGAATACCTGGACGCAATGTAACCGATCATAATGGATACCTGGACCCAATGTAACCCAGCATAATGGATATTTGGACCCAATGTAACCTAGCATAATGGATACCTGGACGCAATGTAACCTAGCATAATGGATATCGGGACCCAATGTAACCTATCATAATGGATACCTGGACCCAATGCAACCTAGCATAATGGATATCTGGACCCAATGTAAACTAGCCTAATGAATATCTGGACGCAATGCAACCTAGAATAATGGATATTTGGACCCAATGTAACCTAGCATAATGGATATCTGGACCCAATGTAACCTAACATAATGGATATCTGTACCAAATGTAACCTATCATAATGGATACCTGGACCCAATGCAACCTAGCATAATGGATATCTGGACCCAATGTAAACTAGCCTAATGAATATCTGGACGCAATGCAACCTAGAATAATGGATATCTGGACCCAATGTAACCTAGCATAATGGATATCTGAACCCAATGTAACCTAACATAATGGATATCTGTACCAAATGTAACCTAGCATAATGGATATCTGGACCCAATGTAACCTAGCATAATGGATATCTGGACCCAATGTAACCTAACATAATGGATATCTGTACCAAATGTAACCTAGCATAATGGATATCTGGACCCAATGTAACCTAGCATAATGGATATCTGGACCCAATGTAACCAAGCATAATGAATACCTGGACCCAATGTAACCTAACATAATGGATACCTGGGCCCAAGGTAACCTAACATAATGGATACCTGGACGCAATGTAACCTAGCATAATGGATACCTGGACGCAATGTAACCTAGCATAATGGATACCTGGACCCAATGTAACCTATCATAATGGATACCTGGACCCAATGCAACCTAGCATAATGGATACCTGGACCCAATGTTAACTAGCCTAACGAATACCTCGACCCAATGTAACCAATCATAATGGATATCTGGGCCCAATGTAACCTAACATAATGGATACCTGGACCCAATGTAACCTAGCATAATGGATATCGGGACCCAATGTAACCTAGTATAAAGGATATCTGGACCCAATGTAACCTAGCATAACGAATACCTGGCCCCAATGTAACCAATCATAATGGATATCTGGACCCAATGTAACCTAACATAATGGATACCTAGACCCAATGTAACCTATCATAATGGATATCTGGACCCAATGTAACCTATCATAATGGATACCTGGACCCTATGCAACCTAGCATAATGGATACCTGGACCCAATGTTAACTAGCCTAACGAATACCTGGACCCAATGTAACCAATCATAATGGATATCTGGGCCCAATGTAACCTAACATAATGGATACCTGGACCCAATGTAACCTAGCATAATGGATATCGGGACCCAATGTAAACTAGTATAAAGGATATCTGGACCCAATGTAACCTAGCATAACGAATACCTGGCCCCAATGTAACCAATCATAATGGATATCTGGACCCAATGTAACCTAACATAATGGATACCTAGACCCAATGTAACCTATCATAATGGATTTCTGGACCAAATGTAACCTATCATAATGGATACCTGGACCCAATGCAACCTAGCATAATGGATACTTGGACCCAATGTAAATGAGCCTAATGAATATCTGGACGCAATGCAACCTAGAATAATGGATATCTGGACCCAATGTAACCTAGCATAATGAATATCTGGACCCAATGTAACCTAACATAATGGAAATCTGTACCCAATGTAACCGAGCATAATGGATATCTGGACCCAATGTAACCTAGCATAATGAATACCTGGACCCAATGTAACCTAACATAATGGATACCTGGGCCCAATGTAACCTAACATAATGGATACCTGGGCCCAATGTAACCTAACATAATGGATACCTGGACGCAATGTAACCTAGCATAATGGATATCTGGACCCAATGTAACCTAGCATAATTGATACCTGGACCCAATGTAAACTAGCCTAATGAATACCTGGACGCAATGTAACCTAACTGTGACAGAACCATCTGTCTGCTGGATTTTTGCCCGTTCGTCTGTTTGTCCCCGTTCGTATGAATGGCTGGTTTCTATAGCCCAGCCATTCGAATGACTCTTTTTCCCGAACAAAACTGCCGAACGAACGGCCACCCAAGTGAGGAGTGTGCTGCAGGTTAACGAAGTGATCACCATTATAACGTTGTGGTTAACCGCAGACACTTCTCAATTAAACCGAACTCAGGGTGGTCGTCGTTCGTATGTCGACCACGAGGCAGCGGCCATTTTAAATCATGCGAACGCTCAGCGGTGTTTGGCTCTATTTCTATGGAACGGAAAACGGACACTTTTTCTGTCGAACACCGCTGAAACAAGGGAACGCCTGGCTGCCTCCACGAAAGCATGCGAACATCGGCCGCTCGGGAGATTGAGAACATACAAAAGACTTAACCCAGATAGCCCACCCATGGAGTCATTCGTGTACCGAAGGACTGTAAGAACTTTGACTCCATGGCGATTGAACTATGTGTGTGGGATCTGAGCGCTATTCGCCAATAATATGCACTCAGATCCAGGCTATCTGGGGACATGTAATACGAATGGGAAATGTTCAGTTTTCATGTAGTTATGCATTTTTGTGTCTTTTATTATTTCATGTTTAAGATGGCGACTGTCCTTGTCCTGGAGTTAATTGAGTTACTTGGTAATTAACTCCAGGACAGAGGGGAGGGAATCAGAATGCACTGTGGGTAAAATATGTGACTGTGTGTCTGAAATGTCCTTCCAGCTGTCTGTAAGTTAAGTCTTCCATTTGGTCCCCTAGGGGAGTGTCCACCAGGTGGGAGACCTGCATAAATACGGGCAGGTAGCCCACAGTAAACCCAGATCTTATTTGACCCTCAATGCGGAGCTTCTGTCTCGTTATTGGGGGGATTTCTTCTTCACGTTTAGAGACTGCTGGATGGAACGAAAGCCGCTTTGGGGATATTATTGTTCGACGGTTCCTAGCAGTTCGTATATTGCCGTTCGGGAGTTTGGAGCCGTTCGTGGATTTCGATCGGGAGATTGCCGCTTCCCCTGCATTTGGTTCGTGGGTTACAGAGTAAGCGAACAGAGACTGTACTGCAGCCGGGGAAGGTTTACTAAACGGCGGTTTGGCTTAAAGACACGGGAGGTGTCTTAACAATTGGTGGCAGCGGTGGGATGAATCCTACAGCATTGGAGGTCAGCTACGAGACATGCAGTACGAGGAATTAAGGCGTGCTACACTTAAGGACATATTGGAACGCCGAGGAAGGTCAGCAAGCAATTTAAAGAAACGGGAGATTATTGCTTTGCTAATGGAGATGGATGCAGCAAAGGGAATGGAAAGAGTCAACGTGCCCAGTACCTTGGATTTAACACCCGAGGAAATACGATTCAACCGGGCAGTACAAATAAGGCTGGCACATTTTGGCCCCAACAACTCAGCTGACATCGTGGTTCGTGTGCAGGCAGCAGTTGCAACACAACAGGCAGCCCGGGAAAGAGGAGCTGCAGCAGCAGAGGTACCGTATGACAATAATGTGGTTGCTAGAAAAAAGGTACCTTTTGCTGCGTTTAAAAATTTTGTGGAAACAGAGGGAGAGATTGATGGATTTTTGGCAGACTTTGAGAGGCAGTGTGCGCTACATCAGGTACCTGCAGATGAATGGGTCACCATCCTCTCTGGGAAATTATCTGGCCGGGCTAGTGAAGCTTTTCGGGCCATCCCAGAGGAGGAGATCACCAGCTATCGGGCTGTGAAAGAGGCGCTCCTAGCCAGGTATGCAGTAACCCCAGAGGCGTACAGGCGGAGGTTTAGAGAAACCAACAAGCTGGTTGGGGACTCTTATGTGGAATGGGCCTGCAGAGTCCATCGTACCGCAGCCCACTGGATGGCTGGATGCCAAGCGGTAA
The DNA here is from genome assembly GCA_933207985.1 of Pelobates cultripes. Lineage (NCBI taxonomy): Eukaryota > Metazoa > Chordata > Amphibia > Anura > Pelobatidae > Pelobates > Pelobates cultripes. Next base: position 258,027,139 of record OW240913.1, read on the forward strand.
CTGGGGAGGAGGTGTTACAAGTGTTCCTGCTGGAGCACTGCTTTGATAGACTACCTGCTGGGGTCCGGGAATGGGTCAGAGACAGAAAACCCTCTACCCTACCCGAGGCTGCCCGTCTGGCAGACGAATACACGGATGCCCGCAAGTTGGATGGTACAGCTGCTAAAGCCCCTGCCAGACTGGAGTATCGACCAGCAGTAACACCCGCTCCTGCAGTCTACCAACCCCCAGTACACCGTACCCCAGCTGCACCACCAGCTAACAATTATATGCAACCAGCCCGATTTAATGCCCGGGAGTACTCCCAACCCATCCGGTGCTATGGGTGCAAGCAGTTGGGGCACAAGCGTCCTGAGTGCCCCCTGAACAGTGCCAACCAGGCTCAGTCCTGGAGGAGACCAGTTAACGGAAACCAGCGCCCACCTCAGCCTGCTGCTCACTGCCTAGAGCAGGAGGAATTTTGGGGCATTCTGCACGAGGCAGACCCAGTGCAAGCAGCTCACCAGGATAATCGCCAGCAACATCGGCAAACTGTGAAGCTAAATGGCAGAGTGGTGAATGGGCTGAGAGACACAGGAGCCACGATGACACTGCTCCAAAAGAACTTGGTCTCAGAGCATCAACACACTGGAGACACTGTGGCAGTAAGGGTAGCAGGGGGTGCCGTGTTTCGCTTACCTGTTGCCCGAGTACATTTGGATTGGGGAGTGGGCGCTAGGCATGTGGATGTGGGGGTGATGAAGGACTTGCCCGCAGATGTTCTTTTGGGAAACGATTTGGCCCCTTTGGTTTCAGCCTATGCTCCGATGGGCCCTGCAGACGTGAACCCAGTGACCACCCGTGCCCAGACCCGTGCTGCCGGAACCAGCCCACTTGCTGACGAGACCCAGGTAAGATCTCCTTCCCCGACTGATACCCCAGATCAGGTCCCCTTAAGCTGGGATTCCCCAGAGGAGTTTGGGAGGGAAACCCGGGCGGATCCGACCCTCCAAAGATACAAGGACAGGGCAGAGGCTGGGGAGGAAGGAATAGATGGGGAACGGTATGAGTGGGTGGGGGACAGGTTATATAGGATCCCTAAACCTTCCCAGAAGAGTGTTGCCTCTCCGCCGAATCGCCAGTTAGTGGTACCTGCAAAGTACCGGCAGGAGATTCTGCGGATAGGGCATGATGTTCCTTTAGCTGGACATCTAGGGTCCCGCCGCACAGCCTATAGGATTTCACAGAACTTCTTTTGGCCAAACTTTAACCAGGCTGTGCGGATGTACTGCAGCACGTGTGACACATGTCAACGGGTAGGAAAGCGGGGGGACCACCCTAAGGCTAGGCTATTATCGATGCCTATTATAGGGGAGCCCTTTGCCCGCATAGCCGTTGACATTGTGGGTCCACTGGCCAGGGCTAGTCCATCCGGTAAGAAGTATGTTCTTACCGTGGTGGACTATGCCACCCGCTATCCAGAGGCAGTAGCGCTGTCTAACATAGAGGCAGAGACGGTTGCTGATGCCCTGGTTAGAATTTTTACTAGGGTCGGGTTCCCTAAGGAGATCCTCTCCGACCAGGGAACCCAATTCACCGCTGTGCTCACCCAGCAACTGTGGAAGGTGTGCGGCATTAAGCCGTTACTTAGCTCACCCTACCACCCACAGACTAACGGTCTCTGCGAGCGCTTTAACGGTACCCTCAAACAGATGCTGAGGACCTTTACAGACACTTGCAGAGACTGGGAGAGATTCCTGCCTCATCTATTATTTTCTTATAGAGAGGTGCCCCAGGAATCCACTGGGTTCTCCCCCTTTGAGCTGCTGTATGGGAGAAGGGTCCGCGGACCCCTAGATCTCATTAGAGGCCACTGGGAGGGGGAGACGGAGCAGGAAGGGACCCCCATAGCGCCATATGTTCTGGAACTCCGGGACCGCATGGAGAAACTGTCCCTGATGGTAAGGGAGAATCTCCAGGCGGCCCAGGGGAGACAGAAGAGATGGTACGATCAGGGTGCCCGACAGCTGGTCTTCCAGGTTGGGCAAAAGGTATTGGTGCTTAAACCTGTGAAGGCCAACAAGATGCAAGCATCTTGGCAGGGCCCGTACAAGGTAGTGGCGCAGATCTGCGACACTACTTACTTGATAGCCAGCTGTGCAGATGAGAGGATCCAGCGGTCCTTTCATGTGAACATGCTGAAAGAGTACCAGGAGAGACCTGAGAATATTGCAGCAGTGTGTGCCCCAGCTGCAGATGATTCTGAGAATTTACCCCTTCCAGATCTATTAGAAAGGGATTCCCAGACTGACCTTACTACCTTGGTACAGCTAGGGGACCGGTTGAACCCCACAGAAAGGCTACAGGCGCAGCAGTTGTTATGGGAGAAGCAGGCGACGTTCTCCCAGGAACCAGGTTATACCACCCTAGCTGTGCATAAGGTAGAGACCCCTGGACAGACCCCGTTACGACAGCCCCCCTACCGTATCCCTGAAGCAGTCCGTGAAGGAATGCGGAAGGAGATACAGGAGATGACCCAACTTGGGGTTATCGAGCACTCCGACAGCCCTTGGGCCTCGCCTGTAGTCCTGGTGCCAAAGAAAGATGGGACCACCCGGTTCTGTGTGGACTACAGGCGACTCAACGAGCGGACCACCACTGACGCTTACCCAATGCCCCGGGTGGACGAATTACTAGATCGTATTGCCAGGGGGCGATATCTGACCACCATAGACCTGTGTAAGGGCTACTGGCAGATCCCCCTGGCCGAGGATGCTATCCCCAAGTCGGCATTTGTCACCCCATTTGGCCTGTACCAATTTAAGGTCATGCCTTTTGGGATGAAAAATGCACCGGCTACTTTCCAACGGATGGTGGATAGACTCCTGGATGGCTTCCAAGAATTTGCCTGTGCATACTTGGACGACATTGCGATCTACAGTGGGTCCTGGGAGGAACACCTGGTACATGTAGGGGTAGTGCTGGATAAGATTAGGGCCGCTGGCCTGACATTGAAGCCAGAAAAGTGTCATCTAGGTATGGCTGAAGTACAGTACCTGGGTCACAGAGTGGGGTGTGGGAGCCAGAGACCGGAGCCAGCCAAGGTAGAGGCAGTGGCTAACTGGCCCACACCTACTACTAAGACCCAGGTATTGGCCTTCTTGGGGACGGCAGGGTACTACAGACGCTTTGTCCCTGACTACAGCGCTATCGCTAAGCCCCTGACAGACCTGACGAAGAAGAACTTGCCTAAGCAGGTCCTGTGGTCTCCGGCTTGTGAAGCTGCGTTCCAGGCACTGAAGCAGGCTCTTGTGAATGCCCCTGTCTTGGCTGCCCCAGTCCCTAACAAACGCTTTCTCGTCCATACAGATGCTTCCATGTATGGACTGGGGGCTGTGCTGAGCCAAGTCGGGGAAGATGGAGGAGAGCACCCTGTCGCATATCTCAGCAGAAAGTTGTTACCCAGAGAAGTGAGTTATGCGGCAGTGGAGAAGGAATGCTTGGCCTTGGTCTGGGCATTGAAAAAGTTAAGCCCCTATTTGTATGGGCAAGAGTTTTCCCTTGTGACTGATCACAACCCACTCGTTTGGCTTAACCGGGTCTCAGGAGACAATGGGAGACTGCTGAGATGGAGCTTGGCACTACAGCCCTACAATTTTACCATCAGCTACAGACCCGGTAAGCTAAACGGAAACGCAGATGGGTTGTCACGACAAACAGACGTTTCCATCACCTCGTAGTCCGGTCATCCCCAAGTTGACCCGCCACAGGGTCAAGCCGGGTCTGCCGGAGTGTCCCACAAGGAGGGAGCCGTGTGACAGAACCATCTGTCTGCTGGATTTTTGCCCGTTCGTCTGTTTGTCCCCGTTCGTATGAATGGCTGGTTTCTATAGCCCAGCCATTCAAATGACTCTTTTTCCTGAACAAAACCGCCGAACGAACGGCCACCCAAGTGAGGAGTGTGCTGCAGGTTAACGAAGTGATCACCATTATAACGTTGTGGTTAACCGCAGACACTTCTCAATTAAACCGAACTCAGGGTGGTCGTCGTTCGTATGTCGACCACGAGGCAGCGGCCATTTTAAATCATGCGAACGCTCAGCGGTGTTTGGCTCTATTTCTATGGAACGGAAAACGGACACTTTTTCTGTCGAACACCGCTGAAACAAGGGAACGCCTGGCTGCCTCCACGAAAGCATGCGAACATCGGCCGTTCGGGAGATTGAGAACACACAAAAGACTTAACCCAGATAGCCCACCCATGGAGTCATTCGTGTACCGAAGGACTGTAAGAACTTTGACTCCATGGCGATTGAACTATGTGTGTGGGATCTGAGCGCTATTCGCCAATAATATGCACTCAGATCCAGGCTATCTGGGGACATGTAATACGAATGGGAAATGTTCAGTTTTCATGTAGTTATGCATTTTTGTGTCTTTTATTATTTCATGTTTAAGATGGCGACTGTCCTTGTCCTGGAGTTAATTGAGTTACTTGGTAATTAACTCCAGGACAGAGGGGAGGGAATCAGAATGCACTGTGGGTAAAATATGTGACTGTGTGTCTGAAATGTCCTTCCAGCTGTCTGTAAGTTAAGTCTTCCATTTGGTCCCCTAGGGGAGTGTCCACCAGGTGGGAGACCTGCATAAATACGGGCAGGTAGCCCACAGTAAACCCAGATCTTATTTGACCCTCAATGCGGAGCTTCTGTCTCGTTATTGGGGGGATTTCTTCTTCACGTTTAGAGACTGCTGGATGGAACGAAAGCCGCTTTGGGGATATTATTGTTCGACGGTTCCTAGCAGTTCGTATATTGCCGTTCGGGAGTTTGGAGCCGTTCGTGGATTTCGATCGGGAGATTGCCGCTTCCCCTGCATTTGGTTCGTGGGTTACAGAGTAAGCGAACAGAGACTGTACTGCAGCCGGGGAAGGTTTACTAAACGGCGGTTTGGCTTAAAGACACGGGAGGTGTCTTAACACTAACATAATGGATACCTGGACCCAATACAACCTAGCATAATAGATACCTGGACCCAATGTAAACTAGCCTAATGAATACCTGGACGCAATGTAACCTAGCATAATGGATACCTGAGCCCAATGCAACCTAGCATAATGGATATATGGACCCAATGTAACCTGGCATAATGGATATGGACCCAATGTAACCTGGCATAATGAATATCTGGACCCAATGTAACCTAGCATAATGGATACCTGGACAGAATGCAACCTAGAATAATGAATATCTGGACCCAATTCAACCTAGCATAATGGATACATGGACCTAATGTAAGCTGGCATAATGAATATCTGGACCCAATGTAACCTAGCATAATGGATACCTGGACCCAATGTAACCCAGCATAATGAATACCTGGACCCAATGTAAACTAGCGTAATGAATACCTGGACGCAATGTAACCTATCATAATGGATACCTGGACCCAATGTAACCCAACATAATGGATATTTGGACCCAATGTAACCTAGCATAATGGATAACTGGACGCAATGTAACCTAGCATAATGGATTCCTGGACGCAATGTATCCCAGCATAATGTATACCTGGACCCAATGTAACCCAGCCAAATGGATTCCTGGACCCAAAGTAAACTAGCCTAATGAATACCTGGACATAATGTAACCTAGCATAATGGATACCTGGACGTAATGTATCCCAGCATAATGGATACCTGGACCCAATGTAACCCAGCCTAATGGATTCCTGGACCCAAAGTAAACTAGCCTAATGAATACCTGGACGCAATGTAACTAGCATAATGGATACCTGGACCAACTGTAACCTATCATAATGGATATCTGGACGCAATGTAACCTAGCATAATGGATACCTGGACCCAATGTAAACTAGCCTAATGAAGACCTGGACGCAATGTAACCTATCACAATGGATACCTGGACCCAATGTAACCCAGCATAATGGATACCTGGACCCAATGTTGTGACAGAACCATCTGTCTGCTGGATTTTTGCCCGTTCGTCTGTTTGTCCCCGTTCGTATGAATGGCTGGTTTCTATAGCCCAGCCATTCGAAAGACTCTTTTTCCCGAACAAAACCACAGAACGAACGGCCACCCAAGTGAGGAGTGTGCTGCAGGTTAACGAAGTGATCACCATTATAACGTTGTGGTTAACCGCAGACACTTCTCAATTAAACCGAACTCAGGGTGGTCGTCGTTCGTATGTCGACCACGAGGCAGCGGCCATTTTAAATCATGCGAACGCTCAGCGGTGTTTGGCTCTATTTCTATGGAACGGAAAACGGACACTTTTTCTGTCGAACACCGCTGAAACAAGGGAACGCCTGGCTGCCTCCACGAAAGCATGCGAACATCGGCCGTTCGGGAGATTGAGAACACACAAAAGACTTAACCCAGATAGCCCACCCATGGAGTCATTCGTGTACCGAAGGACTGTAAGAACTTTGACTCCATGGCGATTGAACTATGTGTGTGGGATCTGAGCGCTATTCGCCAATAATATGCACTCAGACCCAGGCTATCTGGGGACATGTAATACGAATGGGAAATGTTCAGTTTTCATGTAGTTATGCATTTTTGTGTCTTTTATTATTTCATGTTTAAGATGGCGACTGTCCTTGTCCTGGAGTTAATTGAGTTACTTGGTAATTAACTCCAGGACAGAGGGGAGGGAATCAGAATGCACTGTGGGTAAAATATGTGACTGTGTGTCTGAAATGTCCTTCTATCTGTCTGTAATTTAAGTCTTCCATTTGGTCCCCTAGGGGAGTGTCCACCAGGTGGGAGACCTGCATAAATACGGGCAGGTAGCCCACAGTAAAACCAGATCTTATTTGACCCTCAATGCGGAGCTTCTGTCTCGTTATTGGGGGGGATTTCTTCTTCACGGTTAGAGACTGCTGGATGGAACGAAAGCCGCTTTGGGGATATTATTGTTCGACGGTTCCTAGCAGTTCGTATATTGCCGTTCGGGAGTTTGGAGCCGTTCGTGGATTTCGATCGGGAGATTGTCGCTTCCCCTGCATTACGTTCGTGGATTATAGAGTAAGCGAACAGAGACGGTACTGTAGCCGGGGAAGGTTTACTAAACGGCGGTTTGACTTAAAGACACGGGAGGTGTCGTAACAAATGTAATCTAGCATAATTAATACCTGGACGCAATGTAACTTAGTATAATGGATTCCTGGGCCCAATGTAACCTATCATAATGGATACCTGGACCCAATGCCACCAAGCATAATGGATACCTGGACCCAATGTAACCTAGCATAATGGATACCTGGACCCAATGTAACCTAGCATAATGGATACCTGGACCAACTGTAACCTAGCATAATGGATATCTGGACCCAATGTAACCTAGCATAATGGATACCTGGACCCAATGCAACCTAGCATAATGGATATCTGGACCCAATGTAACCTAGCATAATGGATACCTGGACCCAATGCAACCTAGCATAATGGATATCTGGACCCAATGTAACCCAGCATAATGGATATCTGGACCCAATGCAACCTAGCATAATGGATATCTGGACCCAATGTAACCTAGCATAATGGATATCTGGACCCAATGCAACCTAGCATAATGGATACCTGGACCCAATGTAACCCAGGATAATGGATATCTGGTCCCAATGTAACCTAGCATAATGAATACCTGGGCCCAATGTAACCTAGCATAATGGATACCTGGACCCATTGTAACCTAGCATAATGAATACCTGGACGCAATATAACCTATCATAATTGATACCTGGACCAAATGTAAACTAGCCTAATGAATACCTGGACGCAATGTAATCTGGCATAATGGATACCTGGGCCCAATGCAACCTTGCATAATGGATACCTGGACGCAATGTAACCTGGCATAATGGATACCTGGACCCAATGTAACCTGGCATAATGAATATCTGGACCCAATGTAACCTAGAATAATGAATACCTGGACCCAATGTAACCTAGCATAATGGATACCTGGACCCAATGTAACCTAGCATAATGGATACCTGGACCGAATGCAACCTAGAATAATGAATACCTGGACCCAATGTAACCTAGCATAATGGATACCTGGACCCAATGCAACCTATTATAATGGATACCTGGACCCAATGCAACGTAGCATGGTGGATACCTGGACACAATGTAAACTAGCCTAATGAATACCTGGACGCAATGTAACCTAGCATAATGGATACCTCGGCCCAATGCAACCTAGCATAATGGATACCTGGACCGAATGCAACCTAGAAAAATGAATATCTGGACCCAATGTAACCTAGCATAATGGATACCTGGACCCAATGCAACCTAGCATAATGGATATCTGGACCCAATGTAATCTAGCATAATGGATATTGGGACCCAATACAACCTAGCATAATGGATACCTGGACCCAATGTAACCCAGCATAAAGGATATCTGGACACTATGTATCCTAGTATAATGGATACCTGGGCCCAATGTAACCTATCATAATGTATACCTGGACCCAATGTAATCTAGCATAATGAATACCTGGACGCTATGTAACCTAGTATAATGGATACCTGGGCCCAATGTAACCTATCATAATGGATACCTGGACCCAATGTAACGTAGCATAATGGATACCTGGGCCCAATGTAACCTAACATAATGGATACCTGGACCCAATGCAACCTAGCATAATGGATATCTTGACCCAATGTAACCTAGCATAATGGATATCTGAACCCAATGCAACCTAGCATAATGGATACCTGGACCCAATGTAACCCAGCATAATGGATACCTGGTCCCAATGTAACCTATCATAATGGATACCTGGACGCAAGGTAACCTTGCATAATGGATACCTGGGCCCAATGCAACCTAGCATAATGGATACCTGGACGCAATGTAATCTCGCATAACGAATATCTGGACCCAATGTAACCTAGCATAATGGATACCTGGGCCCAATGCAACCTAGCATAATGGATACATGGACCCAATGTAACCTTGCATAATGAATATCTGGACCGAATGTAACCTAGCATAACGGATACCTGGACCGAATGCAACCTAGAATAATGAATACCTGGACCCAATGTAACCTAGCATAATGGATATCTCGACCCAATGAAACCTAGCATAATGGATACCTGGACCCAATGTAACCTAGCATAATGAATACGTGGGCCCAATGTAACATAGTATAATGGATACCTGGACCCAATGTAATCTAGCATAATAGATACCTGGACCCAATGTAAACCAGCATAATGAATACCTGGGCCCAATGTAACCTAGCATAATGGATACCTGGACCCAATGCAACCTAGCATAATGGATATCTGGACCCAATGTAACCCAGCATAATGGATATCTGGACCCAATGCAACCTAGCATAATGGATATCTGGACCCAATGTAACCTAGCATAATGGATATCTGGACCCAATATAACCTAGCATAATGAATACCTGGACGCAATGTAACCTAGCATAATGGATACCTGGACCAAATGTAAGCTAGCCTAATGAATACCTGGACGCAATGTAACCTGGCATAATGGATACCTGGGCCCAATGCAACCTAGCATAATTGATACATGGACCCAATGTAACCTGGCATAATGAATATCTGGACCCAGCGTAACCTAGAATAATGAATACCTGGACGCAATGTAATCTGGCATAATGGATACCTGGGCCCAATGCAACCTTGCATAATGGATACCTGGACGCAATGTAACCTGGCATAATGGATACCTGGACCCAATGTAACCTGGCATAATGAATATCTGGACCCAATGTAACCTAGAATAATGAATACCTGGACCCAATGTAACCTAGCATAATGGATACCTGGACCCAATGTAACCTAGCATAATGGATACCTGGACCCAATGCAACCTAGAATAATGAATACCTGGACCCAATGTAACCTAGCATAATGGATACCTGGACCCAATGCAACCTAGCATAATGGATACCTGGGCCCAATGTAACCTAGCATAATGGATACCTGGACCCAATGTAACCTAGTATAATGGATACCTGGACCCAATGCAACCTAGCATGGTGGATACCTGGACACAATGTAAACTAGCCTAATGAATACCTGGACGCAATGTAACCTAGCATAATGGATACCTCGGCCCAATGCAACCTAGCATAATGGATACCTGGACCGAATGCAACCTAGAATAATGAATATCTGGACCCAATGTAACCTAGCATAATGGATACCTGGACCCAATGCAACCTAGCATAATGGATATCTGGACCCAATGTAATCTAGCATAATGGATATTGGGACCCAATACAACCTAGCATAATGGATACCTGGACCCAATGTAACCCAGCATAAAGGATATCTGGACACTATGTATCCTAGTATAATGGATACCTGGGCCCAATGTAACCTATCATAATGTATACCTGGACCCAATGTAATCTAGCATAATGAATACCTGGACGCTATGTAACCTAGTATAATGGATACCTGGGCCCAATGTAACCTATCATAATGGATACCTGGACCCAATGTAACCTAGCATAATGGATACCTGGGCCCAATGTAACCTAACATAATGGATACCTGGACCCAATGCAACCTAGCATAATGGATATCTTGACCCAATGTAACCTAGCATAATGGATATCTGAACCCAATGCAACCTAGCATAATGGATACCTGGACCCAATGTAACCCAGCATAATGGATACCTGGTCCCAATGTAACCTATCATAATGGATACCTGGACGCAAGGTAACCTTGCATAATGGATACCTGGGCCCAATGCAACCTAGCATAATGGATACCTGGACGCAATGTAACCTCGCATAACGAATATCTGGACCCAAAGTAACCTAGCATAATGGATACCTGGGCCCAATGCAACCTAGCATAATGGATACATGGACCCAATGTAACCTTGCATAATGAATATCTGGACCGAATGTAACCTAGCATAACGGATACCTGGACCGAATGCAACCTAGAATAATGAATACCTGGACCCAATGTAACCTAGCATAATGGATATCTCGACCCAATGAAACCTAGCATAATGGATACCTGGACCCAATGTAATCTAGCATAATGAATACCTGGACGCTATGTAACCTATCATAATGGATACCTGGACCCAATGTAACCTAGCATAATGGATACCTGGGCCCAATGTAACCTAACATAATGGATACCTGGACCCAATGCAACCCAGCATAATGGATATCTTGACCCAATGTAACCTAGCATAATGGATATCTGAACCCAATGCAACCTAGCATAATGGATACCTGGACCCATTGTAACCCAGCATAATGATTACCTGGTCCCAATGTAACCTATCATAATGGATATCTGTACCAAATGTAACCTATCATAATGGATACCTGGACCCAATGCAATCTAGCATAATGGATATCTGGACCCAATGTAAACTAGCCTAATGAATATCTGGACGCAATGCAACCTAGAATAATGGATATCTGGACCCAATGTAACCTAGCATAATGGATATCTCGACCCAATGAAACCTAGCATAATGGATACCTGGACCCAATGTAATCTAGCATAATGAATACCTGGACGCTATGTAACCTATCATAATGGATACCTGGACCCAATGTAACCTAGCATAATGGATACCTGGGCCCAATGTAACCTAACATAATGGATACCTGGACCCAATGCAACCCAGCATAATGGATATCTTGACCCAATGTAACCTAGCATAATGGATATCTGAACCCAATGCAACCTAGCATAATGGATACCTGGACCCATTGTAACCCAGCATAATGATTACCTGGTCCCAATGTAACCTATCATAATGGATACCTGGACGCAAGGTAACCTTGCATAATGGATACCTGGGCCCAATGCAACCTAGCATAATGGATACCTGGACCCAATGCAACCTAGCATAATGGATATCTGGACCCAATGTAACCCAGCATAATGGATATCTGGGCCCAATGCAACCTAGCATAATGGATATCTGGACCCAATGTAACCTAGCATAATGGATATCTGGACCCAATATAACCTAGCATAATGAATACCTGGACGCAATGTAACCTAGCATAATGGATATCGGGACCCAATGTAACCTATCATAATGGATACCTGGACCCAATGCAACCTAGCATAATGGATATTTGGACCCAATGTAAACTAGCCTAATGAATATCTGGACGCAATGCAACCTAGAAAAATGGATATCGGGACCCAATGTAACCTATCATAATGGATACCTGGACCCAATGCAACCTAGCATAATGGATATCTGGACCCAATGTAAACTAGCCTAATGAATATCTGGACGCAATGCAACCTAGAATAATGGATATTTGGACCCAATGTAACCTAGCATAATGGATATCTGGACCCAATGTAACCTAACATAATGGATATCTGTACCAAATGTAACCTATCATAATGGATACCTGGACCCAATGCAACCTAGCATAATGGATATCTGGACCCAATGTAAACTAGCCTAATGAATATCTGGACGCAATGCAACCAAGAATAATGGATATCTGGACCCAATGTAACCTAGCATAATGGATATCTGGACCCAATGTAACTTAACATAATGGATATCTGTACCAAATGTCACCTAGCATAATGGATATCTGGACCCAATGTAACCTAGCATAATGGATATCTGGACCCAATGTAACCTAACATAATGGATATCTGTACCCAATGTAACCAAGCATAATGAATACCTGGACCCAATGTAACCTAACATAATGGATACCTGGGCCCAAGGTAACCTAACATAATGGATACCTGGACGCAATGTAACCTAGCATAATGGATACCTGGACGCAATGTAACCTAGCATAATGGATACCTGGACCCAATGTAACCTATCATAATGGATACCTGGACCCAATGCAACCTAGCATAATGGATACCTGGACCCAATGTTAACTAGCCTAACGAATACCTCGACCCAATGTAACCAATCATAATGGATATCTGGGCCCAATGTAACCTAACATAATGGATACCTGGACCCAATGTAACCTAGCATAATGGATATCGGGACCCAATGTAACCTAGTATAAAGGATATCTGGACCCAATGTAACCTAGCATAACGAATACCTGGCCCCAATGTAACCAATCATAATGGATATCTGGACCCAATGTAACCTAACATAATGGATACCTAGACCCAATGTAACCTATCATAATGGATATCTGGACCCAATGTAACCTATCATAATGGATACCTGGACCCTATGCAACCTAGCATAATGGATACCTGGACCCAATGTTAACTAGCCTAACGAATACCTGGACCCAATGTAACCAATCATAATGGATATCTGGGCCCAATGTAACCTAACATAATGGATACCTGGACCCAATGTAACCTAGCATAATGGATATCGGGACCCAATGTAAACTAGTATAAAGGATATCTGGACCCAATGTAACCTAGCATAACGAATACCTGGCCCCAATGTAACCAATCATAATGGATATCTGGACCCAATGTAACCTAACATAATGGATACCTAGACCCAATGTAACCTATCATAATGGATATCTGGACCAAATGTAACCTATCATAATGGATACCTGGACCCAATGCAACCTAGCATAATGGATACTTGGACCCAATGTAAACGAGCCTAATGAATATCTGGACGCAATGCAACCTAGAATAATGGATATCTGGACCCAATGTAACCTAGCATAATGAATATCTGGACCCAATGTAACCTAACATAATGGATACCTGGGCCCAATGTAACCGAGCATAATGGATATCTGGACCCAATGTAACCTAGCATAATGAATACCTGGACCCAATGTAACCTAACATAATGGATACCTGGGCCCAATGTAACCTAACATAATGGATACCTGGGCCCAATGTAACCTAACATAATGGATACCTGGACGCAATGTAACCTAGCATAATGGATATCTGGACCCAATGTAACCTAGCATAATTGATACCTGGACCCAATGTAAACTAGCCTAATGAATACCTGGACGCAATGTAACCTAACATAATGGATACCTGGACCCAATACAACCTAGCATAATAGATACCTGGACCCAATGTAAACTAGCCTAATGAATACCTGGACGCAATGTAACCTAGCATAATGGATACCTGAGCCCAATGCAACCTAGCATAATGGATATATGGACCCAATGTAACCTGGCATAATGGATATGGACCCAATGTAACCTGGCATAATGAATATCTGGACCCAATGTAACCTAGCATAATGGATACCTGGACAGAATGCAACCTAGAATAATGAATATCTGGACCCAATTCAACCTAGCATAATGGATACATGGACCTAATGTAAGCTGGCATAATGAATATCTGGACCCAATGTAACCTAGCATAATGGATACCTGGACCCAATGTAACCCAGCATAATGAATACCTGGACCCAATGTAAACTAGCGTAATGAATACCTGGACGCAATGTAACCTATCATAATGGATACCTGGACCCAATGTAACCCAACATAATGGATATTTGGACCCAATGTAACCTAGCATAATGGATAACTGGACGCAATGTAACCTAGCATAATGGATTCCTGGACGCAATGTATCCCAGCATAATGTATACCTGGACCCAATGTAACCCAGCCAAATGGATTCCTGGACCCAAAGTAAACTAGCCTAATGAATACCTGGACATAATGTAACCTAGCATAATGGATACCTGGACGTAATGTATCCCAGCATAATGGATACCTGGACCCAATGTAACCCAGCCTAATGGATTCCTGGACCCAAAGTAAACTAGCCTAATGAATACCTGGACGCAATGTAACTAGCATAATGGATACCTGGACCAACTGTAACCTATCATAATGGATATCTGGACGCAATGTAACCTAGCATAATGGATACCTGGACCCAATGTAAACTAGCCTAATGAAGACCTGGACGCAATGTAACCTATCACAATGGATACCTGGACCCAATGTAACCTAGCATAATGGATACCTGGACCCAATGTAATCTAGCATAATTAATACCTGGACCCAATGTAACCCAGCATAATGGATATCTGGACCCAATGCAACCTAGCATAATGGATATCTGGACCCAATGTAACCTAGCATAATGGATATCTGGACCCAATGCAACCTAGCATAATGGATACCTGGACCCAATGTAACCCAGGATAATGGATATCTGGTCCCAATGTAACCTAGCATAATGAATACCTGGGCCCAATGTAACCTAGCTTAATGGATACCTGGACCCATTGTAACCTAGCATAATGAATACCTGGACGCAATATAACCTATCATAATGGATACCTGGACCAAATGTAAACTAGCCTAATGAATACCTGGACGCAATGTAATCTGGCATAATGGATACCTGGGCCCAATGCAACCTTGCATAATGGATACCTGGACGCAATGTAACCTGGCATAATGGATACCTGGACCCAATGTAACCTGGCATAATGAATATCTGGACCCAATGTAACCTAGAATAATGAATACCTGGACCCAATGTAACCTAGCATAATGGATACCTGGACCCAATGTAACCTAGCATAATGGATACCTGGACCCAATGCAACCTAGAATAATGAATACCTGGACCCAATGTAACCTAGCATAATGGATACCTGGACCCAATGCAACCTAGCATAATGGATACCTGGGCCCAATGTAACCTAGCATAATGGATACCTGGACCCAATGTAACCTAGTATAATGGATACCTGGACCCAATGCAACCTAGCATGGTGGATACCTGGACACAATGTAAACTAGCCTAATGAATACCTGGACGCAATGTAACCTAGCATAATGGATACCTCGGCCCAATGCAACCTAGCATAATGGATACCTGGACCGAATGCAACCTAGAATAATGAATATCTGGACCCAATGTAACCTAGCATAATGGATACCTGGACCCAATGCAACCTAGCATAATGGATATCTGGACCCAATGTAATCTAGCATAATGGATATTGGGACCCAATACAACCTAGCATAATGGATACCTGGACCCAATGTAACCCAGCATAAAGGATATCTGGACACTATGTATCGTAGTATAATGGATACCTGGGCCCAATGTAACCTAGTATAATGGATACCTGGGCCCAATGTAACCTATCATAATGGATACCTGGACCCAATGTAACCTAGCATAATGGATACCTGGGCCCAATGTAACCTAACATAATGGATACCTGGACCCAATGCAACCTAGCATAATGGATATCTTGACCCAATGTAACCTTGCATAATGAATATCTGGACCGAATGTAACCTAGCATAATGGATACCTGGACCGAATGCAACCTAGAATAATGAATACCTGGACCCAATGTAACCTAGCATAATGGATATCTGGTCCCAATGCAACGTAGCATAATGGATACCTGGACCCAATGTAACCTAGCATAATGAATACCTGGGCCCAATGTAACATAGTATAATGGATATATGGACCCAATGTAATCTAGCATAATAGATACCTGGACCCAATGTAAACCAGCATAATGAATACCTGGGCCCAATGTAACCTAGCGTAATGGATACCTGGACCCAATGTAATCTAGCATAATGAATACCTGGACGCAATGTAACCTAGTATAATGGATACCTGGGCCCAATGTAACCTAGCATAATGGATACCTGGACACAATGTAACCTAGTATTATGGATACCTGCGCCCAATGTAACCTAGCATAATGGATACCTAGACCCAATGTAACCTGGCATAATGAATACCTGGGCCCAATGTAACCTGGCATAATGGATACCTGGACCCAATGTAACCTGGCATAATGAATATCTGGACCCAATGTAACCTAGCATAATGGATACCTGGACCCAATGCAACCGAGAATAATGGATACCTGGACCTAATGTAACCTGGCACAACACAATGGATATCTGGACCCAATGCAACTGGCATAACCCAATGTAACAAACTACTATTGATAACTAAACTAGAAAGACTGGAGTTTCATAGATTATTGGGCTCAATGTAGCTAATTCTATTATTGGCATTAACGGAACTATGTCCAATAAATCGTGTATCCTAATTTTTTTAGTACAGTGCATGACTGGACCCAATGAAGCCAAACACGGCAGATGACTTGATTTTGTGATGTTGAGTCCTGCAGTTGAATGGACACAATGTTGCGGAATTCCACAGATGACTGAACACAAAGTCCCGCATATGGATGGACTCAATATTCAAAGCCCAGTGGAATGTTACTAGCGGAACCATATACACCAGATTAATGGGAAAATAACAGAAAACTGAATTTTTGAACCAGGCCAGATTCCCAGCTCACAGGTGCTACATGTCATCCAAGGGTTTTTTATTCATGTTCTTTATATGACTGTTGCAAAGAGCCGATAATTTGACAAGTAGGAAATACACATTCTGCAGTGATGTCCATGAATTTCCCTGGTGAGTTTATCGATAGAGAGAGTGTGAAAGAGGAACAGCAAGTTCAAAGGTCAGAAACAATAGATCATAACATCGACATGTTAGACCTCAAGAAAGAGACAAATACACGGCGACAGTAATCAATATATCTCGGATACAAAGCTGCAAACTCAAGGACCATCTGCACACTGAATTCATACAGGTATCGATTGGGTAACCCTTTGAGTGTAGTGTTACAATGAACACCTCATGCAAACCCATGAAGGCACCTACATTCACCTAAACGCAATAAGAACACTTGGTATATTATTATTTTCGTCTTAGTTTTAGAATGCCTATTGATTACACAGGAGGATATATTTGCTGCTATGGTAACAAATAGATGGACCCAATCATCCTCTGCTGGTGTCACATGACTAGAGGCTTGAATTAAAGCAGCCCAGAAAAAATAAGAATATGTGTAGAATATTGCATATTCTATGTTTCTATTGATTATATATATGGATGTGTGGATTGACATAAGTAACAGATGGTATCAATAAGTCACAAGGCTTTCTTTGTCCGAGAGCTCTGGAATGTGGATTCGGGGTCTTTTCCTTATATGGCTAGAGTTATATGCTGACGTTAGTATTAGCACTTCTATATAGGAACAGAGGGACACGAGGTCGCTCTCTCTTGGCTCTGTACAACAATGTAACTCTCCCATCAGAAGTCCAGCAATTACCATCTGCTGTTGAATGTCCATAATCCTGTAACATCCTTTATTATGTTTTATTATGTATCTGTAACTAAGAATAAACCTGAAGAAACCGTAAGTCAGATTGCGTATTACTACTTTTCAATAATATAGATATATATTATTGTGGCGAGCATTTGGCCCAAGACTATATATACAAAAGACGTATATATATCAATCAACTGAAGACAAGAAGAAATTAAGAGGATTCAACATTAACACCGTTCCAAATTACATTTTACATTCGGGATCCGGTGGTCCACTCATGGCACTAAATAAAGAGATGACTGATGGGAAAAAAAGATGCTTTAAAGTTAGGGGACAGCTACTAAATGTTCATGTGAGAAGTGATCAATAGAAAACAACAAAACATATATACATATAAATATAGAGTTTCTACTTTCTACTTCTCCTCCCCTTTACCCTATTGGTTACTTTGTCTCACTTGATGCATGAACTAAATGGTGGAAAAATGAGCCTATCAGTGTACTACCATATATAAATATATATAATATTTACACTGATGTGTCCAATATTTGGACGAGCTGAGCCATAGACTGAATGAGTGTCAGAGGTCCAGAACTAAATTTTATTTTTTGAAAAATGGTTCGACTGAAAAAGATTTTTCTGCCATGCACAACTCTCTGAACTTCTAAGAAAAGAAATGAAATGGAGTTAATTTCTTAAACTTGAGTTTTGCAATAATTGAAATATTTTTTTAGTTGTCTTTCTCTTCATCACTTTCTCAAATACTGTGATTCCATACATTAAAAATCCAAGACTGTCATAGTTTCATTACTTCACTGATCCCAGGTTCCACCTGTAACCTACACTAATAATACGACTGGTCATGTAGATTGCTGGTCATATGGACTGCTCATGTAGAGTGGTCACGTACACCAGGCACGTAGACTGGTCATATGGACTGCTATTTACACAGGTCACGCAAATCATCTCCTTCTTCTCCAGGATGTTTCTGCCTGAGTTGCTGAGCATATTATTTGTAAATGGGGTAGGTACTCACATTAACTTAACTGATCATTATAATTTAGCTCAGCTCCAGGCAACGTCAACGCTCTATCAAGTCAACTAATGTGCGGACTGTTATCAACTTAGACTATGAGGAATTCACCTAGTACTCT
>OW240913.1:258046520-258148470 GCA_933207985.1 Pelobates cultripes
GCCAAACAGGCTCTGGCCTATCAGGAGTCCCAGTGAAAATTCAGATATCTGCAATACGAAAAGGACAATCCTCAATTTATGCATTGCAGCACATAGAGTAAGTGATCTCAGGTCCCTTCCTCCCAGCACTTGTGAATGGGAATCCACACTCTGGTAGAGTAGCCCACAGCGCATATTGCAGTTCCTGCCCTTCACCTGTACCTTGCCAGCCTGGTCTCCACCGGAACCTACGGAAGCCACTCATACTGCTAGATATACACAGAAATGCACAATAACCCTCCCCTTATACAAATAATACGAACAGCCCACAAACAAACATACACACAATCCGCACAAACGTAACCCGCTAACAATCCACATACATGCACACAACACCACATACAGCCTCTCACATGCAATACCCCACACATACACACACTACCAAACACACAATGTGACACATCCATCCACACACACAATTCCACAAGCAGCCCCAATACACAGCCCACATTCATATGTATCATACACGATACCACAAACTACTCCTGAACATATACAATATAATAGCTCATATACGCACAAATACAATGATACAGGGAGTTCAGAATTATTAGGCAAGTTGTATTTTTGAGGATTAATTTTATTATTGAACAACAACCATGTTCTCAATGAACCTAAAAAACTCATTAATATCAAAGCTGAATATTTTTGGAAGTAGTTTTTAGTTTGTTTTTAGTTTTAGCTATGTTAGGGGGATATCTGTGTGTGCAGGTGACTATTACTGTGTATAATTATTAGGCAACTTAACAAAAAACAAATATATACCCATTTCAATTATTTATTATTACCAGTGAAACCAATATAATATCTCAACATTCACAAATATACATTTCTGACATTCAAAAACAAAACAAAAACAAATCAGTGACCAATATAGCCACCTTTCTATGCAAGGACACTCAAAAGCCTGCCATCCATGGATTCTGTCAGTGTTTTGATCTGTTCACCATCAACATTGCGTGCAGCAGCAACCACAGCCTCCCAGACACTGTTCAGAGAGGTGTACTGTTTTCCTCCTTGTAAATCTCACATTTGATGATGGACCACAGGTTCTCAATGGGGTTCAGATCAGGTGAACAAGGAGGCCATGTCATTAGATTTTCTTCTTTATACCCTTTCTTGCCAGCCACGCTGTGGAGTACTTGGACGCGTGTGATGGAGCATTGTCCTGCATGAAAATCATGTTTTTCTTGAAGGATGCAGACTTCTTGCTGTACCACTGCTTGAAGAAGGTGTCTTCCAGGAACTGGCAGTAGGACTGGGAGTTGAGCTTGACTCCATCCTCAACCCTAAAAGGCCCCACAAGCTCATCTTTGATGATACCAGCCCAAACCAGTACTCCACCTCCACCTTGCTGGCGTCTGAGTCGGACTGGAGCTCTCTGCCCTTTACCAATCCAGCCACGGCCCATCCATCTGGCCCATCAAGACTCACTCTCATTTCATCAGTCCATAAAACCTTAGAAAAATCAGTCTTGAGATATTTCATGGCCCAGTCTTGACGTTTCAGCTTGTGTGTCTTGTTCAGTGGTGGTCGTCTTTCAGCCTTTCTTACCTTGGCCATGTTTCTGAGTATTGCACACCTTGTGCTTTTGGGCACTCCAGTGATGTTGCAGCTCTGAAATATGGCCAAACTGGTGGCAAGTGGCAGCTGCACGCTTGACTTTTCTCAGTTCATGGGCAGTTATTTTGCGCCTTGGTTTTTCCACACGCTTCTTGCGACCCTGTTGACTATTTTGAATGAAACGCTGATTGTTCGATGATCACGCTTCAGAAGCTTTGCAATTTTAAGAGTGCTGCATCCCTCTGCAAGATATCTCACTATTTTTGACTTTTCTGAGCCTGTCAAGTCCTTCTTTGACCCATTTTGCCAAAGGAAAGGAAGTTGCCTAATAATTATGCACACCTGATATAGGGTGCTGATGTCATTAGACCACAGTTGCCTAATAATTATGCACACCTGATATAGGGTGCTGATGTCATTAGACCACACCCCTTCTCATTACAGAGATGCACATCACCTAATATGCTTAATTGGTAGTAGGCTTTCGAGCCTATACAGCTTGGAGTAAGACAACATGCATAAAGAGGATGATGTGGTCAAAATACTAATTTGCCTAATAATTCTGCACTCCCTGTACAAAGCACTTACAGTATAAATAACACAAGCAGAATACTGCAGCATACAGACCTCAATTTTAAAAAATAGGACCGGCACGCTACGGGACATCACAATCCTATATCGGCACAGTGCTGCTAAAAGGTTGCCTATCCCTGGCCTAGAACTAAGTGACTAAAGTGAGTCACGTGACTCGAGGCCTGCCTGTTCTATCAAATTCCCCTACCTCGTGAAAATCCCCTACCCTCGTCACTTCCGGTGAGGGGAATCCTGTGCTGCTGGATCCTGTGCTGCACATGCGTACTAGCACTCCTGCTACTCCTCCATAGCAAGGTCCTGGAAGGTAAGTAAAACTAGTTTTACACTTTCATTATAGTTAATGCATTCACTAAGCTTAGGCACATGGGACATTTAGGGTTAAATGAGGGTTCAAATTAGGGTTAGGTAAGGTATTTTAACCTCTCTCACACCTCTCTCTTACCCTAACACTTGGGGTAAAGGTTAAAATAAAGTGTGAAAAATCACAATTTAGTGATATTCCCCTAATGTGAAATATCACTAAATATGAACAAGTCCCTAATCCTAACCCTAATTTGAACCCTAACATTAACCCTAAGTGTCCCATGTCCTAAGCTTAGTGAACTAACTATAATGAAAGTGTAAAACTAGTTTTACTTACCTTCCAGGACCTTGCTGTGGAGGAGTAGCAGGAGTGCTAGCACGCATATGCAGCACAGGACCCAGCTGATTCCCCTCACCGGAAGTGACGAAGGTAGGGGATTTTCACGGGTAGGGAAATTTGATAGAACACAGGCGTCGTCACCGATGACGTCACGATAGCCGTATAGGATCTTGGGAGCTGTAGTATAAGATATAGACGAAAGGAAGAGGAAACCCATGGGGACACAAGTTATTATGCATAATACAAAGAGGGCAGGACATTGCCTCATTTGCAGGGAAACCTGGGAAGGGTAGTTCCAAGATAAAACTTGCGTGCACAGTGAAAAAAACACTTCAGGCAGGATCATTAAACATACCAAATAGCTATCTCTACAGGGGGCACAAAAAAAGACAGTAGATATGTCTAAAAAATTAAAACAAATAGATTTAAGTAAGCAAGCAATATTATTAAAATGACATGTAATCATTGTAATGTTAACCCATTAAGGATGGCGGGCGTGCTATGCCGTCCTTAGGGACCTGGCTCTAAACTCCAAGGGGCGGCATAGCACGTCCCCGCCGTGCTTTCAACTTACCCGGTCGCCAGCAATCCCACGCTGGTGATCCCATGCTGGCGATCCCACGCTGGCGATCGTGGTGTGGGTACTCACCTGACAGCCCAGGGAGTCCCCCTCTGTCACTTTTGGCCCCCCCAGTGCCAGCAGGGGGAGTGCCTGTAATGACAGGTAGTCCCCCTGCTGCCTGTAAATAGTAAAAAAAAAAAAATGAAAACAGTGTGAA
This sequence comes from Pelobates cultripes, assembly GCA_933207985.1. Lineage (NCBI taxonomy): Eukaryota > Metazoa > Chordata > Amphibia > Anura > Pelobatidae > Pelobates > Pelobates cultripes. The sequence continues at coordinate 258,050,139 of OW240913.1, forward strand.
ATTAAATTATATATACTCAGATCATATATATATAATTATTAAGTATATGATCTATATACATATACACATAAATACACATACACTGTCCAAGTGTATTTTAATATTAACATATATATATAATTATATATTTGTGTATATATATATATATATATATTAATATCAAAGTACGCATAGAATGACATTGATTAAAATAAATATATAAGTAAATACGTTAAAAAACATTTAATAAAAAAAATAATAAAACATAAAAAAAGTTATTTCCCCAATAATTATAGGATTTCAAGCTACCAAAACAATTTTATCTAATGAGAAAAAAATTCCAAATGCCCAAATCGATTTTATCTTAGAAAGTATTGATATTATTTTCAATAATAACTATTTTTGGTTCTTTGACTCATTTTAGCTACAAAAGAGAGGTACTGCTATGGGGACCAGGTTTGCCCCCAGTTATGCCACCCTCTTTATGGCAGACTGGGAATCCAGCGCCATTTGGGTGGGCATGCCTGGGATTCAAACCTGGTCTCCTATTTTAGATACATTGACGATTTATTGTTTATATGGAAGGGCACAGTACTATAGAGAGTATCAAAAACCAACAAAGAGACATTCTTTTAATTTATAAAGACAAACAGACCTCAGACACCCCAACTCTCCCTATTATTTTTAATTACAACAACAAAAGTAGTTATATCAAAAATACAATAAAAAACCACTGGCATCTTTTAATGCAGGATGACCTTCTTAAAGAAATATTACCCACTAAACTAAGTGTGTAGCTGGAGATATTCTGGTGAGTTTTACAGAAGCTTCAACTGTCTAAGAGTTGTGCTAAGAGCTTTCTTTTCTACTGTTACAGGTAAGATTCATCTGTAGGAAAAGGTTACTGATTGCACAAGGTTTGAATTCCTGTTGGTAATTATAAGGCATTTGATTTGATTAAGCTAGTTACTTGCTGTTGATTGCTGGTTAATTAGCTATTGTTTGCAAATAAGCAGAGGCCTACCCAGGTGTTAAACATTCCTAGTGGGCGGTGATTTTAGGAGTTATATAAGGCCTGGTTCCATTAGCTTGTCTAATATAGCTTGGTGCTACTTCTAAGTGCTGTTTCTATGTGTGTAGCTGGAGATATTCTGGAGAGTTTTACAGAAGCTTCAACTGTCTAAGAGTTGTGCTAAGAGCTTTCTTTTCTACTGTTACAGGTAAGATTCATCTGTAGGAAAAGGTTACTGATTGCCCAAGGTTTGAATTCCTGTTGGTAATTATAAGGCATTTGATTTGATTAAGCTAGTTACTTGCTGTTGATTGCTGGTTAATTAGCTATTGTTTGCAAATAAGCAGAGGCCTACCCAGGTGTTAAACATTCCTAGTGGGCGGTGATTTTAGGAGTTATTTAAGGCCTGGTGTCATTAGCTTGTCTAATATAGCTTGGTGCTACTTCAAAGTGTTGTTTCTAAGTGTGTAGTTGGAGATATTCTGGAGAGTGCTGTTTCTAAGTGTGTAGTTGGAGATATTCTGGAGAGTGCTGTTTCTAAGTGTGTAGTTGGAGATATTCTGGAGAGTGCTGTTTCTAAGTGTGTAGTTGGAGATATTCTGGAGATAACCTGTAGGTAATCTGAGGTATTCAGGAGGATAAAGAAAAAAGTTAAGATTTGTTAGATTTAAATTATTCTTATAATTGGAATGGCAGGCTTAGTTCAGTGTAACAATTGCTATGCATTTGTTTCACGTTCCACTTTTTGGAGGTTTGGTTGTTGTCTAATGTGTAGACAGTTCTCTATCTTGCGGCAGGAGATTGTATTTTTGAAGTCTGAGATTTGTAAATTATCTGGTGAAGAAACTCAGACTGGAACTGCTGCAAAGCCACTGCCGCAGAGACATGCTAGGAAAGGCAGATGGATTACTGTAGGATCTGGTAGATTTAGAGTTGTGGATAAAAGGCATTTTGCACAGTCTGTTGCTCTTCATAATTCATTTTCTGCACTTTCAGAGTGTAATGGTGTTGTGGAGAGAGGCACTGAGGCTAGTGGTGTTGTGGAGAGAGGCACTGAGGCTAGTGGTGTTGTGGAGAGAGGCACTAAAACTAGTGGTGTTGTGGAGAGAGGCACTGAGGCTAGTGGTGTTGTAGAGAGAGGCACTGAGGCTAGTGGTGTTGTGGAGAGAGGCACTGAGGCTACTGGTGTTGTGGAGAGAGGCACTAAGACTAGTGGTGTTGTGGAGAGAGGCACTGAGGATAGTGGTGTTGTGGAGAGAGGCACTGAGGCTAGTGGTGTTGTGGAGACCGCCTTGGAGACTATGGTGAGGCCTAATAGAAAGCAGTTGTTGTTGGGTGATTCCATTATAAGAGGTGTGGAGATGGACAATGGTGGTCTTGTGAGGTGTCTTCCCGGAGCTACTGCTCACAAAGACAGGAGACGTATCTGTAATATTGTTAAGCAAGCAAAGCAGGAAGGGGAATTGGATGTACTTGTCCATCTAGGGACAAATGACTTGGCTTGCAATGAGGTTTCAGAGGTTAAGGAAGTTTTTAGTGTTTTGCCAATGATATACGGCAGGTTGCTTCCACACTGTCATTCTCTGAAGTTCTGCCTGTGCATAACACTCAGAATGACAGGCGGATGCGTATTAGGGACTTTAACTTGTGGCTTGGTGAATGGTGTCGGGAGCAAGGATTTGGCTTTATTTCTCATGGTAGCTCTGTTTGGAATGGAAATAAACCGTACAAAAAAGATGGTTTGCATCTTTCTCAAAAGGGAACAAATGTTCTCAGTGAGCAGTTCAGAGGTTTTGCTAGGATGTATTTAAACTAGGAGGGGGGGGCAAAAGGGTGATTAAACATCAATCCAATTGTCCCCCAAAACAAGGACAGAAGGTGCCTGTAGCAAGTGTGTTAAAAATGATAAGCTTAGAGTCATGTCTACAAATGCTCGCAGTTTAGGGAATAAGATCCATGAACTTGTGGCAATAATGGCAACTGATAGTGTAGATTTAGTCGCTGTTACTGAGACATGGTACAATGAGAAAATGACTGGGACATAGCAATACCAGGGTACTCTTTATATAGGAAAGATAGGGAAGGCAAGAAAGGGGGAGGGGTGGCCTTGTATGTGAAGGATAGCATAAAATCTAGCCTAATAAAAGTTAGTGAGGTAAACATAGAGTCCGTTTGGGCTACGTTAGAATTTGGTAATCACACAGTAACTCGTGTAGGTGTGATTTATAGGCCCCCTGGACAAATTGAAGAGTTAGATAATCTACTAGTTGAAGAAATAGCAGGAATTTAAAAAATATCCTAGGCAGAACAAAAATGGAATGGGTTTTTAATCTACAGGCCCTGGTACCCCATGGTCTCAATGCTGATTTTGATTTATTACATTTTTTATGATTATTTGTGATTTTTTAAAATTTATAAATATCCCCTCCCCAGTTTTATATGTCCTTCCCACTCATGACCATAAAACCTCACCCCCTAACCCTTGAGAGCACAAAGCCAGCATCTACCCAAATTTCCACCTTCACAAACTGGATCATACCCCTCAATTTAAGCACCAATGGGAAACTAGGCCTCAAACGCCCACACAAATGGCCATGAAGCGTCCACCCCATATGCAGACATCTCCAAACATGAAAATTTACTCCCACAATGCAAGAGATCTTAACATCCCACACAAGCGCAGCAAACTATTGGAAGACCTCAAACGGACCACAGCGGATCTAGTATGTATACAAGAGACACACTTTGTAAAACTCCGCATTACCAAATTTGGCCTTAACGACTACCCCATACAATTCCACGCAGCACATACTTCCAAAGCCAGAGGCTTCTCCCTGCTTATCCACAAATCCCTCTCCTTTGAGCTACCTAAGCTAATCACTGATAGCCAGGGAACATTCCTCATAGTCCTATGCATGATAAACAAGGTTAAGTACACCATAGTGAACATATACAGCCCCAATACACAACAAAGAAACTTCCTCCATAAAGTCCTCTCAAAACTCGAGCCCATCAAAACCGAATACACGATGGTCTGCAGAGACCTAAACCATATCTTAGACCATACCTTAGACACATCTTTGCTTACTTCACAATCCCGCAAACAACACCTCAAACCACAATGCCAGGCTCTAACGAAACTGATAATGGAGTTCCACCTCTATTACACATGGAGGGCCCTACACCCAACAGACCGTCAGTACTCTCACTGCTCCCAAGTCCACAAAACACACTCTAGAATAGATCGCATTCTCTCTACCGGACCCCTCCTCCGGAGAGCTCTACACTGTGAAATAGGAGACATAGTATGGTCGGACCATGCGCCCAACATCATGTCCATATCGACACAGTTCGCATCCAGAGGGTATGCCCCCTGGAGATTGAATGAATCCCTGCTACGAGATGACACTTTCCGTAATGTCGTCCAAACAGAGCTTACAGAATATTTCTCCACAAATAACAATAAAGGAACCTCCCCTATAATGATCTGGCAAGCTCATAAATCAGTCATGCGAGGGCTCCTTTTAAGCCGCGCATCATTCCTTAAAAAGCAAGCACAAAAAGATCAAATAACAATCCTGAGAAACCTTAGAGACGCCACAGCACAACACTATATACAACCCACTGACGCTCTACTAAAGGAAATTGAGAACCTGACCGATCAATTAAACACAATAGCGATGTCAAAAACGACATACATGATGCATAAACTCAAAACCCGAAGCTACAACCAGAACAACAAAACAGGCAAACTACTTGCCACACAATTACGACTTAAATATGCCCAAAATAAGATCCCCTATATCTTAACCGCAGAAGGGAAAAAACTATACAACCCACAAAACATAGTTGAAGAACTAGCCAAATACTATATTACACTATACAACCTAAAAACTGACGCACAAACACACCAACCCACCATGCTTGAGATACAGTCCCTCTTAGCGAAAATATCACTACCGTCAATTTCCAAAATCATGCGGACACATTAAAAATCCCGATCTCAGAACAAGAAATTATCCAAACAATAATGTCACTTCCCTCGGGCAAAACACCAGGCCCAGACGGTTTCCCAAACATTTATTATAAAACATATGCGCAGACCCTAGCACCACAACGTCTCCAAACATACAATACAATGACCACAGGGGAAAATGCCGGCAGATATGCTTATGGCGCACATCACAACTATCCCTAAACCAGGTAAAATCCCAAACAAAGGGCAAAACCTACGTCCGATTTCACTGTTAAACACAGACATAAAAATAATTGCTAAAATATACGCAAACAGACTAGCCAACATTCTCCCGACGATCATACACCAGGACCAAGTGGGGTTTATCAGGGGGAGACAGGGCAGTGACGGAACATGCAAGGTACTTAATTTAATGCAGGGACTGCGGGGGCACTGTTTATTTCTCTCATTAGACGCTGAGAAAGCGTTCGACAGACTACACTGGCCATTCCTCCTCGCGGCCCTGAGGAAATATGGATTTCCAGATATGTTTATCTCGATACTACAAACCCTATACAGCAACCCGACAGCCAAAGTGGTAGGAGGAGGATTCACATCCTCTTCATTCGAGATATCCAATGGTTCCAGGCAAGGCTGCCCCCTTTCCCCGATGCTATATGTTTTGGCACTAGAACCACTCACGACACTTATCAGACAAAACCCAGACATTCGTGGAGTTCAAGTCGGACCAAACGAATACAAACTCACATTGTTCGCAGATGATATTCTGCTCACACTCACAAACCCCTACAGCTCTATCCCCACGTTTCTCTAAATACTACAGGAATATAGCAGATGCTCCTATTACAAACCTAACCTGACCAAGGCACAAGCCTTAGGCTTAAACATACCCAAACGCATGCTACTAACCCTGCAAAAACAATACAACTTTGAGTGGAAATCAGACAACCTCACCTTTCTAGGACTAATCATCACACCCACCACCCCAAGCCTATATAAAGACAACTACCAGAAACTCCTAAGGGAAATTCAAGCCATATTAACTAGCTGGCGAAAGAAGTACCTCTCATGGACCGGCAGACTAGCTGCTATAAAAATGATAATCATCCCCAAATTCCAATACTTATTCCGAACTCTACCTATCCACCTCCCAAACACGTATTTTAAGGAAGCACAAAGACTACTCAACCAATTCACTTGGGACTATAAGATACCAAGGGTGAGAGCTCATATTCTCTACCAAAAAACTCCAGAGGGCTGTATGAATGCACCCAACCTCCAAACATATTACCAGGCAGCCATTCTAAACAGCATGATACCACTCCACAGTCAGAGCCCACCGCCTCAATGGGTAACGATAGAAAAAGACGCAGTCAAACCACATGCCCTTATGGCACTAATCTGGTCCCCTAAACAAAACAGACCCCAAAACATCAATATACTGCCAACCGTAGAGGCGACACTACGGGTATGAAAAAAAAAAAAGAAATCTGTTGCTCACAAGTCCCACACTCTAGAGCAATGCCAATATCTGCCATGTCCTCCATGATACCGAACTTTAACTAAAGAATATGGGAACGACATGGTATACATCACATACAGCAACTGTACCAAAATAATCACCTCCAAACATTTACAGAGGTGCAGAGCCTCTATGGCCTCCCAACCATAGCCCACTTCTCCTACAGGCAAATTCACTCATGGTTAACAAAACACCAAGGTAAAAAATGTGATGCGTCTAATCAGGGCCGGCCTTAGGCAATTAGGCGCCCTGTGCAAAAAGTCTTCACGGCGCCCCCCCCACCTCCCACCAAGTTGCCTGAATACAGTAACACACACAGGCACCAGGGACGTGTGTATCACGAGGCAAACAAGGCATCTGCCTTGGGCGCCACTTTGCAGGGGGCGGCAAAAAAAAGCATCCCTCCAAACCCCCAGGCAGATCCCTTGCTTGCCTCGCATCCTGGGGGGCTCAAGAGCTGACCGGCTGGCCACTTTTGAGCCCCCCCAAGGCTGGCAGCGGGCAGCGAAGGAGCATACTCACCTGAGCTCTTCCTGCTCAGCTTCCTCTGCGCCGCTTAATGAAGCCGGGAGCCAGAATATGACGTCAGTCCGGCTCCCGGCATCACTAAGCGCTGCTTACTCAGCCTGTGCGCCCCCTGCCTGCCTGCCCAGCAGCCACACTGGACTGCTGGTAAGAAATCCACTCCAGCTTTCCCAGGGAGGCTGGGTGGATTTAAAATAAATGTAAAAAATATTAGTTTGTGAGTGTTAGTGGAAATGTCTGTGTGTGTGTCTGTGAGTGTTTATTTTGAAGTGAATGTGTGTGTGTGTGTGTGTGTGTGTGTCTGTAAGTGTGTAATTGTGTGTGTCTGTAAGTGAATGTGTGTGTGTCTGTGAGTGAATGTGTGTGTTGGTCAGTGAGTGTATATGTGTCAGTCAGTGAGTGTGTATGTGTCAGTCAGTGAGTGTGTATGTGTCGTCAGTGAGTGTGCGTCTGTCAGTGAGTGAGCGTCTGTCAGTGAGTGAGCGTCTGTCAGTGAGTGAGCGTCTGTCAGTCAAAGTGCGGCCTTGACAGGAAGGGGTGGGGGAAATTTAAACTCGGTTACAGGCATGTACACACACACTCAGTTAAAGGCAGTCACACATACAGGCACAGGCACAAACAATGGCACAGCTACAGCGACACACACAGACAGACAGTCACATAGGCAGTCACACACACAGACAGACACACAGTAACACACACATAGACAGTTATACACACACAGGCAGGCAGTCACACAGATAGAAAGTCACACACACAGGCAGGCAGTCACACACAGACAGATAGTTACAGACAGACACACACAGGCAGGCAGGCAGTCACATACAGGCAGTCACACACACAGGCAGTCACACACACAGACAGTCACACAGACAGACAGTCTCACACACACAGGCAGTCACACACACGGGCAGTCACACAGACAGACAGTCACACAGACAGACAGTCACACACACAGGCAGTCACATACACAGGGCAGTCACACACACGGGCAGTCACACAGACAGAGTCAGTCACACAGACAGACAGTCACACACACAGGCAGTCACATCACACACAGGGCAGTCACACAGACAGACAGTCACACACACAGACAGTCACACACAGGCAGGCAGTCACACACAGAGACAGTCACACACAGAGACAGTCACACACACACACAGAGACAGACAGTCACACACACACACACACACAAGGACAGGCAGTCACACAGACAGACAGTCACACACACACACAGACAGACAGTCACACAAACAGGCAAACAGTCACACACACACACTTACCTCTTTCCAGTGGATGCAGTTGGCTGATGGGGAAGCATCTTTCCCTCTTCCTGTACAGCAGGGGCTTCGGGAGGTATTAGCCCCGTCTCCGCCTCTCGCCCCGCCTCCGCCGCTCGGTAAACCCCGCCCCCTCTGCCGCGATTTTTTTTTTTTTTTTTAAATAGACCCGGTGGAGAATAATTAATCCTCCAGCCAGGTACCTCTTTTAGCTCCCCTGCACTCCGGCCATGAGTGAGCTGTGTCGGCCACAGGGCGCCCCCTGTTCCATGGCGCCCTGTGCGGTCGCACAGCTCGCACACCCCTAAGGCCGGCCCTGCGTCTAATGAGCCTCGGCTGACGAGCTTTGAGAAAACCGTACTTAAATTCAGGCCACCACAAAAAACCTTCTCAACGCTATACACTAACATCCTGCAGCATAATCTCACACTCAAATATCCCTTTGTTATAGCATGGGAAAAAGACCTAGGACAAACCTTCCCCGAGGCAATGTGGAGAAAGATGTTTATCACTCCCAAAACCATCACACTCAGTGCCAACCACACTGAATTATCCGGAAATTTTTTATATAGATGGTACTTAGTACCCACACGCCTCAAACAGATATACCCTGAGGCCTCTGACAAATGTTGGCGCAGCCATACATACAAAGTAGGTGGAGTATCCTGGTTTGTTGTACAATGGCATATAAAATATAATAAAAACTGTAAAGACAGAAAAAACACAATCTAGTGCAATATCGTAAAGTGCAATGGTGACTTTAAATATAAAAATGTAAAAAGGAATGAAAAGACAGATCCCCATAATCCCAAAAATATGTGAATTGGTGAGAACTGTCTTAAAAAGAGCCTACCTCAGAGCTACAATATAGGGGGTAACCCAGAAAGAAATATAGTTGAATGACGGAGACCCTTGAAACAAGGGGATCCCAGAAGTAGCTGCTGAACTTAACAGAATAAATAGTATAGTTACCAGGTGGCAAGTAGAGAAGAACAGGGGGCTGTACTTGTAAGTGGATAAAAGGGTGAAGGGGAATAAATAGAAATACCCATATATACCCTATATAAGCCACTGCTAGTTGTATTTAATAGCAGCAAAGGAATGTCCCTTTAAAAAAAAAGGAAGACTCTAGCATTCATACTAGAAAAAATGTCCAAAATTAGGACACCTAAGCTGCAAAAATACAATAAGGCAACACAAAATATGTGTAATACATAAATCACCCCACTAATATAAAGGCATGCAAACAGGAGCCTATACAAACATGAATAGGAGAAAAGAGAGCAAAGGAGGACATGGGCAGACCCACTAAGGACAAGCCCTAAGTCCAGAGGAGACCCCCAGGACCAAAAAATGCCTGCCTAGAAAAAACTCTAAATGCCAAATAATAAATTGCTAACTATACTAACTAACTAAATCAAACATACTAACTACCTAAGTGCTACCTAATGTGAGAGAAAAAAGATAAATCAAATAAGGCGCTCGACGCCCGTTTCAGCGCACATACACGCCGTCGTCAGGAGCTATTGCAAATGCCGTTCATATTGAAGCCGGTTAAATACCTGAGCAATCAGAGAAAAGTCCCTCCAGCTGATCCAGCGCGTGGGAGGAGTGGGTGATTGACATGGAGTCACCACTCCTCCTCAACCCTGTCATTGCTTATGCTGGAGTCTCATTGGAGAATAACAAAGTCAATCATTGAGAGGTAGGGGAGGAACTTATGCTTAATCAGAACACACCTATCGAAACCCTGTTGCTCACATGGGGATAACCATTGGAAGATCTATCAGTCAATCAATACAGGAGGAGGGTGCAAAATCAAGCATCCCTCCTCCTGATAACAAAACTAACATAAACCTAACTTGCCAATATATATGATATCAATGAGAAGTATCAAAATGTAGCACAGGGAAGGGGCTATATAGTTAAGCCCCCCTCCCTCTAACTGCCCCTCTGGCATGAAACTGGCTGACAGATCACACAGTCAGTCATTATGCCAATTATTGATATATAAAAAATGCCTCCAGATGCATAAAAGCATTAAAGGCATATAATACAGCTCTTGTAACTTGGTGACCCCAAAAAATTATAACAGTCAAAAAGACTTAAGTTGTAAAAAGTAATTAGTTAATTATCCTCTATATACCTGGACATATACAAGTAAATTTGCCTGGACATTAAAATATAGCACCCTGCTGTATAATGCTTCCACTGGGATTCTTATTTATTAATAATGGCAATTAAGTATAAGGCTTAAGTTAGGTTTACACTGCAGAGGGTTATATATTCTTTATACTTTACAAATAATGAAACAGCGTTTCAAATCAGGATTGACTGTGACTACTGGTTAATCTCAAAAGAAATTCACCACCATTTAAGGCAGCTATGTAATATAATAAGGTATGAAACCTATTAGGAACCATGTGACTAATGCAAAAGAGAAAGAGAAAAAGAGGATTTTTATTATTGACTTATTTACATATTTACAGACAGCAAACGATTATTATAAGGTAGATCAGATGGTTGTATAGAAACTGTTGGTGGAAATACCTATCAGTCTACAAAAATGATGAGAATGAAAAACCTTCATTCAATCCATGTGGTGACAGTGTTTTCAATTTATATATCCAGTAGGATTCTCTTTGTTTGAGCCTACGATCCCAATCCCCTTTACGTTGTGTTTGGGTTATGAGTTCTATGCCCATAAAGCGTATCCTACTGGATGAATTTGCATGACAAGTCTTGAGGTGCCTTGAGATGGGAGTTTCCAGTTTACTTCTGACTGAGTTGACGTGTTCTCTAATGCGGAACTTAAAAGGTCGGAATGTTTTTCCGACATACTTCATGCCACAAGAACATGTCAAAAGGTAGATGACTCCCTCTGTACGGCAATTGAAGAAAGACTGTACAGAATGAGAGTCAAGATTCAAACTGTCGAAAAAAATCTTTGTTTCTTTACCTATGTACTGACAGGCACTACAGTGACCGCATCTATAAGTGCCTTTAGGTAAATAGGATTTAGAAGATTTATTAAATGGACCAAAGTGGCTAGGTACCAAGAGGTCCTTAAAGTTCTTCCCTCTACGTGTCGTAACGGAAGGAAAAGGAGAGATGACTGATTTGATATGGACATCTGATGTCAGGATCGGCCAATATCTGCCGAGAATCTGCAGCATTGTGTGCCAACCTGCATCATGTGTCCCAATACAGCGAATCTGATGGCTAGAGGGTAAAATTTTGTCCTCAAGAAGATTCACTCTGTCTGAGTTTAATGCCCTTGAGTATGCCTTTTTAAGAACTCTGTTTGGGTACCCTTTATCCTTGAAAGATTTCCGCAAATTAGCGGCCTTTATCTTAAAATCTTCGAGGGTTGAGCAGTTGCTATGTAAACGCAGATATTGCCCAATCGGGATACCCGTTTTGGAGGGATAGGGATGATAACTATCCCAGTTTAGAAGGCTATTTGTAGCTGTTGCTTTACGGTACAATGTTGTGGAGATTCTACCGTCCTCTTGTAATGACAGAGTTATGTCTAGAAAGTTCAAATGTTTACCCCCAATTTCACTGGTGAAACGTAAATTCAAGACGTTCACATTCAGCAGCCGTACAAATTCATTGAAATCATTTATTGTACCCAGCCACACGATGAATACATCGTCGATGTAACGTTTCCAGCAATGTATTTTGGTCAAAAAATGAGACAAGCATTCGTCAGTTTGAAGGTTCTTTTCCCATGTACCCAAGTATAGGTTCGCGTATGAAGGGGCACAAGATGTGCCCATCGCTGTACCCATTATCTGATGGTAAATTGTACCATTAAAGAGAAAGATGTTTTTAGTGAGCACAAGAGTATGGACTTTACAGGCAAAATCTATGTATTCCAGGGAGAAATTTGATTGTAGCTGTAGAGTTAGTCTTAAGTTCTCAATCCCCAAAGTATGTGGGATAGAGCTATAAAGAGACTCCACATCAAGGCTACATAATAATGCCTCCCTAGGTACAATCCCTAGGTATTTTAAATTTTGGGGGTCACCAAGTTACAAGAGCTGTATTATATGCCTTTAATGCTTTTATGCATCTGGAGGCATTTTTTATATATCAATATTTGGCCAATGACTGACTGGGTGATCTGTCAGCCTGTTTCATGCCAGAGGTGCTGCTGGAGGGAGGGGGGCTTAACTATATAGCCCCTTCCCTGTGCTACATATTGATACTTCTCATTGATATCATATATATTGGCTAGTTAGGTTTATGTTAGTTTTGTTATCAGGAGGAGGGATGCTTGATTTTGCACCCTCCTCCTGTATTGATTGACTGATAGATCTTCCAATGGTTATCCCCATGTGAGCAGCAGGGTTTGGCTAGGTGTGTTCTGATTATGCATAAGTCCCTCCCCTACCTCTCAGTGATTGACTTTGTTATTGTCCAATGAGACTCCAGCATAAGCAATGACAGGGTTGAGGAGGAGTGGTGACTCCATGTCAATCACCCACTCCTCCCACGCGCTGGATCAGCTGGAGGGACTTTTCTCTGATTGCTCAGGTATTTAACCGGCTTCAATAGGAACGGCATTTGCAATAGCTCCTGACGACGGCGTGTATGCACACTGAAATGCACGTCGAGCGCCTTATTTGATTTATCTTTTTTCTCTCACATTAGGTAGCACTTAGGTAGTTAGTATGTTTGATTTAGTTATCTAGTATAGTTAGCAATTTATTATTTGGCATTTAGAGTTTTTTCTAGGCAGGCATTTTTTGGTCCTGGGGGTCTCCTCTGGACTTAGGGCTTGTCCTTAGTGGGTCTGCCCATGTCCTCCTTTTCTCTCTTTTCTCCTATTCATGTTTGTATAGGCTCCTGTTTGCATGCCTTTATATTAGTGGGGTGATTTATGTATTACACATATTTTGTGTTGCCTTATTGTATTTTTGCAGCTTAGGTGTCCTAATTTTGGACATTTTTTCTAGTATGAATGCTAGAGTCTTCCTTTTTTTTGTTTTTTGTTTTTTTTGTTAAAGGGACATTCCTTTGCTGCTATTAAATACAACTAGCAGTGGCTTATATAGGGTATATATGGGTATTTCTATTTATTCCCCTTCACCCTTTTACCCTCTTACAAGTACAGCCCCCTGTTCTTCTCTACTTGCCACCTGGTAACTATACTATTTATTCTGTTAAGTTCAGCAGCTACTTCTGGGATCCCCTTGTTTCAAGGGTCTCCGTCATTCAACTGACTTTAAATATAATTTGTGGTAGGTACTCACAAACCAAGAGCCAAAGGAAACTGGCTCAATTTGGACGCCTGTGGGATAGTTGTTAGGGTTCCCACTCCCTCTCTGTATAGCAGCTGGTTCTGTATTCCTTATGTTAGTTGAGAAGAAAGGACCATATCCACAAATCTAAATTCTTCTCCAAGAACCATACCCACTTGACAACATTTCCTTAGCCGGCAAGGGGGCAGTTTTTTCTTTGGATTTTATCGATAATGCAGTCATTTCTTCCTGCACATAAATAGTTGTGTTGTCCTGATAACTAAGGAAGCCAATTTAGCAAATTTAGTCCAAACAGAGCTTACAGAATATTTCTCCACAAATAACAATAAAGGAACCTCCCTTATAATGATCTGGCAAGCTCATAAATTAGTCATGCGAGGGCTCCTTTTAAGCCGCGCATCATTCCTTAAAAAGCAAGCACAAAAAGATCAAATAACAATCCTGAGAAACCTTAGAGACGCCACAGCACAACACTATATACAACCCACTGACGCTCTACTAAAGGAAATTGAGAACCTGAACGATCAATTAAACACAATAGCGATGTCAAAAACGACATACATGATGCAAAAACTCAAAACCCGAAGCTACAACCAGAACAACAAAACAGGCAAACTACTTGCCACACAACTACGACTTAAATATGCCCAAAATAAGATCCCCTATATCTTAACCGCAGAAGGGAAAAAACTATACAACCCACAAAACATAGTTGAAGAACTAGCCAAATACTATATTATTGGCTAAATTGGCTTTCTTAGTAATCAGGACAACATAACTATTTATGTGCAGGAAGAAATGACTGCATTATCGTTGTGTGGTTTTTGATTATAGTGGTGTGTTTTTATGTAGTGTTGACATTTGGATGCAGGATTGTATTTGTGTGTAGTGTAGGCGAAATGCTGAGATGTATGCACATATACACACATATACTCACATATACAAACACTGACACACATACAGATAGACACACAGATACAAACACACATATAGATACAAACACACACACATACAGACACACAAAGAGATAGACACACAGGCACAGACACACATACAGATAGAGACACACACATACAGACAGACTGATACAAACAAAGACACACAATCAGATACACATACACACACTGACACATACAGATACACATATACATATACCAACACACATACAGATACACAGACATACATATACCACAGACACACATGAATAAGTGTGTGTCTGTGTGTGTTTGTATAGTGTATGTAGTGTGTTTGTATAGTGAATGCAGTGTGTGTGTTTGTATTGTAAATGCCAGCTACTTGCTGGCCATGTTCTTCCATTATTTTCCCTAGGGCTGTAACAGTCTGTGACAGCCCAAGGGAATGCAGGACTGAGGTGCTGGGGGCTGTCTGTGGCTGGAGGGAGCACTAACAGGCTCCCCGGCAGAGACCCCGCCCCCAAATGAAGCCCCGCCTACCGCACATAGGCCCTGCCCCTGCCGTAAAGCAGCAGACCATGCTGCTGCAGAAGATGGCTGCCTGACCCCCAGCAACAGCCTCCAGTGACAGGTAGGCTTGGGGGGGAGAGGGGGGGTGTATGGACTTACACACTCCACACACACACACATTGCCCCCCATACACACACACTGCCACCCATACACAAACACTGCCCCCATACACACATACTGCCCCCCATACTGCCCCCATACACACACACTGCTCCCCATACTTCCCCCCATACACACACACTGCCCCCATACACACACACTGCCCCCATACTGCTCCCCATACACACACACTGCCCCCCATACTGCCCCCATACACACACATTGCCCCTATACACACACTGCCCCATACACACACACACACTGCCCCCCCTATACACACATACTGCCCCCATACATACACACACTGCCCCATATACACATACTGCCCCCGGTATACACACACACACTGCCCCATACACACACTGCCCCCATACACACACACACTGCCCCCATACACACACACACACTGCTCCCCATACACACACACACTGCTCCCCATACACACACTACCCCCATACACACACACACTGCTCCCCACACACACACACACTGCTCCCCATACACACACTGCCCCCATACACACACACACTGCCCTGTCACACACACTGCCCCCATACACACACACTGCTCCCCATACACACACTGCCCCATACACACACACACACACTGCTCCTCATACACACACACTGCCCTCATACACACACACACTGCTCCCCCATACACACACATACTGCTCCCCCATACACACATACTGCTCCCCCATACACACACACACACACACTGCCCCCCATACACACACACTGCCCCCTATACACACACACTGCCCCATACACACACTGCCCCCCCATACACACACTGCTCCCATACACACACACTGCCCCACACACACACACACTGCTCCTCATACACACACACACTGCTCCTCATACACACACACACTGCTCCCCCCATACACACATACTGCTCCCTATACACACACATAATACCTATACACACACACACACTGCTCCCCCATACACACACACACTGCCCCATACACACACTGCCCCCATACACACACTGCCCCCATACACACACACTGCCCCCCAGCCACACACACTGCCCCCCTATACACACACACACTGCTCCCCATACACACACACACTGCTCCTCATAAACGCAAACACTGCTCCCCAATACACACACACTGCTCCCCCATACACACATACTGCTCCCCCATACACTATCCCCATACACACACACTGCCCCCATACACTGCCGCCCCATACACACACATTGCCCACACTCACACATACACACTGCAACTGTTACACACACATACTGTCCCAAACATACACTGCATCCCTGACATACACTGCCGCCCTCACTCACACACTACAACCTTCAAACACACATACTGCTCACACACTGTCCCCCTCACACACACACACACACACACACACACACACTGCACCCCTTACACATTGCACCACTCACACACACCACTGCTCCTATGCCCAACTACAGCCCCATTTCCCAGCAGACCTCAGGTAAGTTGTCAAACTGTACTTAAACGGTTTGACTACTTACTCTGGGAGGGGATCCCGGCACTATTGACACCATAACCACTACACTGAGCTGTAGTGGTTATTGTGTCTGGATTATTTATTTAGATAATCTACAAGTGCCCCTCCCTAGATCAGGCTCTGGATCCACCACTGCTCAGCAGTCTGTGTGTGTATGGACTCAGCAGTCTGCGTGTGTGTGTATGTACTCAGCAGTGTGTGTGTGTGTATGTATTTAATCAGCAGTCTGTGAGTGTGTATGGACTCGGCAGTCTGTAAGTGTGTATGAACTCGGCAGTCTGTAAGTGTGTGTGTATGGACTCAGCAGTCTGTGTGTGTGTGTGTGTATGGACTCAGCAGTCTGTGTGTGTGTGTATGGACTCCGCAGTCTATCAATAATTAAAATTCCTGTGAGTTGTTGTGTAGGAAGGGCCCCAGTGCATTTCCCATGGGCCCTTAACTCTGTTAAAATGGTACTGCTTGTGTGTGTCAGTGAGCTTCTATTTAGTGAGCATGTGTGTGTCAGTGAGCTTGTCTTTAGTGAGCTTGTGTGTGTCCCTGAACTTCTTTGTAGTGAGCCTTCTGTTTATACAAGTGAGTGTCTGTAGTAAGCTTGTGTGTGAGTCAGAGAGTTTTGTCTGTCAGTAAGCCTATTTGCGCATGTCAGTGAGCTTGTGTGCTTACTGTACTATATATATATATATATATATATATATATATTTTGACTTGTAGGAATGGCATACATTTTTTTTCAGGGCTGCTTTGGATTCCCAGGGATTCCCAGTTTGGCTCTGCCAGCGAGTGCACTTTACCGCTGAATCATCTGTGTGAGCTGCCGCACACTTTAGCCCTGTTACACGCGTCTGGGAGCTGCTGTTGACAGCTACTAGTAGTCTAGAGATTGGGACATGGGGTATATGCTCAGCTATCTATATAATACAGGTCTGTGTGTATATAATATCCCGGGATAGTCAGTGCTTCCTGTATAGTGCTGCTCTCTGTATAATACAGGCCTGTGCCTGTATAATATCCCAGGACAGTCAGTGCTCCCTGTATAGTGCTGCTCTCTGTCTTGGGATATTATACACAAACAGACCTGTATTATACAGAGAGCAGCACTATACAGGGAGCTGCAAAATAGCTGTGCTGCAAAATGTCCTTGGAAATTTTTTTTCAAATGTTGTCAACTATGGCACTGTATCAAGGTTACTGTGTTTGTTTTTTTAATAATCCCTGGTGGAAAATAATGAATTCTCCACCAGGGATTATTAAAAAAAAAACACACACACTGTGTCAGGGGCGGGGCTTAACATGTGACAGGGGCGGTGTCCAAGTGTGGTGAGGGCGGGGTTAAATGTGCCACCCTACTTTTGTCCCTGGCCCTCCATGTGCCCCCCCTAAAAATGAATCATAGAGACGCCACTGCACGAGACACATGGTCTGCAGCTCTGTACACCGGTGTCTGTGATGGGCACAGAAGGGGCATCGGACCCGGTGGCATATCGAGCAAGTCGCCAGGCTCCCTCACAGTCTGCCCCAGGCACCCCCCAAGTGAGTAGCACACGGGGAAGGCTGCCATCTCTGCCTGCTGTCCATTGCAGTTTGCTGCGTATGGAGATGCATAGCCGCAGACCGATCATGGTCCATTGCCAAAAGCGCCTTCAATGGGCATATGAGTATCAGAACTGGACCATGGAGCAGTGGAAGAAAGTTGCCTGGTCTGATAATTGACATTTTCTGATCATGTCAAAAAAGGCAGAGTTTGCTGCTCAGCCTACAGGGACAGAAGAAAAGTCTCTTTGCATCAGAGCCACTGCAGAAAGCACCAGTGGTTTTGGTGCCTAGAGAGTCCTTTTAAATAGTTTAAAAAAAATCTATTTCTTGATGACATCATCAATATTTCATTCATTCATATCATTTTTAATATAAGTAATTATGGAAGCACTAGTTAGACAGTAGTAACATTTATTTTCAGAATGATCTTACATACTTGCTTACGTATTGCTTGATGGACATAGAATGTCAGTCCGATTTGCTTATATTCTCTTCAAACATCCTTTATGTTTAGCTGGCGGCGATTCAAACAGCTCGTATCATATATAAATGATGGGGAGACACCATTAAATTGAATAATCTTCATCCAAAGTGACACATCATTTCCCACGGAAGAACTGCGCCTTGTACCTAAAGCTTGCCAGAATGAAAGCCTGCCAGGCATGTATGGGAATACTGTATATATGTGGGCTTCAATTAATTGGTAAGAATGAATTCGGTTTTCAGGGTGTTAATTTATTGAAGGTGATGGGATTTCTATTTCTTTTGAATTGAATGTCAGATGTCTCAAAAGTCAAAAGCTTCCAATACACAGCCTTAATTTATTGCTCTGTATTCTGTAGTCAAGAGCCATTCTGTTGCTGAGATTACATCCACAACTTGTAACATCCACAGCTGTACCCTTCAGAACTGCCATCATCTTTTTATAAATTCCTCCTGTAAATTATCTTTTTTTCTTTTGGATATACATTCATATTCCCTCACACTAGTGTTTAGATTATATAGTATACAGTATACTGTATGGTTTAGCGATGATATTTTAACTTATATAGCACAGTTAACTATCATAAATTCAACAATCAGTGAGCACAATAAACAGTATAATAAAGTATTGCACTATATACAATATCATTTAGTATACATAATATTTCAATTTAACTGTGCTTTTTTGACATTACTTACATAGCACAGTTAACTATCATACATTCATTCATCAGTGAAAACAATAAGCAATACAACAAAAATATCACCAATTGCAAACCCTGCCCTTCCCCCCCCCCCCTAAAAATAAGTGAGGAATTGGTATCCTGGTGAACATTACAAATAAATAAATAAACAAAAGAAATATCCATAAAGGCTAGGATTTAGGAATCTCCCTAGGTGACTAAAAGAGAGGGTATCGGGCCAAGATGGCGGCGGTGTCCAGAGAGGCAGTGGTAGCCTTGTTGTAGGTGTACCTTGATTCACATGGCTCTGGTTCGTTGGAGGATGTGCTGGCCAGTGTAGAGTGGCTTCAGTGCCTACGGCAATGGAAGGAGTGTCAGATGGCGGTAATAGGGCCAGGCAATCGCTGCCTCCTACGCGCTTATCTTCCAGCCCCGTGAGAAGAGGCGGACGGCAGAGAGGAGAGGCAGCGGCATTTGTTCCCCAGGGCCTATTCGGGAGGCGAGAAGGAGCCAGAGGCCTATTGCTGGAGTCGGGGTAAGAGGACAAGATGGCGGCATGGCGGGAAGGTCTCGGAGCCCGACGTCTCTTCCGGTCTGACAGACGCCGAAAGTGATGTGCACCTTTGGCACCCTGGATGCGCTGGAAGTGCGGCAGGGCACTGGACGCAGGAGAATGTCGGCAGGTCGGAGGAGGGAGACTGGGACAACGACCAGGACGGACACACACAGAAGAAACAGGAGATGGAGCTTAGGATCAGGAAGAGAGGCTGGATGGCAGTGCAGATGCCAGTCTTCAGGTGGGCAGAGGAGGTTGGTTCTGGATGGAGTCTGGATCGGAGGAGGAGGAACAGGAGCTTCCAGGCAGTAAGGTGCCTGCAGTTCCCCAGCGGTTCAGTGAGTTACATTGCGCTAGTGCCTGGGGGTCTGTTGGGGGTCAGGCTCAGTCAGATGAGTGGTTGTGCTTGCTCAGGGCCTTAGTGAATAGGTTTTCCACGGGTCCCACGGGGCGGGTGCATAAACCTGCTGGGCAGGGGAGTTGGAGGTACATAGACGAGTCTGTCAGGCAGTGGAGTGGGTGTCAGTACTCAGGGGCGTTTCGCCCTCGTATGGTAGGCTGTGACCTGGCCCCTTTGCGTCTCCATGTGCTTCAGGATGTCCAGAAGACAATTTGAAGAGGTGAGTACATTGAATTTCCTTCGCTGATTCCTCTGGACAAAGATGTGGAGAAGGGTAAGCATATCCCTAGAACATTTGGGAAGTGGCTTCAGAAGTTTAATGTTTTTGCTAGCATCCTGGTGCACCGGTTTCCCGAAAAGGCAGCGTCGCTGTTTGGGTATTTAGATTTATTTTGGGGTGCATATAAGGTCTATGGGGAGCAATGCTGGTTTTGCTACGACCAGCAGTTTTGCCAAAAATGGTAGTGTGCCCTGGAATGGATTTCGACGACAGCTTGTGGCTGTTAATCATAACCCCCACTAAGCCGCCCCGCTTTCCCGGGCAGGTCACAAGAAAGACATGTGTTGGCTCTTTAATGAGAGCCAGTCCAGGTGGTACAGCTCCTGCAGATTCCGGCATGAATGTGCCTATTGTGGAGGAGCACATCCAGCCATAGACATGCAGGGTTTACTCCGCCTCAAGTGGCTGTCTTCAAGTCATCTAACTATCACTATGTGTCCCTTGTCAAAGTCACTCAGAACTTTTTACCTGCTGTAACGGATCACCTGGCACCCCGACTGGGTACCTCCGTTGAAGGATGCTCCTAGCACTTCCTGAGGTCTCCAAGCACTCCAGCCGACACCATAACCACCGTAGACTCCTTCAGAGAGCACGACAGGAACAAGCTCTTAGAAGCACTTAGGAGTGATTATAGCAAGGGAATATGCAGAGCATAGCAATCCCTTGTAGCAGATTCCCCCAATAAGAGACAGGACTCCAAATTGAGGGTGAAGTAGAACTGAGGCTTTTAATCAAACACTCTGCTTTCATGCCAATTTTACAAACATAGTACCGCCCACAGGGTTTTGCAGAACAACAAATCAATACATACAATACCCACAAACACTCCCACACAAAATCCTCCCATCTGCCTGTGATACAATTACCTTATACAATGGGTTAATGTAATTATCACAGGCAAAGAAATACAGTTTTTACACATGTACTGTAACTTTAAAAATATGGATTCAATCTTCATAAATGGCATATTATTATTCAACACACTTTAATTATAAACATAGTCAAAATTCAGCCAATTCCATCCAGGGGTTAAAAAGGTAGCTGGAAGTCTTTTTATGACATTTTCATGCCCAAAACAGTTCCATAGATTTGGGCTGTGTGGTCGGTCAATTTCACACTGAAAAAATTACTAAGTCCCATTCGAACGTGCTTTTGAATCACCGAACGGGACTTAGTCCCTGCAGCTGAAAATTCAGTGTAGGAGAAGGTAAGGGTCAGCAGTGTTCGTGGAACTGTGTTGCCGATTTCAGTTCCATGAATTTGGCTCCACACACCACTGACCGCATTTGAATGAAAAAAGATGGCGCCGCCACGTGTTCATTTGTGCGAACGGCAGACACCCAGCGGTCGGCAATTTACCTACAGCAGGCTCCCAGCCTGGGAAGTAAATTGCCTGCACATTTCCACTTCTGAATGGTCCGCCTGTGTGGTATTTGGTTCAGTAAGCCCCATTTAGGGCACAAACAAAGTATATTAGGGGGACAGGGGACACAGTCTTAAAGGGGCATTGTTCCCAAAAGTCACAGTATGTCCCAAGATGGTTCTTAAAGGGCCAGCAGCAGCATAATAAAATACAATATGCCCAAATACTGTATTTAAAGGGCAAAATCTCCCAGGGGCCATAGTCAGCAGGCAGGAGGTGGGCAAACAGGCTTCTCCAATTCCCAGTGGCGAGGTTGGTTTCGCCACACATGCCAAGTCTTCCTGCTACTAAAGCATGAAATTCAAGAACTGACTGTTCACTTGCTGCCTAATATATCCCAACCCTTGATAGGTGCCACGGTAACAGTATAATCAATGTTATCCACTTCACTTGTCGGTGGTTTTAATGTTGTGGCTGACCAGTGTATGTCCAACATGACCTAGGCCTGTGGTAGCAGTTTGAAAGGGGTAACAGGTTGTCTTTATATTTTTTAGTTTTTTTAATATGTTAAATTTAAATATATTTTGTCAGTATCAGCAAATGCAGAATGTTTGAGCAGCCAGCCACCAAAATAGCCACCAGAATAGTTTTGTATCTGTCACCCCCCTGTCCAACATCTCTTCTACTTACAGCATCTCCTGTCACCACCTGATAACATGGAAATAACTTAGTAGGGGAACATAAATGTAACTAGTGGTTTGTGAATAAAGATTGCAAAAAATAGGGGGGGAAATAAAGAATACGCAGAATTTAATTGGGGAGATCGAGATGGCCTTTTGATAACGACCATTTTCAGAGAGTCAGGTTAATGATAATTGGAGGATAGTGATATATTTAAAATAGAGTTGACATTACATTTAATTAAAATGTCATAAAGGGGCACTATAACAATTTCACCTCATTGAACTGGTTATAGTACATTGAGTTCTCCTGGCACTGTCCCTTCATTCAGTGTTTAACCAATTGATCTGTTTAACATTAAAAAACAGGTCCCTACACACCCACAGGTTGGAGCCTACTGGAGAGATTACACACTTCCTTCTATCCATCTCTAATTTTATCACATGACAGGAGGCTTCATATTTTGCATAATCTTTCTTTACTAACTCCATAGCAGCAAAGAAAAGAGTGACATAACTGAGAACCAATCACAATGCAGTATAGAGTATAAGAGGTGTAACGTATGACATCATTTCCTCTTTCTTTGCTGCTCCATCACAAGACTTGTTTTTTTCCTCTCTGTCCTTACACTATTTGTCATCTATTTCTAAGAACTATTGTCTAACTATTTACTATTACTATTACATTTATTCATTATGTTACTTTAAGTGCTTTCTGTGTTGTTACCTTTGGGGGCTTCCCCCCCTCCCCACCCCTCTGGCTCTGGGACCTTTTCCACTGCTTTTATTTAGCCTACCCCTTTCAGGGAGTCTTAACGGCATTCTCGCCGTTTTCACCTATACTTCCCATTGTCAGATAAATTTGCGGGTTTCTTTCCCGCCTTATCGTCATTCGCACGTTTTTCGCGAACGGCACTTTCCGTTCGCATTGACTTGTTCCCTTTGACGAATGCCTAGCGTTCGGCAATTCCCGCGAACGTCTCATATTAGGCGCTCGCATTCGCGTTCTGCTGATTCGTACGCATGAACGCCCGCCGTTCGGGTAATTTTTGCCGCCCAAACATCTAGGGAAGGTACTAAACCTCCCATTTCTTACTGCTTTCAGTCCGGCGGCCATTTTAAACGGCTACTACTATCCTGCTTACTACTCCAGCCTATTATCACTGCCAGATACTCTGGAATACTCTCCTGAACTCTGCAGCCTTATCAGCTCACTGTGGGACCAGTATCAGGTTAGTGCTTTGCACTTGGGGTCGGTTTCAGCCAGTGGGAATACCCTTATTCTGGCAGGGGTGAGCCCCCTTTCATGTGCTGCTGAAAGGACCTGTCTATGCAGGATTCCAAATTCCTGGGTGAGCCCCAGTGACAGCCCTCGCTTGACCTACCAGTCGCATAGCACTTTCAGGTTAACCATTACCTATTTTACACCACACCCCTGGTCCCCAGGCCTCCCCATTTTGTGCCACAAGTACCACAAGTGCCCTCACGCATATTCACCGGGTGAGCCCCGTGTGTGATTAACAACATGGAAGAATCCCAAAATCACTCAGATCTCCAGGCCATGATTGCAGCAGCGGTAGCTGCGTCCATGGAAAAGGCTTTGGCTAAGTCGTTCCAATTGGAACAGGACACATCTAAGCCCATTCCCAAACGGGCTCATTATGGGGTGGATTCAGAAGACTCCGATTCCTCCAAGGAACGCTCCCACACCCCTAAGCGCCATTGGAAAGGCGAGGCTATGGGACCACGTAAATCCAAAGGAAAGGCCCCTGCTAAAAGCAGACGAGACACAAGCAAATCGTCCCAAAAACCCGCTCAGGTTTCCTCTGGGGAAGAGGACGCAGGTCCATCACACGCTTTAGCCGTGGCTGACGAATGGCAGGCGGCTGCCTCCGACCAGGAGGAATCTGACTACTCCGCTGCCAAGTCTGACCCTTACTTTATAGGGGAACAGACCCTGGGTGAGCCCCAGGACTCTGGGGCCACAACCCTAGACACCCCACAAGAGGGTTCAGAAATATTTTTGGACAACTCTGGCCTCCGAATGTTCGATCCTAGGAACATTCACCATCCCCGTTAGGAAGAATGGACACCACCCGAACACTTGACCAGATTCATGCACTTCTGGCTCCGGAAGTCGCTGGACAAAGAAGTGAAAAAGCGTATGAGATCTGAATGTCCTCGCCCTAGCCTACCAGATAAGGTAGCACACACCCCCGAATTCGACCCGCTTATGACCACATTCATGTCCCGCGGGGGTCGGGACCCACGCAAGGGTGTGGAACGTGGCTTCAAGGGAGCTCAGGACAAACTATTAGATGCCATCGAGCCTTTGGCGAGAATCATGGATATGGCAAATGATGCCTATGAAAGGGCTGATGACTTCTCCCCAGATATGGTGCGTGAGTGGGCACGGGATACCCGAGAGTGGGCACAAATGTGCTTCTGTTTCCTCAGGAACACTAATGTGGCCCTCTCTTCGGAGAAGCGCAGAGCAGCACTTTTCAGAATCGATGACAAGCTTGTCGAACTGGGGGATAAAGAATTAGGCCCCTTGGCACAGGGCAAATTGTTTGGCGAGGCCTTCCTTACTGAGCTTAATAAGAGGGTTAACATATTCACTTCCCTCAATAAGGCACAAACATCAATGCGGAAAGTATTCCACGGCCACAACACCCGTGGTGTTTTTGGGAGGACTGGTTGGCAGAGGGGCCGTGCCACCAGCCGCTTCTGGCCATCAGGCCTCCGTACAACCAGGTCGCAACCATTCTACACAGATCCATCTGCACGCCATCGATTCCATCAGTTCAGGGGATCGGACGATGGCCGTGGCGGCCGAGGACGCTCCCGAGCGAGATTCTCCAACGGTAAGTTACCATTCTATACTACCTCTAACCCCTTGCCATATCGCAGGTCGTGTTTCTCTTTTTTTCCAGAATTGGGCAGACCTATCCTCCGACACATGGATACTTCGGACGGTGTGGGGCTATCAAATAGAGTTCGAGACGAGGCCACTCCAACAGGCACCACCACGCCCGATTCAGTTTTCACGGGCGGACGCTTCTTTGATAGACACGGAACTTCAGGACTTAAACTCCAAGGGTGCCATCCAACCAGCTCCGGACTCAACCGGGTTCTACAGCAATATCTTCCTAGTCAGGAAGAAAACCGGGAATTCCATCCCGTCATCAACGTCAAGGAGCTCAATTCCTACGTGGTGTACCGCCACTTCAAAATGGAGGGTATCCATCTTCTCCGGGACCTACTGCGAGACAACGACTGGTTCACGCGTCTAGACCTAAAGGACGCATACCTCACCATCCCAGTGGATGAAAGGAGCCGCTCATACCTCCGCTTCTACTGGCACGGGACACCTTGGCAATTCGCCTGTCTCCCGTTCGGCCTCAGTTCGGCCCCATGGTGTTTCACCAAAATGATGAAGCCGGTAATGGCGAGACTAAGGGCCCAAGGCATAAGATGCATTGTCTACCTCGACGACATCTTGATATTTGACGAGGATGCAAGGACCCTAAAGAGACATACAGGCTACGCCGTACACCTACTCGACTCACTGGGTTTCGTTATCAACGGCCCCAAGTCATCACTGACTCCCGCTCAGTCGATCGAATTCCTTGGGTTCGAGATAGACTCAACATCGTGCACTCTACGCCTTCCGGCCGCAAAAATTGCCACCATCCGCAGAGAAATTCGGAAGGTACTTCGACTGACATCCATACCTTTACGACTACTAGCACGAATCGTGGGCCTTCTCTCGTCATCCATCCATCCAGGCCATCTTTCCTGGACCCCTGCATTACAGAGCCATGCAACGCCTCAAGACAAAGTTCCTTCGCAAAGACCCAACATACGACCAGCAGGTCCCCATGTCGGACGAGGTTTGGGAGGAACTGCACTGGTGGCTGAACTGCATGCCAGCTTACGGCAAAGTTCACCTTCCTACTCTGCCTAGTCTCCTTTCGTCGGGTGTCCGATGTACGCGCTTTCGATGCCAACGCATTTACCTTCTGCCCAGCGGGAGTAACCTTCCAGATCTCTAGACGCACGAAATCTGACTCTTCCTCTGTTTTTTACCCCTTTTTTTCCCTCAGACCCACAACTCTGTGTGGTCTCTACTCTTCGTCGATACGTGAAAGCCACCGCGACGTTGCAGCCTACTTCCAATCGTCAACTTCTCATCTCTTACGTCCGCCCCTATGCTCCAGTCTCGGTTACTACGTTGGCCAGATGGGTTAGATGGCTATTGGCCCTTGCCGGGATAGACCAGGCTTTTGGAGCACACTCAGTCCGAGGGGCCGCGGCCTCTTCCGCATACGTGGCGGGGGCCTCCCTTCCAGATATTTTACGAGCGGCGGACTGGACCAGAGAATCCACCTTTAGGACGTTCTACTTCCGTCCTCCATCTAATCCAGCTTTTGCTCTACTTACTCAGCGTTGAAATTGCAAAATACGAAGCCTCCTGTCATGTGATAAAATTGAAGATTATGCTAGCTTCAGTGTACAGATAATCTTAATTTTAATAATGACAGGAGGCGAGTATTTTCCCTCCCTGCTCTCTTTCGCTCTTCCCCCCCCCTCTGCCTTCATGTATATTTCTATCTCTTTATTCACGTTATTTGTGCTAAATGCCTAAGTTGTTTTCTTACAATTAATACAGATATTCCATATGGGTGGGATGGCTTAGTTAGCATCAATAGATGGCAGGAATGTATTCGCTCTATTGCAGTATGATGGTTACTTAATCATAAGGGATAGACATCTCGTTGTTTTACACAACCATCTCCGGAATCTAATACCCTTTTACATTCTCGTTTCAGTTTAACCAGATGAATCAGGACACTGAAGACTTCCTTCAAGATATCATCATCGTCTTGTCATGGAAGATCGTCACTTGACATCAAGAACTCTTCCCTGTCAAGAATTCTTCATACGTTTATGTTCTATTTTCATGTTATACGTTATCTTTATTGTTATTCTGCATTGTGATCTTGTGATGTCGCATGCTTTAAAGAGGAAATGATGTCATACGTTACACCTCTTATACTCTATACTGCATTGTGATTGGTTCTCAGTTATGTCACTCTTTTCTTTGCTGCTATGGAGTTAGTAAAGAAAGATTATGCAAAATACTCGCCTCCTGTCATTATTAAAATTAAGATTATCTGTACACTGAAGCTAGCATAATCTTCAATTCATCCCGGCAGTGGGTGCTGTGATAGGCAGGGCCAGATTAAGAGCCCAGTGGGCTCGGTGCTGACAATTATGAGGGGTCTAAGTACAGAATCTTATCGACCAAAAACATTAAAACAGTCATACCTCTCAAGCGTTATGTTTCTGGTGGAGAAAAGGAGGCATGTCTGCCCAAAGAATTGGAAGGCTAGTCTAGCATGAATGCATGGCCAACAGCATCCTGATCTTGGCATAAATGGGTTTAATGATGTGCTAACTCCATGCTTTCTAAAGACTGTCCCCTAGCACTCACATGTCCACTTGTCTCCTTATCTTCTTACTAGCAGGCAGAAGCTCCTGGTAAACAGTCTGATACAGAGAAAGGTGGATGTAGTGAGTGTAGAAAAAAGGGAACATGCCACAGTATTAGAGAGACCAAAGTCAGCATTACCTTATCTAATTTCATTTCAGCTAGTCCAAACAAGTTTTGTTTCCATATATCCCTCCTAAGTTTCCATACTTAAGCAAGAGTATGTGAAGAGTAAATTAGGGTTGCCACCTTTTTTGGAAAAAAATACACTGAGACACTGGGAGACATGGGGACACAGACACTGGGACACTAGGGACACTGGGAGACATGGGGACACTGAGACACTAGGGACACTGGGAGACATGGGAACACTGAGAAACTAGGGACACTGGAAGATATGGGCACACGGACACTAGGGGCACTGGGAGACATGGGAACACTGAGACACTAGGGACACTGAGACACTGGGAGACATTGGGACACTGAGAAATTAGGGACACTGGCTGGGAGGCATGAGGACACTGAGACACTTGGGGACATTGTGTCCCTAGTTTCTCAGTGTACCCATGTCTCCAAGTGTCCCCATGTCTCAGTGTCTCCATATGTGTCTGTTTCCCCATGTCTCAGTGTCCCCAAGTGTCCCCTAGTGTCTCAGTGTCCCCATGTCTCAGTGTCCTCATGTCTCAGTGTCCCCATGTGTGTCTGTGTTCCTGTGTCTCCAAGTGTCCCCAAGTGTCTCAGCATCCCAGAGGTCTCCCTGTGTCCCCATGTCTCACAGTCTCCCCTAGTGGCTCAGTGTCTCCATGTCTCCTTGCAGCCTTTACCCCATCCCTCGCTTCCCTGAGCTGTAGACTGTCTCTGCATGCTGGGAGCTGCTGTCTGGACTCTCTGTGCTGTGTAGCTGCTTCCCCGCGGATCAGTGAGTAGAGAGATGCAAGTATACGCTGTAACTTCCTATCACTGCCTCTCTGCACACACACAGCGACCCCTACTGGCTGGTGCTGGTATTGCAGAGTAATCTCTGTTTATACTGAGAAAAATACCGGCATTTGTAATGCCGGTATTACTGCAAATAAATACTGGCAGCCTCAAATAAATACCGGCCAGAGTACTGTGTAAAAAAATGTACAATTTTAAAAGCAATGGGACTATTCCATGGGCATGGGCCTGGAGCTGCAGCTTCATTAGCCCCTATATTAATCCGGCCCTGGTGATAGGCTGAATGCAATCAGCTGACACTCTCAGCAAATCACAGCTGACCATTGCTGCTCAGGTTAAGACTTTCTTGTTAGTTCAAGCAACACAGAGGGGATGGGTTGCTGGATACTTGTTTTAACATTAAAATATTAAAAACGGTTTAATGCTGAATGTAAGGATGGCATCAGGGGATTACAGACACTATATCCACTTCAATAAGATGAAGCAGTTACAGTGCCTACAGTGTGCCTTTAATAAAATATTTATATCATCATTTTCTATTTTAATATTTTTTAGTTGTATATACTGAAAATTCTGAATATAACACTTGTATATCTTCTACATTCCCCGCTTCAGGAAAAGCTTGTAGCACCTTTGATCATATTCTACAGTTATCCGACCCAGTGCTCACTATTTCATGTCCTGCCAGAATGCAATCACAGGATGGTGATGTCAAATGTCAGTTCCCAGCATGCACCACACAGCAATGTGGGCTATTCTAGGCCCCGGGCCTCTTCCATTTTGCCTTCAACCATTTGACAGCATTTGCCAAAATTACATTTCGGGCAGCAGTACTGTGATTGACAGTATTCTCCTGGCATTGTTGTTAGACACTTGTGTAATTGATTTATCGAGCAATGCCATATACACACACAAACACACACACATATATATATATATATATATATATATTTATTTCCAGAAAGAGATACATAGACAGGCAGCTTTAATGAATGAAATTCCACACAGGAGATTTCCCCTGGTTAACCAGCCCGTACAAATTGTACAAATTGCATGAGAAGGATAGCCATCACAGCAAGAAGAAATATATTCAGCTTCGCCAATACCGTTTCATCCACTAGAGTAATGCAAAGTTAATTAGTGCACGTATTTCTCTGCCAAGAGACTTTGCTTCTGTTTATCCCAGTTTGAGTTAATAAATCACTCTTGGGTGTAACAAATTGAGAAACTAAATTAGTTACTTGGAGAAATGTAACCATAGTTATTAAAGCATGTTTCATGCCATCATTTTTATTCACTTTTTGTGATATATTGAATGCTTCCTGGCCACGGCCGGAAAAATTGAGGAGTTTTCTAATCATATAAATGGCATTAGATAAACAAATGTTGTCTCTATAGAGCTTGATTTACCTCAGACCCATGTTTTTAAACTGTTTTGTATTGACTGGGTAGCACGAATTAAGATAAGATCAATTTTAATTTGGGATAAATATGTTTTCCTTTGGTAAATTTGTCCATTATTAGAAAACAAAGGAAATTAAACTTACATTTGGTTTTCTTCCAGAATTCTTGTTTTCCAAAACACTATAGCCTCATCAGCATACAAACCAAGAATAATGATTCACTGTAAAAAATCATAGCTGGAAGCTAAGTAAAAGATTGGTGCATTTTATATGTTAACAATGTAGTGAAGGCTCTTGACACCCGTCTTTTCCCATTTATTTCTTCACCTCCTTGACAGTTCTAACTTTTATTCCACAAGCACTACATAATAAGTTGCTCTGTCTATCCTGATTTTCTAATGCAAAAAAGTCAAGTAGTATCCACATTGTAGTTGGGCTAAATGGACATAAACAACTGACCATTAAGAGTTTTCACATACGTTTGAAAGCCAACACTGGCAAAATTATTGTTTACTGTGCAGAACCAAATCATTTCTTATTATTTTATGTTATGTTAATGGTAACCTAAACATGCACAGTTGTTTTTTTTTTATTTTACAAATACAAAAAGAGAAGTCCTGCGCTCACTCCCATCACCACTGGGCCAGCAGCAATGACTACAGTACACATCAACCCCAATATATAGTAAAAAACAAAGAAAAGAAAGGTTACCTGCGCTCTCTCCTTAATCCCTATGTATATTTAGACAAATGGAGGTCATTTAGTTGCTCCAATGGCCATTGGAGGGAATGCCCGCCTGCCAACGTTAAGGCAGACCCCCCTAAGCGGGTCCTAACACTGACCTTTCAGCCTGCTTCCTTAAACTTCTGGCAAAGATATCTCTTATGAGACAGAGAGGGGTATTTTTTATATACACCCATATATACTTATACTTGGTAACCGTGGAAACGCTCCAAGCTCGCGAGAGGAGAACCTGGCGGAGCTGCAGGTTAGAGCTCCCCCGGGTCCTCTCTCCCAACCTCCCTCCCCTGCCGGCTGTCAGCAAAGTGCTAGCGGGCCAGAGAAGGAGATCTCTGATCTCTCCTCCGGTCCTGCAGAGCCGGCAGGGGAGAGGGAGGCACTGGTCCCGGTGCTATCATCATAGGAACGGGAAAATAACTTGCGGCTCCCCTGTGTGCCATCACACAGTTTGGGAAAAGAAAGAAATAAAAAGATCAATTAATATTTGAAGGAATAAATGAAAGTTAAACTAAATGACATGATTAATAGTTTAGATCAACCTATAACACGTGAAGAAATAAATAATATTATACAAAATTCTCCAAATGGTAAAAGTCCATGACCAGATGGACTAACAATGGTCTATTATAAAACTTTTGTAGACATCTTAGGTTACAATCTGGTAAAATTATATGGAGCCCTATAAGAAGATGAAAATTTTCCAGTACAATCACAACCTATATCTCAGCATATAGTCATTCCTAAACCAGCAAAAGATAAAGAATTATGTACAAGTTATAGGCCGATATCATTGCTTAATTGCGATATTAAGATCTTCGCTAAGATTTTGAGTGAAAGAATAAAAAAAAATCAATAACTAGTTTAATTGGAGTAGATCAAGTGGGGTTTGTTCCAGGTAGGGAAGCTGGGGATGCTACAACTAAGGTGATCAATATGATTAATGAATCTAATAGAATGAAAATTCTTTAATATTATCAACAAATTCTGAAAAAGTGTTTTAACACGGTGAATTGGACCTTCATATTTAAGTTTTAAAGCATATAGGACTAGGACCTAGAATGATAAAATGGATAAGTACACCCATCACAAAGGTCTGTATTAAGGGATATAGGTCGGGTCCAATTCCCCTGTCGAACGGAACACTCAAAGGATGTTCCCTCTCCCCGATACTATTCGTATTAGTCTTGGAACCCCTACTAAGCGCACATACACTCTGACAAACACACATACACTCTTTGACAGACAAACACATACAAACTCCCTAACAGACATACATACAATTTATTATTATTTTAAAAAATTTCTTCACCCAGCCTCCCTACCTTTGGGAGTGCTGTCATGGACAGGCTGGGAGACACTGGTTGGATTTATTCAGACACTGGGGGTCTCCCAGCTGAGACCAATCCCTCAGCCACAATTTTATGTACCTATGGTCCAGTGGGGCTGCTGGGCTGAGAGTCTGGTGTGCAGTCCCTGGGGTCCAGTGGGGCTGCTGAGTGGCTGGCGTCTGGGAGGCGAGGAAACAGGATCTTCCTGCTAAGCTCCCTTATGCACCTCTTAGTGATGCCGGAGCTGTAGTGACGTCATATTCCGGTTCCGGCCATCACTGCTGTGCGCGTGAGGGAGCTAAGCCAGGGAGAATGCTCCCTCGCTGTCTGCAGTCATTTTGTTTCTGGGCATACAGTCCCTGGGGTCCAGTAGGGCTGCTGAGTGGCTGGCGTGCAGTCCCTGGGGTCCAGTGGGGCTGCTGAGTGGCTGGTGTGCAGTCCCTGGGGTCCAGTGGGGCTGCTGAGTGGCTGGCGTGTGGGAGGCGAGGAAACAGGATCTTCCTGCTAAGCTCCCTTACGCGCCTCTTAGTGATGCCGGAGCCGTAGTGACGTCATATTCCGGCTCTGGCCATCACTGCTGTGCGCGTGAGGGAGCTAAGCCCAGGAGAGTGCTCCCTCGCCGTCCGCAGCCATTTTGTTTCACAAAATTTTGTCGGAACCCCGTTTGTGTTCTCGTGAAACCCCAGGGTATTGCGGAACACCAATTGTGAAACGCTGGACTAGAGTAATACATTGGAATAAGGGTAAAAAGTCCTGGATTGAATTAGAACAAAATGCATTTAATATACCTATTAAATTGGTCACATGGTTATATAATACTCAATTGGTATTTGAAGATAGGCACCATCCTACTGCTATGTGTACATACAGAATTCTGAAAGAAATAAAAAAGAAATATAATTTCTATAAATTCTCTAATGACCCCGCTTTGCTTTAATATAGAATTTCCACCAGGATTAGATAGAAGAAACTTAGAAATAATTTTTACATCTGAAGTATTATATCCCACCATAGGATATTTTATAAACGAATACAATAGTTCAAATGATCATCAGGAATACAACTTTCAGAGATTTTATTTAGGAAACCAGATATATAATTTTTTAACAACTTTAAAACAAAAAGCCCCTGTTCTAAAACATATACTTTAAAAAAAAAAAAACTATGTAGTACACAAGATCTTCAGATAGGGCTGATTTCTAAGGTATATAGAAATTTAAATGTAAAAAATAGTTAACAAACCTTATTATATTAGGAAGTGGAAAATAGATTTTGTTGAACAATGGAATAAAATTGCTGAAATATCACATAAATGTTCACTATCTATAAGAATACAAGAGAACTCATAAAAGATTTTAACTAGATGGTATAGGGTACCATATTTTTTACATAAAATAAAACATAGTAATTTAGATAGATGTTGCCGGTGCCTGGAAGAAGGTACATATGCACATATTTGGTGGTCATGTTCTCTTATAAAACCTTTTTGGGGAAAGTATTTTGAATCCGATTGATTATCGTTTGCAGACTGTAAATCTGTCTTTGATACTAATTTATAATACAAACCAATCAATAAGATCTTATGTACATTCTCTAACAACTGGAAAAATAAATTTGGCAAAAAATATTAATCCCTAAGTATTGGATGCAATTTAAATCCCCTCGTTGAAAGAATGGATAGGAACTGTTGATGAAATCTATTCAATTAAACAGATAATTTTCTTGAATAAAGGAAGAATTAAGGAACACAATGAAAGATGGGAAGCTTGGCACAGATATAAAGATAGTTTATAACCAAGATTTATAGAATATTAAGATTCAAATCAATGTAGTAGATAAATAAGTATAAGACTGTCAGATAAAGTAGTGGCCTAGGTGGAGGAGGGGGGGCAGGGAATAGGGGTAGAGGGAAGGGAGTAGAGGGAAAATGTTTGTTTTTATGTGTTTATAGATAGCTTTATACTGTAAAATTTGACACAGGTAAGTGTATTATAATGATAATGATGGCTATCGAATTTGTATGTATAATGTATACTAATACCAATAAAGATATATTAAATAAAAAAAAAAAAAACTTTAACCCTAATGCTATACCAACCATACCCCTTACCCAATGCTTACATTAATGCTAATCGTTTGCCTACCATAGTCTTACACTATCGCTTGGTAACCCATACCAAGCATTATACCTTACCTTACCCTAACCCTAATCCTACAGCTAACACTAATTATAACCTTACCCTAACACTAACTCTAACCTTGCCCTAATCTTACCCCTAAATCGAACCCTAATCCTAACCCCATCACTAACCCCATTTCTAACCCTAATATAACCCACTATAATATCAGTTCTGATATTAGAAATAGGTGTTACTATTTAACTCAGTGTATGGTGGTATGTTGCCACCATCTAGTGGACTTTTTCATAATTACACTTATTGTTTTATGAATGAAGTCGTGTTCCCAGCCGATTATACTGAGATAGGTGCTGGGCAGCTAGCAAAGCCCAGTACCGGGCGGGCACAATCAGCTAAGGACAGGTTGAGAGACACTGGTTGGGTTTATTCAGACACTGGGGGGTCTCCCCCAGAAGGCAGAAAACCACGGCTGAGACCAATCCTTCAGCCTCAATTTTATGAATAGTGTTAAAGTGCTCTGTGCAACGTTAACTTCCAGCAGGGCACAAAGCTTATCATTTAGTCTTGGGTCACTAAAAAGGTCTGCAGCTGACTGAGAGGAGCCTCAGGTATCCATTGATATCTGGGGTTAGTGGTGTGAGCATATAACCCTGCTCACACTGCAATTTCTCTCTATAGTCATTTAAATGCCTAGTTAAAGAGCTGATGCAGCTCAAAATTGATGCTTTATGAATGTTTCAAATCTTATACTTCGTATAGGGTTCAGATGCAAAAGCACTGATTTTAATCTGAACACCAAATGGGGCAGTTGCTGCAGATTTGCTTAGGCTGACCGAATTCCAGCCAGAATTGGCGTTAGTAAATATAAAAATTGCTATTGCAATATCAATGTGGTATTTTTTACCACATTTTGTACATCCAGACAAAATCTGGTGTTTAGTCAATTACCCCAATAATGTTTTGAATAAGTCTGTCTACAATTAAGGTACAAGTTCTGTTTAATATGCTCCTGGCAAAATCTCTGATTTGCAGTTCCCTAAAGCCAGACACAAAACACATCTAATGAACGCAGGATGTATTCTATATCCAATGACAAAGAAAGTGCATCTAATAAAATTAAATAGCCAATGTACTATGGAAAGACAGGGCTCGCTCTAAACCATTTCATAATTCCATTTTAATACAGCCTTACAGTCTAGAACAGTCAACTGATATATCAATTAATGTCAGTGTTAAACTTGTCCGTGGTTTGGTCCTTTTTCTATACTACACATTTAGTTATCAAATGTATTAGATACCACTCTATGTGAAAAAGAAAAAAAAAGTGTACCGTCTAAGTGATCACTTGTAATAAACAAAATGACAATATACTTTTAATATCTTGATAAAACTGCAAAGATTTAAAATGCTGAGCTCTCAATTGAAGGGTCGGAACGTTCTTTTGCCCTCTTCATTTCTTGTCATCTATTGAAATTCATGTCGTATAGCATTTGGGAAAAGGTCAAGGCATTGGAAAACAAAGATCTAATCGTAGCCTGGCCTGTAAAAAAAGTATATGTAAATTCAAGAATATTAATTTTGTGTATTTACAGGTTCATGTAGTGACCTTTTGTTTAAGAGCAGCTATCAAGCTGTAGTGTTATATTTATCTGTTTAAAATGGATGGATTCAGTGAACCAGCCTTGCTGCTGAAGTTTAACATTAGCCTATAGAGACTCTCTCACAGCTCATAGTGTGGATTTTAGGAGTTGGGAACTCTTCCCTAATCTGTCCTACAAGATCC
This sequence comes from Pelobates cultripes, assembly GCA_933207985.1. Classification (NCBI taxonomy): domain Eukaryota; kingdom Metazoa; phylum Chordata; class Amphibia; order Anura; family Pelobatidae; genus Pelobates; species Pelobates cultripes. The sequence continues at coordinate 258,086,599 of OW240913.1, forward strand.
CTTTGTCAGTTTTGTAACCTTTAAAGCAGGGGTTCTCAACGTTAGTCCTCAGGACCCCCTACCAGTCCAGGGTTTAGGGATTACCTGGGTGTGTCTAAGGTGTTTAGAAAAAAAAAAAAACACCTTAGAGTCTAAGGTGTTTTTTTACCCTTTTTCTAAACACCTGAGACACACCCAGGTAATACCCAAATCTTGGACTGGTAGGGGGTCCTGAGGACTGGGTTGAGAAACCCTGCTTTAAAGCTAGGAACTGTTATAGAAGACCCACTAGAGCTGATTCACGTCTCAAATATGCTCTACAGTTTCTTCTTTGTGATACCACTGCTTAATTTACATAAGTGTCAGGTACTCTTTATGCAAATATAACAATTTCAAATCCATCTGCCAAGTCTGAGATTTGAGTGGGGTGCAGTCAGTGTAAAGAAATATAAATTTCCACTATGAATGATGGACAATATCAGCAATTAATAGTATACACCTTTCTTTTACATTTTTAACTTAACTATTGAAAAAATTCAATCATATGCATCACCCTGAATAATAAAACAATTATGTTTGGTATGTGTGATATATTCAAATAAATGTTTTAATCATGCCAGATTTGTCTTTATGTCATGGTGTTTAAATATGCACAACATCTCATGTTCATTGTTCCCCATAAATTATTCACTTGCCCAATTTGCCAAGCTGATGGTCCTGCGTGAACAATTAAGAACTACAACTTTAGGGACCTGCGTGTCCCAACCTGTTCATTATTGCAATTGTCTTGAAAGCAAAATAAAATTGCTTCAGTTTTTGTCTCCCAACCAATTTCTACTTAATCTCTTGTTTTCTTTCCTTTTCCCTTTTCCTTGGCCTTCCCTGTGTGTCTTTTAAAACCAGCAACATGCTACTTTTTTTTTACTGTTCTGAAGTTTACTTTGGTAATCACACTATGGACCAGAGCCACAAAAATTGCAATGTCACAAGATGTTCTCCTACTAAAAACTAAAAAGTTAATTCTTTCAAGCTCTGTCTATCTAGAACTGCCACACTCTACTGAAAACTGTTATTTGAACTGAGCAAAATCTCTTGCATCAAATTAGTTAATCAATGATGTGGCAAGTGGCAGATTAGTAGTGAGGTGGGTAGCGTAAATAGCACCTGTGTCACAATGAATAACAATCTATGGAGTCCACCTACCATTATATGATACAGAGATAGGTGGCAGTAAGTTGGAAACAAATGAAGACAAGGATCAAGCTCACTGATGGGGTGGATTAAGTGTCTTGTTTTTAGATGACTCAATTTATGATGATCTGTATATATTGTGAATTAACTTCCTCAGATACTCTTAGTATAATATTTAAAATCGCTCTGTCACGGACACTTAGCTTTTGGCAATTTGAATAAAAATAACAGGACAACTGGGTATATGTTTTTTGTTTTTTTTGTTTGTTGTGCTGGATAATTTAAATCTTCGAAAACATTGAGCTACTTTCTGGTCTTTTAAAACAGAAAAATTAAGTATAGTTTCCACCTTATGGTTTTCTGTCTGCATGCAAACATGTTTTAAAATATGTTTTAACTCTTCATTTTATTGTTCATTTGATTGTGTACTCAGCAGCATTTGTCACTTAGGAAGTCCCTGGAGGTGACAAAATGCTTAGGACTTCTTTATTTGCTTTATATTTTTTTTTTACTCATGTGTAAGTAATAGAGACTTCTTTTTACACTTTACTTTTATTTTACAATTTGCACTTTATTCCTTCTTGTGCCAATATACATGAGATGGAATGGGAAGTGAAGAGAGGGCCTGGGAGGGAATCCCCACTAGATCCCAGGGAAATGATCCACTCCACCTCTGCCAAGGTAGGGATGCTGGGTAGAATTAAATAAAAATAATTAAAAAAAATAATTTGTGAGTGTGTGTGAGAGAATGTGTATGTGTCAGTTAATGTGTGTGTGTGTGTGCCAGTGAATGTGTATGTTAAACTCCTCCTTACATACACAATATTCACATTATGTCATATTTATTTTAAAAAATATTATTTACTACCTTTAATCAGGCTTGTTCTCCAATGGGATTAACTTAAATATCATAGCTACATCTTTCACTTGGAATTTAAATAAAAAAATAAATAAATTAAACTCTCCGGATGGGGTACTTGGGATTTTTTCTAGACCTGCATGGGTACTTCTCTGTAAAAGATTGAGAAACACTGTCACAGGTTACAGAAAGCCAATGTTAGGATTGACAGAGGAGCTATGTGTGACAGGAGCAACAGAACAGAAAAATCAGCCAGACAGCAGCGTTCCTTATGGACTGTAGTGAGGCAGTATGGTTTCTGTTGAGACCAATTAGGAGAGAATTGCAATAATCAATGCAAGAAGTTGTAAGAGCATGAACAAGCTTTTTAGTAACATCTTGCATAAGAAAGGTGCAAATGCAGGCTATGTTTTTACAGTGCAATTGTCAGGATTTGGCAACCGACTAGATGTGAGATGTAAAGGGGAGACCAGAATCAAAGATGCCACCAAGACAGCGAACTTGCAAGGATGGGCTGATGCGTGTGCCATCAACTTGCAAGGAGATTGAAAGAGGAGGATCAGTATTATGAGGAGGAAAGAAAAGAAGCTCAGTTTTAGAGAGTTTGAGCTTTGAAAAGTAGGAGGTCATCCACTCAGAGAAGGAAGAGAGGCAACCTGTGATGCGTTCTAGGACAGCAGGGGAAAGATCAGGGGGGGAGATAAATCTGTGTTTCATACAGATGGTAGCGGAATCCAAAGGAATTAATAAGTTTGTCAAGATCGGCAGTCTGAACAGAAAACAAAAGGGAACCAAAAACAGACCCTCGAATCGAGACAAGGTTTTGTTACTAGAAAAGGAAACAAGGAATTAACATTGGCAGAGGTAGGATGAGAACCAGGAAAGGACAGTGTCACAGAGACCGAGGGAGTGAAGAATTTGCTGAGAGCATGATCAGCAGTTTCAAAGGCAGCCAAGACGTCTAGAAGAATTAATATGGAACAGTTGTCTTTTGATTTAGCCATGATTAGATTGTTAAAGGGATACTATAGTGCCAGGAATACAAAGCTGTATTTCTGACACTATAGTTCCCTCTGCCTTCCCCTTTCCTCACGCCTCCCCACCCGAGTGAATAAAGGGTTAAAACCCTTTATTTACTAACTGGATCCCAGCACCAATGTCCCTCGGCGCTGGGTTGCACCCCCGCCTCCTCCAATGTCACTCAACAAGCGGGGGCTAATGCATCTGGCATTGTCCCCACTCTCCTTAAACATGGGCTACTGTTGTAAATATCTGCAATCTGTCAGCTATATCCCTATAGGAAATCATTGATTCAATGCTTTCCTATGGGGATGTAGGGGATGCTGGATGTCCTCATGCAGAGCATGAGGACGTCCAGCATCAGCTAGTGGACCAAAAGTCTGGTAACATTCCATAAGCACCTCTAGAGTGGTTAGTGCTAAAGGTGGAGAAAGGAGGTTGTCATGGGAGCCAGAAGCAGAAGGATAGACAGGCAAAGAAGATCGTATTAAGATTTAAATGTCTGGGGTGGGGCTGGTATTTGGAGGCTTTAAATGGAATTTATGGAGAATGGGTGGATATGTATGAGAAAGGTGTATGGGATCAATAGAGAGGGGAGTGAATTAAAGTGGAGGCAAGAAAGATGGTGTCAGGAGGAGCTAAAAGTGAAGGTAAAAGTGTAAAACAGAAGGGAGAAAAATATTATTAGGAAAATATGGAGTTTGTATTATATATAAGGAGGTTAGATGGGGAAATAAAAAACCATGGGAGAGAGTGGAAGGCTGAAGGGTTAAATGGCATGCAGGCTGAGATTTGAGCAGGTGAGGAGAGGTTGTCAGACATAACTGGTGTGTTTGCATGACCAGGTTATTGGTACTATCTATAAAGGTACACTGGGATGGGTGAGAATAGATTTTCCAGAAATGCTAAATATACATATGGCTTTGGCTGCAAGATTTGTTATATTTGAGTGCTGAGTGAAAACTTAGGGATGCTGTTGTTTGGGGCTCAGGCTCTAAGAGAGTCTGGGGTTAGATAAAACAGCAGTTATGGGTGGAGATGCATGCAGATATTGAGGGGAGAAAAATCAATCAAGAAAAAAACAGAAAAAAAACATTTGAGATATCAAGATTGAAGAGAGAATGTATACATTTTATCTTTACCTCTCTGGTTATTTCCACATTTTGTAGTGTTACAACCTTAAATAATATTTTTGTTTTTGTATTTTATTTGTAATGTATTGCCATTTGTTAAACACAATATACCTAATAAACATGTCCGGGGCTGCTTGAGAGTGATGTGAGTCTCACTTCTGGATGAAACCCATGAATTACAAGAAATGGAGACATAATTAATAATGCCAAGCCATGGGTATGTCTATGTGTGTGTATCTGTGTATTGCTGCATATTACATGGTCTGCCTGATAATGTAATTGGTTTTCAAATCCTATATGTCGAGGTGGGTGATGTCACACCATACATTAGAAGAACACAGTGCATGGTGTGACTGACACTTTGCAATGCAGTTCCTCTAATGTCAGCACAGTTAATACATAGCTGCAGAGTATGGAGGTGAAATAACAGAACTACAGAAGTGTGAGGTGAGACAGGTAGTATAAAGAATAACAGTGAGATCATAAGATTTCCTAGAAAATGTTAAGTAAGGATCATCTGCAAACCTCTGAGGTTTTTTGCATAACCCTGCCAGATTTTTTTTACTAATGGGCTGTGCTATTTTTAATGATATACATGTATAGGGATCATTAACCCCTTAAGGACACATGACATGTGTGACATGTCATGATTCCCTTTTATTCCAGAAGTTTGGTCCTTAAGGGGTTAAATGTGGAAAATGTGATGATTTACTATCATGACCTATAAGGTCACTTAGAATACCTCAGACTATTTTCAAATACGACTATCCCATGAATGAATAGTAGTTGCCTACAGTACACAATATAATGTCCTGCTCCTGTTAGCGTACATAATGTGCACAGCTATCTTAACATTTTACATGCATTTTGCAGTGTTGGTTTCCAAATATGATTGCTCCTTTGTTGTAACCATATTAATATGTAGTTTTCCTGACCTACACTTGTTTTTGTTTGTATATTAATTTACATTACACTACTGTTATACAAATATAATATAGGTTTGCATGTGCCATTTACGGTTACGGGACACAAAATTAGTTTCACAGATTTCTGGCGCCATCATGTGTTTGATTTCTAGAATACAGTTGTTTCATTCACAAATGAAAAGCTAAAGAAATATATGCAAGTTTAAAGTTAGTTTGGATCAGATATCATGAACAATAAAATTATCTGTTAAATGCAGAATGTCAGATTAATCTGGCTAACATTAAGTGCCTTCCTCGCATTCTGGGTGATTATTGACTTTGTCTCACTCAGCATAATCATACAGCATAATGTATTGTATGGTATCTAAAGTATTTATATGATACTTTGAATACGTTGTTTTTAAATGTGTTCATCCACACACTGATGACTCAAAATTACAGAACCGGTTCACGCAATAACTGCAGTGTTGAACATAAACCATTACTGAAGCAGGCTTAATGTGTACTAAAAGATGAAGAATATTGTGCACAACTTAACAGACTGATCTGCAGATCATCTTAGAGACAAGCAGGGTTATTGACAAAAGTGAAAATTTAAGGTGAATTTAAAGTTAATCTCAAATTTAAAGGGACACTATAGTCACCAACACGTCTTCAGTTTAATGAAGCAGTTTTGGTGTATATATCATGCCCCTGTAGTCTCACTGCTCAATTCTCTGCCATTTAGGAGTTAAATCACTTTGTTTATGCAGCTCTAAGAACACCTTCCTGTAAGTAAAGTGCACAGCCTTCCTAACATGGCCCAAAAAGTGAGAGCTAATGATTACACTTTACACCCTTATTGCAAATTCTGTTTCATTTAAAATGTATTGTCTCCTGCACTGCAATAGCTTGTTAGACCCTGCAGGAGCCTCTTGTATGTTATTAAAGTTCAATAAAGTCCTAAAGTAAGTTAACTTCTGATTGAAAATGAAACCATGTTTATTTCATGCCTATGTTTGCCATGCAATGTTATGTTATGATCAGGTTTCCCATGAAACCTACATAAAATCCCTCCTGAGTGGATTGTCTACTAGCTTTTAATGTATCAATATTTTTTATGATTCTATCACATCCCTATATTCTATACACATGTTTTAAAAATGGGTGTTTTACTCCATAGGTTCTCACTGAAAATTTGTCTTGTGTGATATGCTTTTTTCTGCATAATGTAGTATCCATCCATCAAAAATAAGAAAGTATGTAACAACACAAAATGATTCTGTGTGTGTGTATAAATATTTATTTGTGGTCAGTGAACAAAGCCTTGATTGGCCCAATTAACCATTGGGAAAAGTTGGGAGTGGTTTGCCTGAACCGACTGTCGGGTAGGCATGTAAAAAAAAGAGGGCCTATCTGTTGTAAATTTAAAAAAATAAATTTAAAAAAGAAAAAGTGGTTGAGGAGGGACCAGTCACGTCTGAAAGTGCATACTTTCAGCTTTAATTCAAGGATTTGAACAAAAATATTATATGACGTTTAGGAATTTCAACAATTGTCATACACAGTTCCTCCCCCACAGGAACTCTAATGTAAGTGGCCAAATTAACACAATCATAAATAAAATTTAAAATTGTAATATTTTGTTGAGAATCACAAATCAGAAGTCTGGAACACATGGACATCACCCAATACTGGGTTTCCTCATTTATTGCCAGTACTTTACTGCAACTGCCTTCATTTGTTGTATGTTTGTGGGTCTTTCTGCCTTAAGTTTTGTCTGAAATGCATGCTCGATCAGGTTGAGATCATGTGATTGACTCGGCCACTGCAGAATATTCCACTTCTTTGCCTTAAGAAACTCCTGGGTTACTTTCACAGCATGTTTTGGGTCATTGCCTTATCTGTAAATTGGAGCACTGTCCAATCAACTTAACTGAATTTGTCTGAATCTGAGCAGACAGTATATCCCAATACACTTCTGAATTCATCCAGCTGCTTCTGCCTCCTGTCACTTCATCAATAAACACTACTAACCCAATTCCATTGGAAGCCATGAGCCGTTCAAAGCCTTCTCAATACTTTTTTCATCCTATCATTCTGTTACAGATTGATCTTAGTTTTATCTGTCCAAAGAATGCTGTTTCAGACCTGGCTGGCTTTTTTTAATGTTTTTTTTTTTTTTTGGCAAAGACTAATCTGGTCATTCTGTGAAGTATTTACTTTATGGTAGACTTGGATAATGATATGCCTACCTCCTGGAGAGTGTTCTTCACTTGGCTGGATGTTGTGAAGGATTTTTTTTTTTACCATGGAATTAATCCTATGATCATCCAACACTGTTTTCTGTGATTTTAACATGTTGGATGATCATAGGATTCATTCCATGGTAAAGTTAAGTTCTGTTCAATGTATAGAGGGTGCTTGTTGTTTGGACTTTATACCTTCTTTCCTATCTCCTACCCCCTTACTGCTGTTTGCCTAGTAACAGAAGTAAAGTCCAAACTCCTCACCCACCTTTTACTACCCTCTCTATAATTTAAGACCAAGTGTAACTATCTGATTAGATAAAGAATACAATCACTCCCTGTTAAAAAAAAAAAATACTATATATGTGATTTGTAATAAAGATATTTGGAGAAGTCACTATGAACAATTTGTGTTTGTGTCAATTCATGGTGGCCTCTTCCCAGCGCTGCAGGACAAACAAGAGACTGCTACATTACATAGAAGTCCATGGCAAAGAAGTGATCAATTATTTAAAGTGGCCTCATTTTATTCTTGCAAGTTTTCAAAATTATGTACTAAACTGTTGATTTGTTCCTGCTATCCCTCTGATGGATTCTTTTTTTTTGCAAGGATTGAGAGCTCCTGGTGTATGGGGTGAATGATATTGTGGTCCCCTAGATCAGTCATGTATAGACTATGGAATGCTCAGTCCCTGTTCAAGAAACCCAAAGTATGCATGCTAAATAGTAAAGGGTTGTTTTTTTAAACAAGGATTATTTGTGTGTTTGTTTAGGTCACACCACTCGCCTTCTTAATATTTAATTATTCATGCATTTTTCTTGAGAACCCCTAACCACTAGGGGATAGCTATTTGAAACTAGGAAGCTGTCATCCCCTGGTCTTATGGAGGGACGGTGGTTTATCCATTTTCTGATAGGGGTAAAATTTGGTTCAGTTATCATTGGGCTAGGCAGCATGGCATCCACTAGCCAATACTTTTTGTTACCCCCGACCTCACAGGTGTGGGTGCTGATGGAAATGGTACGGGCCATTACTCGATATATAGTATTCTCCATCCTGAACCAATACTGCATAAAGTGAAATACACAGAGCAGTATGGTTTATTTTAAAGTTTTGTTTGATTTATATAAAAAGTTAAACATAGAGGGGCGGGGCCTGACCAGCAAGGCAGCCAGACGTGCTGAAAGTGAGCTCCTCACAAAAATCTTGTAATCCAAACCTTTACAGTGGGATTATTGCCCCCAAATGACCACCAAACAGTTCAATATCTGTTCCAGTATGCAGGGGAGCTTTCTTGTGCGAGTCTGGAGCCTCTATTATCGACCTGCGGCTCGAAATTAAATTTGGGCCTACAAGCTTGAGGCGGGCCTTGAGGAGGGGAAGCAGCCATTCTCCCTCCTGGACCTTCTGCAATTACTGAAGAGGTTGCCCCGTTCACCCCCCCCTTTGGACCGGTGGGGGTTATCCCGGTCCCCACCAGGGAAAAAGCAACAGCGGACCTTGTGGCGATACAGCTAAAAGCTATTGGGACAGAGCACGACTGCATGGTGCTGTTAAAATGGCCGCCACAACAACCACACACTCAGCAAGCAGCTGGGAAGCCAAATTTACTGCTACCTTTGACGCGATCTGCGCAGCATTTTGGAGCCGACTGGAGGCCCGTCAAGCAGAACGGATACTCACCGTACCCTTGGTACCCACGGTACCCCCTGGGCCAGGAGTCACAATGGGCGCGGTGCCCGTCAAGCAGCCACACAAGAGGGAAACTGCCTGTGGTATGGAGAATCCCCAGGACGTCAACCCTTTCAAGGGAGCTGGAGGGGCTGGTGGTTCCCAGGCACCGGCTCGTCGGCCGACCCGGGTTCGGCGGGCGGAGCGGATGATGGAACGCCGCTCGATTGATCCATACAAAAATACAGTTCTTCATGCACCCGAGGTCCTCTTGACACAGAGGGGATGCTGGAGCAGAAACACCAAGCAAACCATGGAGAAGTGCAGAATTGGCTCCCAGAAGAAGCCTGCTTGTGGCATCGGCTAAGTAGATGAACTGCCTTACCATAAGCAAATAATCTGCAAGTGCCCCACACTAGCCAAGAATGTTATTCTGTTTATTCTGTTTTTTTTTTTTGTCTGTGATTCCTGTCACATGCTTCTCAATTTGCCACAGGCATTTAGTTGTAACGACATTATATTAAAGAGTCCCAGTGGCCACCACACTAATTTTAACACCTTTCCCATAACAACCTGGTGGATCTTCTCATGTGTTTCTCCTCATGCGTTTTTAGTTAAAAAATTCATATGAAGCCTGCAATATCCAAGTCTGTCATTAGTCATGTTTTTTCTATTACTTTACATACCATAAAATGTGAAAGTCTTTTCACATGTCAGGTGGCAACTATGCGACAGTAGCTACAGCGTTTACTTCCATTTGACATGTAATAGTAAGCTTGAATACGTAACTTAACTTGTGAGAAAAAAAAAAAGTGCAGTTATCAATTACATGCCATACTAATCTGTTTATTGAAATGTTTATGTCTGCCGTTGTGGCATAGCAAGCATGATTGTTAATCTTTTTGCACAACAAAAATAAAGAATAAAAAAAAATAAAAATAAGTTAAACATAGTAAATATGTATGGATATGATGCATTAAAATTAAAACATGCATTACATTATTTAGGTTTAGAAAGGGGGCACTCTACTTAGTGATCGTAGAACATGATAAGAATAATGTTGATATCTGTTTGGCTATGCTGTAAATTCATTTGACATGTGTAAGAGGAAAAAAATAGCCCTTAGCTAGCTCTCAAAACTACAAATTCCATGATATTTTGCCAGTGTGTCAAGGGCAAGACAAGGATTAACTGTGTAAAGACAGAGAAACTAGAAAACATTAAAATGGAAACTACAAATTGATTTGTGTATGAAACGGGTATACGGTTACCAAAAGCATTTCAAGTTTAGGTAGTAAAATGTAATTAATTATTCTGATGACGGCCACTTAACGCTGTAATACATCAAACTCAAGTTTTGGGTTTTATTTTTTATAGGAAAGTAAATTGTAAGATAAGATTGAACATATACTAGCCAAGTAATTAAATAATACAGTTGCAGCCAGTGGTAATGACACATTTACTCCTATTGTTAATGTCAATATATTTGAAATGTATTTCAGACAAAATGTTCCCGACCTTTAAGAAATAGTTTAATCGCCAATGATGTTAAAATCTCTATCCAAGGGATTAATTATGTTTCAAGTTCTGTGTAGTATTTTTAGCCCCTTGCTTTATTTTTGGCAAATATATAAGCATAATATGCATCCAGCAATATGTGTATTAATGTCTAATAATGGTATTTAAGACCCCGTTCTAGGGCTTACACTTGTCTTACTTAGCATGCACTTACCTCACCAACATCTTAATGAAACACTGTTACTTTTACAATAGCTTCTGAAATTTGTCCTGGCTCACAATTTCTTTACATTTGACGGAGTGTGTTACCACCAGGTGCAGGGGACAGCGATGGTGACATCTTCTACGCCCTCATACGCCAACCTGCACCTGGGTTAGTGGGAAGAACTAGTAGTCTTTGCTGATCCACAGGATGTCTTTACTCAATGTATCTACTCATGGAAGAGATACATTGATGACATCATGATAATCTGGATAGGGACAGGCGAGGATTTTTTCCAATTTGTAGAGACACTCAATAAAAATGAATATCTCCAAAACTAAATTGCAAAACCACCAGTGTTTAAAGTGATATGTGCAGAATAATTAAACAACTTAACTTATAGGTACACAGCTTCCCACGGTTACCTCCCAGTTGGTAACCAAATAACATAAGTATATACAAGATAGGAAATTTAGGGATTCTGCTGATGTACCTAAAATAAAGGACAGAACATAGTGCAATATTGTCTGGAACTGTTATAAAATAAAATACTGCATTGCACTCACAAGTTCCAGATATTAAGAGCGTATTATAGGTGTCTGGCTTTTTGTATTCTCTGCAGATAGCGGTTGCTGTCTGACATTATATTACTCTTTTAGCACAATATAGAGATGTATTTCTGGCTTTTTGTATTCTCTGCAGATAGCTGTTGCTATAATACGCTCTTAACATCTGGAACTTGTGAGTGCAATGCAGTATTTTATTTTATAACAGTTCTAGACAATATTGCATGTTCTGTCCTTTATTTTAGGTACATCAGCAGAATCCCTAAATTTGTTATCTTGTATATACTCAATAACAAGGGGCGGGGCCGGACCGCCGAGCTGGACGGTCGCTCCTGCAACACAGCATTTAAAACGACTAAAAACCATGCCTTTAAAATGAAAAGCAGACCGACAGCAATGATGCCTAAAGCAGAGGGACTGCTGGATCCAGGGAGAGGCTGGCTCATCAAGCTACAGTCGCCTGGAGGAGAAATTTTCGCTGAACTACCTGAGGCCTTCTCCGGCGGTGAGTTGGGCGGACGGCCGCTGCCCCACTATCCTGCAATACAGTACCCAACCTGGGGCACAAATCTGAGCGGACCCGGCCCTGTTCCCCCGCCTATGGACCGGGGGTGATCCCGGTCCTCACCCTAACGCCTTGACCGGGATGCCGCAGCCGAAGCTTGGGGGGTCAGACCGCTAGGTCCAAGATGATGGGTGCCATGTGCGCAAGTGACAAAGAGAGGACCAGCACCCGGCACCAGTGCCCACGGCTGACAATGCGGCTCCTGCCTTCAGACCCGGCTAAACCGAGAAGCGAGATCGTTATCACTTACCCCTGCAGCCATTTGAATCAGCTACAACAATGGCGGCACAGGGGGGATGGAGGTAACCCGCGCACCGACTATTGCCGCCTGGACGGACTGAGCCTGTCACTAGCGCAAAGACAGACCAACCACTCACCCCACACCCAGCCTGCAACAAAACCACCCAGGAACCATCAACCACATGCCGACGACACCAAGCTCCCCCCGCGGCTGACGCTGACCCTCAGAGAACCAAGAGGGACAAGCATACTGAAGCACAGCTGCAGACTCAGAGGAACCAGCGAGAACCTTACAGCACAGCATGGGTGGACTGTGTCCTGATGCCTGCTCTGGTGAACACTCACTCCATGTTACACAGATAGGGCAGAGCAGGTATCGAATGATAGTGGAACTTCCACTGAGTGTGAGGTCTCTGGACCACCAAGAAGATGGCTCCCCGCAGAGGCGGGTGGTCCCGGTCGGCCGGGGTGATAATAGCATTAAATCGATTTACCTAACTGTAGCCTGTAGCCTGTTGCTAACCAATGCACGATTATTGTTTAATCATAAAGCTTTAGTTTACTTTCATAATATATATTTGTTGCACCAGCATTATTTAGAGCATTTAAAGCTTAGTCAACGCATTGACCCAGCCTAAATTTACCATATAGCTACTTCTACAATTGATTGTTTATACTTGTCATTGATATAAAATGTGCTTGTTCATCTTGTGCTCCGCATGTTGAGCGTGGGAAATGCTGGAGGACTGCTCTTGGGGCACCTCTTGCCTGCCTGTACTACACATATGCACAACAAAAATAAAGAATTAAAAAAAAAAAAAAGTAACAATGACCTGAATCTGAAATTCACGGCGGAGGTGGGTGGTCCATCCCTCAATTTTCTGAAAAAGTATGGCCACCAATAGCCTATTTAATTGGGGGAGCTATCACCCTGTTCAGCAGAAAAGGAGAATTCCCACAGGTCAGTACCAGCGACTTGGGCGAAATTGTTCGGGTTTTGAAGATTTCAAAAAGAGCGCCAAAGAGCTACGCACTATGTTCAGATCTAAAGGATATCCAAACAAATGACCTAAGAGAGTCTACCACAGGGCTCTGTTAACAGACAGAGAAAGCCTCATAAGGGAAGATATAAGGTCCGTCACTACTAATATTAACACTGATCAAAAACAACTCAGATGCGTGGCTACTTTTTATGCAGGCCTCTCTTTAAACAGGACAAACACTTAAAGTATGTAATTCCATCAAGAGCGTGCATCGTAGCAAAAAGGGGTAAAAACCTGAAGGATGCATTGGTACACAGCCATTTCCAACAAAGAACATCCCTCCCACACTGGTTGTCAAATAAACTGATAGGGACATATAAATGTGGACGATGCAATGCATGCTACTTTCTCTGCAAAGACTCCAAATGCTTTGAAAACAGCTCCCACACTGAAAAGTTTTGACCGTTCTCTTTCTTTGCCTGTAACACCAAAGGGGTTGTATACTTAATCACGTGCCACTGCAACATGTTATATGTGGGTAATACCTTTTGTCACCAGTGGCGGTACGGAGACCGGGACCCCTGAGTGCCTGATGATGATGGGAGTCTCAGCATGGAATGGACTATCAGGGCCTGGTGCAGGGTAACCACAGGCCCCTTGGTGTTGAGCACCAGCGTTTGTGCGGCCACATACCAGGGCCCTGACGCAGCTAAAGCTGAAGCCAGGAGCAGATGAAAATATGCAGACCTCCAAGGATCTGGATAGGGAGGCTCTGCAGCAGAAATGTATCCGGTACTAGAAACAAGGCAAGACTAAAACACGCGCCAAACAAGATAACAAGACAAGACTAGAAGAGCCCAGAACCAGAGCAGGACAGGAAGCAGAACCCAGAACATGTACACAAGACATGAGGGAAACATGAACAGGGCAGGGCAGGCCTGTACATGAACTGGGAAGACAAAATAAAACAAGACAAGAGATGCAAGGCAAAACAAGAGGAGACACAACTAAGTACTATATATGTAAAACATTGGAGATCTAGACATACATAAATGGCCAAGATGTATGCAGCCCACCACTGCGCCAAAGTACTCCAATTACGGTGGGTCCTAACTGCATAGATATGCATGACTAAATAAACAATAAAACACACACAGTACTTGCCTGAAAGGAGCAGAGGTAATGAGACCACTGCTTGCAGGACGAGACTGAAACAAAAAGGATTATATTGCAAAGGAACGGGTGTGGCAACAAAAAACAAACATTTAAAGGAATCCAGGAGACTGGTAATCCCAGGAACGGAATAAAAGGAATGAACCCAGAAAACCCACCATAAAGAAAACCAGACATAGAATAGATACCAGAAAAAACAAGAAAAACTAAACAAGAATTGTAAAAAGAGTACTGGATACCAGAAGCCAAGGCCAGCTCCTCCCAATACTTAGTTACATCAGCAAGTACTAGCTCGACATGTAATAAGCAGGTGGAAGGAGATGTTCATTCTGAACATGTCCTAAAATCATACAGAATTATGTCAAACAAGATCCCGCAGCAACGAACGGAAGTACATGACTCCTCCTTCCCCCTCCCCTTTACCGCCCCACACTGAAGTGTGGACGGAAAACATGCATGGGGTAGGAGCATCGTAATAGACTTGGGCTGGAACTACCACTCAATACGCCCACAACAATTGAGCGTCAGAGACGGGGTGCGGCTTGAACAGTCAGTCACTTGGGAGGAGGATCCGGTCGGCCTGTCTGCGGACAACACTCCTGCCCCCTCCCACCCTCCCTCTTCCACATCGGGCAGTAATGCTATTCTAAATTAGGACACGGGACCTAGAGGGATACGTGGAAATAGCGGATTGGTCCTCATGCATTTAAATACCTGGTTCCAGCGGAGAGAAGATTAGACCTCGACAAAGGAGCAGCTCTGTGCACCGAAACGCGCGTTGGGCCTTTTATACCCTCACTTGATTTTGAGCACTTTAAGCACCATGAACTTACTTAATGTTTAGTACCTTTTTCTTTTTGATTATTGGTAGATTGGAGCAGAGGTAGCTATCTAGGGGAGATAAGGTACTAGCATAGAACACCCAAGAAGGTGTTTACTAGGAGATTCAGGGATCAGTGGCAGAGAACATAACACCTACGAGACTTGGCTGCTCTGCTCCCCTTTTTTACCCTCCTTGGTTCTATGAGATACGGATAACTTGCTAGCAGGGGATAAAGGATATCTGCAGGATTTATGTTCCTCATTGCTACTAACGGGAACTACTTGTATGCAGCCTTTACCCTGGGAATAATACTCCTAGCTATTATATTCCACTCTAGTCTTTAACTCCTATCCAGTACCCTCTTTGCCCTCTACCTCTTTTGTTTGTAGTTTCTAGGTCATAAGTACTAGTTCACTGTTTTGTGAACCTTCCGTCCACTAGCTTATCCTGTCTTTCTATTCTAGTAGTAATTACAAGGCTAAGTCTATCCAATCAACATAGCTATGTTTTGAATTTAATAGATCAAGGATAAGATTTGGTGTGTTTTATATACATAGCAAAAAAATTTTTTTTCAATTTGTATCCTATTGTTTCAATAGTCTCTATTTTTCTGGATACATTTTGCATAGCTTTGGGAACTTAGACTGCCTTTCTACCACCCCTTTCTGAAGGGAAGTTATTAAAGCTGTATATACTTTATTTAACGTCTTTAAACACCAGATTAAAATCCCCGCTTGTTTGGGGTGTAATTATTTTTGTAATTATCGTTTCCAGGGTTCAGGCCCATTGGTGGTTCTAGTACCACCAAACTGACCACTATGTCTCTAGCCCATTAAAATTGGATTGGGAGACATAGTTTCTCGCTATTTTTCAATTAACTTTTACAATATTTGCATTAACAAATAACTAATTAAAACTTAGCTATTGGTTGTGCAATTAGCCAAATTTTTTCGATTCTTTATATTTTCATTTAATACAAATGCAAAAAGATAAGTCCTGCGCTCACTACTGGGCAGCAGCAATGACTACAGTACACATCGGCCCCAATATATAGTAAAAAAAAAGGAAAAACAAGTTACCTGCGCTCTCTCCTTAAAGGAACACTATAGTCACCTAAATTACTTTAGCTAAATAAAGCAGTTTTAGTGTATAGATCATTCCCCTGTAATTTCACTGCTCAATTCACTGTCATTTAGGAGTTAAATCACTTTGTTTCTGTTTATGCAGCCCTAGCCACACCTCCCCGGCTATGATTGACAGAGCCTGCATGAAAAAAAAAAACTGGTTTCACTTTCAAACAGATGTAATTTACCTTAAATAATTGTATCTCAATCTCTAAATTGAACTTTAATCACATACAGGAGGCTCTTGCAGGGTCTAGCAAGCTATTAACATAGCAGGGGATAAGAAAAACTTAATTAAAAAGAACTTGCAATAAAGAAAGCCTAAATAGGGCTCTCTTTACAGGAAGTGTTTATGGAAGGCTGTGCAAGTCACATGCAGGGAGGTATGACTAGAGTTCATAAACAAAGGAATTTAACTCCTAAATGGCAGAGGATTGAGCAGTGAGGCTGCAGGGGCATGTTCTATACACCAAAACTGCTTCATTAAGCTAAAGTTGTACAGGTGACTATAGTGTCCCTTTAATCCCTATGTATTTTTAAACAAATGGAGGTTTTTAGTTACCTTCAATGGCCATGAGAGGATAAGAACACCTGCCAACGTCAAGGCAGACCCCCTAGGTGGGTTCTAACTCTAACCATTCACCTTGCTTCCTTGAGCTTCTGGCAAAAAAACATCTCTAATGAGACAGAAGGGGGTATTTTTTATATACACCCATATACATTTATTAACCCTTAATAGGGAACAGCATTGTAACAAAGCTATGTGATACAAACACTGGATACAAATGCAAAAAGATAAGTCCTGCACTCACTCCCATCACTACTGGGTGGCAGCAATGACTACAGTACACATCAGCCCCAATATATAGTAAAAACCAAAGAAAAACAAGTTACCTGCGCTCTATCCTTAATCCCGTCCTTAAAAGGGGGGTCTGCCTTGACGTTGGCAGGTGGGCTTGTCCTCTCATGGCCATTAGAGTTAACTAAAAACCTCCATTTGTTTAAAAATACATAGGTGCAGTTAACTTGTTTTTCTTTGGTTTTTACCATACTTTCATTTACATGCAAAGTATATAAATTAATTATATTTCTCAGTACGAGTCAGAATGTCCCCTAAGCAAGGGTTAATTCCACTCTTTTTTCTTTACTGGATAAAGCTATAGCTGTTCGTTGTTTGTGAGTTATATGTTTTAGGTTCCTGGGATTAGCTCCTGTCACTATCTCACCGGCCCAACACGCTGAGTGATGGTCACGCCTAGGTAGGTAGGAAACAGAGATGGACAGATGTTATTACCTGCCTTTATGGTTGGCCAGGCTTTATGCTGATAGAAAAGTAACAAGGACTTGTAGAACAGATCATAGAATAGTCAAATGCTTGCAAAGATATGGAACAACAGAAGACAGTAAGCAAACCAGGGTTTAGGTTTGCAAATCAGAGAGTAGTCAAAGGCAGGTTGCAGTCAGAAAAAACAGGAATCAATAAACAGAAATAACACAGCCTCAGAGGCACCACTATAGAATCCATGACAGGGCAAAACATGGACAGTGAGGAGGGTTTAAATGTAGCTTTTGATTCTTTAGCGTCATTCCTGCAACGTCAGATTGTGTGCGAGTAATGTATCAGGAATGGTGAAGAGGACAGGCGTCAGAAATGGCAGAAGGCATCCTGGCATCATAAAATGGCCTGCGCTCACAGCAACACATTTCCCAACTGCAGCTGGGATGACACTGGAATGACAGCAAGTGGCGGTCAGCATCAAAAATGATGTTGGTATGATGCACCAATGCCCCAGGTACTAAAACAATAAAATACTTAAACTCAGCTTGGCATATATCTATTGCATGATTAATAAGTCTCCTTGGTCTGTTTTACATGTGTGCAACAAGATTCCTTTTCAGCCTCAATTGGTGTGTTTTCAGTGAACTGTGCAGTAACTGTGAACAGTGTGGTACCTCTGTATCTGATATCCTGACTATGCTTGTGGATCATCCCGTCTTACACAATTTTTAACTTGTTGGTTTCAGACACTGGCTCCAATATCTTGATTTACTAAACTTCCATATTTTTTTTTTTTTTTTTTTTTTTTTTTATATTTATTTTATTTACCAATATTTTTCTTTCTTTTTATACATATCAGATAAACAATTATTATACTGATTTTGCAAATATCAATATTGCAACCTTAATATTACTACAATCATATATATTCATTTAATCTTCCATAGCATTATAGCATTAACATTATATATAGTTCACAACAACAAAACAGACATATAACACAAAAAAAAAAAAAAACACATTTATATGAGATACGATAAGGGATGGGCCACAAACTTACAACTCGTTGTTATATGTTATATAGGAAATTTGGAAGTCCAAGGTAACCAAAGCTCTTTCAAATCCTTGGTTAGAGATTCCATCTTATATTGAAACCTTATTTGCTCCATTATTTCATGCCAAAGTGGTGGGTTAGGAGATTTCCATGCTCTGGCGATATTAATTTTTATTGCCAGGAATATATGTGTCATAATATATTTTTGTTGTTTATCATGTGTTTTATAGTCCATATTGAACAGAAACATTTCAGGGCTAATTACTACCTCCCTAAAGATACTTTTCATTAAGTCTAACATTTGGATTTTGATGTTATTCAGGCCAGTACAGGCCCACCATATATGTAGCATAGTGCCCTCTTCTCTTCTGCATCTCCAACATTCTTTTGAATAAGATGGAGATATTTTATGAAGTCTAACCGGGACCATATACCACCTGTAGATGATCTTTAAGTGCGTTTCAAGTAAGGATATATTATGTATACTTTGTTTTACTAACATTGTAGCATTTGTCCATTCTTTAAGTGGGAGGGATTTCCCCATATCCCTCCCACTTACCAAATGGAGGCACATCGACAACATTATCTAATGTATCAAACAATTTATTAAATCTAGAGATTCCTCCCTTTTTTTGACTACATATAATATAAGGTTCCAGATAGTGATCTTTAATCAGTATTTTAGTTAAAAGGAAATTCTTGATCCTTAGGTATTGGAATATTTCCCTAGATAGAAACTTGTATTTAGATTGTAGTTGTGTATATGTCGCCAATTTAGATCCCTCATATAGATTTCCAATTTTTTTAATGCCAAAATGAATCCAAGTTTTAATATTTATATCTGACATAGCATATTGAAGTATTTCTATGGGTGTATTAAACAATAATTTTCCTTTAAGTTTCAACTTAGTATTCAAATATTTTGCAAAATCCACCATATCTCCTATAATTTTATTAGGAAATTGTTCCATGTCCAAAGCCCCCAAGTTCAGGAGTCCTAGCCATCCTAAGATATATAACTTTTGCCCTGGTTCTGATTTCTGTTCAATTTTAATCCAAGATTTAGATATATTTTGATCCAAATTTAGCCATGTCATAAGTTGAGAGGCCCTGTTTGCCTCATACATCTTAATCACATTGGGAAATGCTATACCCCCTTTCCGATAGCTTCTACATAGAATTTCCATCGCTATTCTGGGTGGTTTATCACGCCATATATAGCTAGAAAAAAATTTTTGGAAGCGCTTCAATGTGCCCCGTTCAATATTGTATGGAATCATCCTAAAAAAGTATAGGAGTTTTGGCATTAAGTACGATTTGATAATATTAACTCTTCCTATCCAAGATGGTTCTAGTCTCTTCAATTTATGTATCTGAGATTGTAAATCTTTATATAGATTGTCAAAATTTATCCGAATTGTCTTTATAGTATTAAATGTTATCTTTATACCTAGATATTCAATTTTATCTTTTACACATTCTGTATGAAAATAAGAATACAACATTTCTAGCTGTATCTTGGACAATAAATATGGAAGCACTTGAGATTTATTAATATTAACCTTATAATTAGAAAGTTTGCTATATGTAGAGATATCTTCTAGCAGCGGTGGGATTGATAGTAAAGGGTCAACAAGAGTAAGTAAGACATCATCTGCAAACAAAGATATTTTAATATGTTCCTCTTGAAAATCTATTCCTTTTATCTTTTCATTCTGTCTTATCATCATAGCCAGCGGTTCGATTGTAAGGATATACAGGAGTGGAGCTAGCGGACAGCCCTGCCTAGTTCCATTCCTAATATCAAAGGGATCAGAGATAAAATATGGGCTGCTAATTCTTGCCGAGGAATTTCTATATAAAGATAAGGTTTTATTTCTAAATGCTCCCTCCAGTCCGAAATGGCCCATGACAGAGTCCAGGAATCTCCAATTGACTCTGTCAAAGGCCTTCTCGGCATCTAAAGCAATAATAACAGCTTCCCTTTGTTGACCGCTCACTCTATTTATTATGTTCAAAATCCTCCTTGTATTGTCAGAGGTACTTCTTCCTTTCACAAATCCCGATTGATCCCAATTAATCAAATCTCCCAGTACTTCTTTTAAACGATTAGCCAATATAGCCGAGAATATTTTAATATCAACATTTATAAGTGATATTGGTCTATAGTTAGCAATTATTGAATTATCCTTATCTGGCTTAGGAATCGGAATAATTGTTGCTAACATCATCTCTTTTGGGAATGAAACATCGCTAGATATTGACGAAAACATCTCTAAGAGGATTGGAGTAATTATTTTCATATATGTTTTATAAAAGATAGCAGAGAATCCGTCTGGGCCTGGGGCCTTATTTGGTTTTAATTTCTCTATCGCTTCTTCAATTTCCAATTCTCTAAAGGGAGCATTTATATATTCTAGTTTCTCTAAGCTTAACCTAGGAAGTCCAAGATCCTTGATAAATCTATCAATTTCTTCATTACTTACCTTAACATCCTCTAAGTTATATAGTGAGCTATAGAATGTTGCAAAAGCCTCTGCTATATCTTTAGGTAAATTTACAACCTTTCCTCCTTTTGTCATCAATTTTTTTATAGATTTATCTTTATGTTGGTTCTTAATTTTGTTAGAGAGATCCCTGTTAATTTTATTATTGTTATGATACCATCTTTGTTTAAGGAAGGATAGATTTTTACCAATCTCTTCATATATTTTATCCTTGATAACTAGCTTTATATTATTAATTTCATTTGTTAGTTCCTTAGTTATTGATATTTTATTTAGCCGTTCCAATTTCGCTAATTTAATCCTCAAGACATGTAATGATTCACATTTCTTCCGTTTATTTTCAGAACCGAACTTTATTAGTAGTCCTCTTATATAGCTTTTTAGAGTACACCATACAGTTGGTGTTGCAACTTCTCCATTATAATTAGTTTTTAAGAAGTTTTCTAATTCTATTTTTATTTGGTCCTTAACATATTCAAGTTTCAAAAGGCTTTCATTAAGCCTCCATTTAGTCCTTGGAATACTACCTTCTTTTATCTTAATTCTCAAGGAAACTGGAGCATGATCCGAAATCTCTATAGAACCAATTGTAGATTTTATAATATTGTTTAGAACACTCTCTTTCACTATAAACATTGTCATGCCAAAAGCATGAGTTGGTGTTTGATGTGTGTTTATATATGTTAAGAGTTGTTTTTTGTAAACCTTGGGATGACATTTATTGTGGTCTTTGATCTTGCACCAGGCCTAGACCATAAAACATCTAGATAGCCATCACCAGAGCTGGACACAAGGAATTTCATAGAGTGGGCAATAGACTGCCAGACCAACCCCCTCTGATCCCCCCCCAGGGGTCTGCCCACTGAGAAACAACTAGTTTAGATATATGAGGGTGTTGGACTATCCAGGGAAGTCAGTTATTCATTTTTTCTTTTGTCAGTAACTTCTAGGAGACCTATACCATCTAAGACTCCCACAAGAATTCTATATGGGGTAAATATATGTAAGGAATTTCTTGTGTTTTCTCCTATTTTATTTTATGTACTGTTTTGCAATTTGTTATCTGTATGTCATTTATTTCTGTATTTTGTACTCAGCACTGTGAATCCTTTTTGTCAGATTAAATGTTTACTTAATCAGCTTGTGTCTCTGTTCTCTATGAGCTTCACTCTCCAGAGGAAAGCTCAGGTAAACACGTTACCAAAAAGGGTTAACTATATATGTTTTATCAGTAAAAGTAGAACTGTGATACTATAATTCTCCTGTGTGTGGGGTAACCTAAGACGCCCGGGTTTAAAAGTCTTGGTGGTGGCAGTAGTACTAAGGGGGATAGTGTAGAAGGGATTGCAGGGGTTAATTGAGTGGTTGCTGGGACTAGCAACAGGTAACCAGGGGTCTGGTGTCATTAACCCTGTCACTTCCACACTCTCCCCACTGTCTCGGCTGGGCCTATAGCCCACGCTCGTGACAAACTGGCGGCAGCTAGTGGAATATATTTAGAGATTTTTAGTGCTTGCTAGATTTTACCTGTAAAGGGGGTCTTAGCACTAAAATAAATTGCATACTTGTTTTTGTGTAATTTCCAAAGACCAAGCTCAGTGCTGATTTAAAATACATACAAAGTGCAAAACAGTTCTCCCCTCCCATCTTTTGTTTTTCTTTCTCTATCCTATTTGTGAATATGGAGGCCTATCGCAAACAATCAAAAGAGGCCTTGGAATTGTTGTGCCAAGAAAAGAATTTACCAACTTTTGGCAAAAATAAGGCACAACTTATTGCTGACCTTGTGGAGGCTGACAGCCATATTTTCCAGCCAGAGACGGACACTGAAAGGGTTACCGAGCTCCCTACTACTGCAGGAGTGTTGCTTACTGAAATGCCTGGTGGTTGTACCCCTCAAAACATTAAGGACATTTGCTCAACTGATTTATTTCGGCAACTGATGGCTGCAAATCCTCAGGAGGCCCTGCATGTGATGATCCAACAGCAGGCTGCAGAAAGGGAATCTGCAGAGAGGCTAGCCGAAAGGGAGGCACAAAGGAGACATGAGCTGGAACTTGCTAAACTGCAATTTACCCTTCAGTCCTCACTGAACAGCAATGCATCAGAGTCCAGCACACGTAGGCTCCGTAAGGATGATTTTCCTTCCCTCGAAGAAGGGACAGATTTGGATGTATTTTTAAAAAGTTTTGAGAAAGTATGCAGGCAGCATCAACTACCCTCAGACCAGTGGGGCAGATATTTAACTCCACAACTGAAAGGGAAAGCCTTGGATGTGTTTGTGTCCCTTCCCCCAGAGACTGATAACAACTATGAGGCAATCAAATCTGCATTGCAAAAAACTTTTAACCTTACTCCTGAGTCTTACAGGAAAAAGTTTAGGAGTATGCAGCAATGCCCATCATCCAGCTGCATTCTATATATTGCACAATTAGAAACCACATTCCGGCAATGGGTAACAGGAGTACAAGCTACTACCTATGAAGCCCTTAATGACTTAATGGTCCTGGAGCAGTTCTTGCAGACCCGGAGCCCTAATGTACGAGAGTGGATTTTGGAAAGAAAGCCAAAAAATGCTAGGGCTGCTGCAGAACTGGCAGATGACTATGCCGACATCCATGCACCCACATCCAGGCGTGGACTTGTGTCAGCTGCTACTTCGACCTGGAGAGAAGCTACAGTTCAAACACTACCTGTAAGATCTGCAGTGAGAACTTCACCGCCGACTGCCAGCGTAGCCGGGGCTATGTCAAGTGAGTCAGATGCCCGCCATTGTTTTCGATGCAACCAGATTGGTCATCTGAGCAGGACTTGCCCCACTAGGAATATGCCCTCACCAGTCCGTGGAGGGGCACCATCAGTATTGCTTGTGGGTGGGTCTGTGGGGAAACAAGAGGTTAATTGTGGGTGACCGAGTGGCCATGGGACTGAGAGATTCTGGAGCTTCCTTCACCCTGGTGCGACCTGAAGTGGTGAATACGGAGGACATAATCCCTGGAAGAACCATGTCCATCAAAGGAATTGGGGGTGTATGCCCTGCTGTGCCCTTGGCACGTGTGTACCTTGATTGGGGTGCGGGCAAAGGTTTGCGGGAAGTGGGGATTTCAGAGGATATCCCTGTTAATGTTCTGTTGGGGAATGATTTGGGCAGGATGCTCTGTCACTATGCTCCAGCGGACACTGTTTGTGAGCCAGAAGGGCTGACTGCTCCACCTAAGGTATTGTGTGAAACTTTGGGAGACATTGTGGAGTGTGATTGCTGGGAGGGAGAGCAAGGTGTGGATAAATATCTACCTGTAACTGAACCAGTGATGTCTACCAAATGTGAGATAGGGGTGAGTAGTGATGTGCCTGTATCAAAATACTGTGAGGCTGGGATGTCAGAGAGTAAGGGGGAGGAGGAAGGTGAGAGCCAGGTGAGTACCAAGTCAACAGTGGGTCAGGGCTGCAGCAGGACAGTCTGAGGTGCTATGTGAGATTGTGAGAGGAGGGCCTGCCCTGGAGAAGAAATTATGTGAGTGTGTGCAAAATTCTGTATCTGATCAAGGGGGGTCAAATGTGTCCTGTGAAAATGTATGGGAAAAGCCTTCCAGCGAGAGGGGGCTGAATGAATATATGTGCCAATATGTGCCTGAAGCAGATGTATGTGATACACTGGGTGAAAATGTGAAGGGACAGCGAGGCTATGAGGGAGGGCAGAGGGTGTGTGAGCTTTACTCTGCGCCAGACTTAGCCAGTTTCCAAAGTTCTGTATGTCTGATGACCTGGAGTGAAAGTGAGGGGCACGGACAGACTCAGCCTGTGGGTCCAGGAAGGATGGCTGCAGGGAAACATACTGTTGGAGGAACCAGGAACCTTGTCAGTTTATCACAACTCACGCATACACCTAAGCAACTTTCTGATTGTGAACCAAAGGTTCAGAGTCTGATAGTGCAACAAGCCCAGCAGAGAGACCGCAAAATAAAAGAGATGATGGGTGTTGATACAGCACATCTATCCTGGGAGTGTTCTCTGTCTGCTTTTTTGTGTGCTTACCGGGGAGTGCTACAGAAATCCATTGGTTTCTTCCCCTTACAGCTACTACATGAGCGCAGTGGGTGTGGTTTAAGGGATGTTACCAGAGATCGATGGGAATTGAAACAGGCAAATCAGGCATGTTTGTTGAGGGTGTAGCTGTGGTATGGACTGATCACAACCTGCTGCAGGTGACAGGTAACCATGGTAAACTGCTCCATTGGAGCCCTATCCTCCAACAGTATAATTTCACTGTCCAACACAAAAAGGGCAGCTTGCATGGGAATGCAGATGGCCTGTCTCGGCAACTAGAGGGTTAATGGTAGACAGATAAATCAGCCTGTGACTACATTTTTCTGTCCACCATCTTAAGGGGGAGGTGTCATGCCAAAAGCCTATAGCCCACGCTCGTGACAAACTCAGTTTGTCAAACTCAGTTTGTCACGAGCCTGGGCTATAGGCCCAGCCGAGACAGTGGGGAGAGTGTGGAAGTGACAGGGTTAATGACACCAGACCCCTGGTTACCTGTTGCTAGTCCCAGCAACCACTCAATTAACCCCTGCAATCCCTTCTACACTATCCCCCTTAGTACTACTGCCACCACCAAGACTTTTAAACCCGGGCGTCTTAGGTTACCCCACACACAGGAGAATTATAGTATCACAGTTCTACTTTTACTGATAAAACATATATAGTTAACCCCTTTTTGGTAACGTGTTTACCTGAGCTTTCCTCTGGAGAGTGAAGCTCATAGAGAACAGAGACACAAGCTGATTAAGTAAACATTTAATCTGACAAAAAGGATTCACAGTGCTGAGTACAAAATACAGAAATAAATGACATACAGATAACAAATTGCAAAACAGTACATAAAATAAAATAGGAGAAAACACAAGAAATTCCTTACATATATTTACCCCATATAGAATTCTTGTGGGAGTCTTAGATGGTATAGGTCTCCTAGAAGTTACTGACAAAAGAAAAATGAATAACTGACCTCCCTGGATAGTCCAACACCCTCATATATCTAAACTAGTTGTTTCTCAGTGGGCAGACCCCTGGGGGGGGATCAGAGGGGGTTGGTCTGGCAGTCTATTGCCCACTCTATGAAATTCCTTGTGTCCAGCTCTGGTGATGGCTATCTAGATGTTTTATGGTCTAGGCCTGGTGCAAGATCAAAGACCACAATAAATGTCATCCCAAGGTTTACAAAAAACAACTCTTAACATATATAAACACACATCAAACACCAACTCATGCTTTTGGCATGACAAACATATCAATACGAGAATAGGTTTGGTGTACATGCGAAAAAAATGTGTAATCTCTTTCCTGAGGATTCATAGTTCGCCAGCAGTCGAACATGGAATTTTTAACTAGGAAATCAGATAAGCCAGATGATCCTATATTACAAATGCTACCATTCTCAGAATATTTATGACTTCTATCTTTAGTTAGATCAACAACGCTATTAAAATCTCCTCCTATTATAATACTACCACAGGCAACTTCATCTACAATATCCATAATTTGATCTAAGAGAGCTAATGAATTGTGATTCGGGGTGTATATATTTACAAAAGTAAATGTGAGACCATTGATTTTTATAATTAAAACCTGATATCTACCATTTTTATCCGTTATTGAATGAATAGCTTCAAAACTAAGCCGATTTGAAATAATAATAGCCATTCCCCTTTTTTTCTTTTTACCTTCTAAGTTTGCCACGTAAACTATAGGGAATTTTTTATACTTCCATAGTCTATCAGGAGTTTCAATCCAATGAGTCTCCTGAATAAGAGCTACATCAATTGAATTTTCAATTAAAAATTTATATACAGCTCCCCTTTTTTGGGGTGAATTCATACCCTGGACATTCCAAGTAATTATTTTAAGGGACATCCCTGTTCCGAAAGTCCCCCACCCATCCCAAACCGAGTCTCAAAAAGGTTGTGAACAAATAAGACATAAAGGGGGTATTCCTCCCACCTTTAATAATCCAAGAGGAACTCATTCCCATATGACTCTTGGACTAGCCTGCCTTAATATGCAGGAAAATATGGTTCCATTGAAGAATATAAGAGACATTATACTATAAACAGATTTTAACCCTTAGCCAGCATTTTCTCACCCCCAGGACAATTGCTAGATCTTATCCATACAACATTTATATATAAATGCTATGATTACTTTCCCTTTTCTTTTCTCTCTGTCTCCTTCCTCTCCATCCCTAGCATTCTTTATATATGTATATCGATATGGACTAAACAAATTTAAAGATAAAATTATTAGTTCTGGTGACTAATCTTATATTAATCGTTAGATTCCCCCCCTTACATAATGTAAACATATAAACATATGATTGTGGGTATAGGTAAATCGCACTATTATTTATGTCAATAATCCATATCCATAATTATTAACCAGTCAAAATGTGATACCTTTATATATATCCTTTCCCCTCTCTTACCCTCTCCACCTCACCCTATATCATATTCAAGATGTTATTATTCAATATCACATTAAATAGGTTGTTCCAACTCATATTCCAATATTACATCCTAATAAAGATGAAAAAAAAAAAAAAGGAAACAAAGAAAAATTTCCATATATATACACAAAATATCCAATTATTAGCTTGTGCAACTTCAACCTCTTCCCTCTTCTCTCTCCCCTTTTCCTTCTCTTCCTCCCCCTTCTCTCTCCCCTAAACTTCCATATTTCTACTTTTTTGGCTCATGACATCGGCTCTGATATCCTTACTACATTTACGGATTTCCCTCATCACTGTTACTTGTGCTTGGACAGATTCCCTGTTAACAAATCTGCTTATTGTAACCTTTGTCAAATCTCCTTTTGTAACTTTATCCTATAATTTGGATTACGGAAAGGTACCTTTTCATTATAACAGACACTGGATATTGTTCTAATCTAAGTCTCTACTCCACTAAGTCCAATATATCTAATATCAACATGTGAACAATATAAGCTTTTTATGTGTATGGGTACACATGTCACAGTCATGGGCAAACGCAGCACATTACCTTAGATTGTACAATCAGGAATTCTTTATTCAAGAATTTCTTTAGTAAATCTTTAGATATTTTATAATGCTCCATATTATTTCCCTTGTGCCATCAAAAACCTCCCATTAAAAAAAGAGTAACAAGCCCCAGTTCCCAACCATACTTTGTTTGGAACTATGAACATCACCTACTGTAACAAACCCCTTGTATTTCGTATGATACGTGCGTTCGCACACTCCCGGAATGCTAGAGGCTTGAGTGATTATAGCCCATTCGCATAGTACGCTAGTTCATACTCTCTCGAAATCCCAGTAGATTGTGGTAAAAATCAAGAGCTTCTTTGTTTGCATACCCAAACATCAGTCGAGACTTGATGAAGGGTACAACAGGAATGGTTTATTATGGCCAGATGGACCACTTTTATACACAGACCCCCTGCATGGGGTCTCCAGCAAAAGTATAGTAAAACACGCCCCGGAGTCTCTGTGTCTGGGAGATAATTGAGTGCACTTTGCTTAAACTTATTATCTCCCAGGCACTAGAGGTACAGAAAATCAAAGATAAAACACCCCAAAATAGATATAACACACATAGTAACCCCCACAAGTAGAGTTGAGCGGACACCTGGATGTTTGGGTTTGGCCGAACTTTGAAAAAAAGTCAGGGTTCGGGCTCGAACTTGACCCCGAACCTGAACCCCATTGAAGTCAATGTGGTCCTGAACTTTTGGGCACAAAAATGCCTCTAAAAAACTGGGGGCTACAGAGACTCTTTTGCAGAATAGGCTTTCCGAATGCACCGGGCAGCCAAGAACTGGATGCAGGGATGCCAAACAACAACACTGGAAGCTGCTGCTGCTTGGCATCCCTGCATCCAGTTCTTGGCTGCCCGGTGGTTTCGGAAAGCCCATTCTGCGAAAGAGTCTCGGTTACCCTTTCTTAAGCCCCGAAATTTCCTCCTGTATGCTTCGGGTGTTACATCTTACTGAGCCAGTAATATGTCTCATACCCGCTCATAGTCGTGTACTATTTGAGTCGGGTACTGCCCGGTAAGCTTCAGCTGCTCTGCCTGATTGTTTGCTGCTCAGGATGGCTGCCTAGTTCTCTTTATCCAGGTCTTCCAAAGCATATTGTCTTTCGAAATCCTGCAAATAAGTGTCAATTTCCATTTCACTGTCTGTAAAGTTTTTAAAAGCAGTATAATTCACTTTCTTATGCTGTCCTCTATTACTAGATCCTGGCAGCGATGCTGTGTCTTGTTCCAGCATGCCCGTCACTTGACAACCAAGTACCAATGCCTGCTTTTGGGAGACAAGATGGCCGCTGTTTCCCAGCACACATGTTGTTCAGTTATACAAATGACGGCCACACAGAGAGGCCACACCTACGTTTGAGGTTTACTTTAAAGTTAAATGAGTCAGGGGGTTGGACTAAAAAACATGACAATTTGTGGAATATCAGAGCATGTGGGAGAGGATGTCATATTTTATCAACTCAGAGCCACAGTTAGGAGTAAGTTCTTAACAATTCCCTCCCCCCCCTCTCCTTCTCTGGTGTTCAGTGTGTATATGTTAGAAGTCCAGGAATTGTGATCCTTTTTTTTGTTCCATTACAATTGTTAGAAACAGTCATTACATGTGTCTAATTCTCACTCAGAATAAAACTGCAATATTTCACACTTTGTATAAAACTAAAACAAGGTATTTGACATATCTACGATACTATGACTGTTTTATACATGCCTTGTTTACATGTAAGATGTGTTTTCTGGATTTGTTGATCCAGCACATGCCACAGATTCTAAATCAGATTGAGATCTGGGGAATTTGGTGACGAAGGAAACACATTGTCATGTTCCTTAAACCATTCCTCAACAATATTTGCAGTGTAGCAGGGTGCATTATAATGCCGAAAGAGGCTACTGCCATCTGGGAACACCATTGCCATGAAGGGGTGTGCATGGTCTGCAACAATCTCTAGGTAGGTAGTATGTTTCAAAGTAATATCCACAAGAATGCCAGGACCCAAGGTTTGCCAGCAGAACTTTGCCCAGAGCATAACACTGTTTCAGTCGGCCTGCCTTCTTCTCATAGTGCATCCTGCTGCCATCTCTTCTCCAGGTAAATGATGCACACATACCCAACCATCCACCTGATCTAAAAGAAGATCTGCTTCCATTTCTCCACAATCCATGTCCCCATTGGAGGCACTTTTGGCAGTGGGCAGAGGTCATTATGGGCACTCTGACTGGTCTGTGGCTATGCAGCCACATACACAACGATGCACTGTGTGTTTTATACCTTTCTATTATGTCAAGCATTACATTTTTTTTAGCAATTTGAGCTAAAGTAGCTGTTCTGCGTAATTAGGAACAGACGGTGTAGCTTTCACTCCCAATGTGCATCAATGAGCCTTGGGCATGCTTGACCCTGACTATGTCAAAGTCACTCAAATCTTTTCATTTTTCCAGCTTCCAACACATGAAGTTCATTAACTGACTGTTCACTTGCTTCCTAATATTTCCCACCCCCTGACAGGTGCCATTGTAACGATATAACCAATGTTATTCACTTCACCTGTCAGTGGTTTTAATGTTGTGGCTGATCAGTGTACACACTAATACTATAATGTCCACATTAATAACTATAACATTTAAAGGAGCATCATAACCAGTGTTCTGTACTAGTTATGGTGCCAGGAGTACCGTGGCACTCCTCCCATAGTAAGTGGTCAAACTATTTTACAATGCTTTGACTTCTTACCTAGTCAGGTTTAGCTCAGTGAAAATAGCTTGGACCCAGGACCAGTGCAAGGATTTTTGGCTAAACAAGCAATGATGCATTTTGCTGCCCCCTCCCCGTCCCCCAAAAAAAAATTGCATCTTCACTTGTGTGCCTCTTAATCCCCGTCTTGAGTTTCCTACCCCCTTTTGTGTTCCTTATCCTTGCTTTTGAGTGTGTTAACCACTTTAGTGTACCCCTTCCCATTTTGTCTTACACGCCCCTTATTATATCTATTCCACCATTTTGTCCCTTTTGTGTGTCTTTTACACCCCCCTTTGTGTGTTTCTTACTTTCCTCCAGTCCCCTACTTTGTCTTTTCAATCCTCCAGCACCTTTGTGTGTCTCTATCTCACCTTCCCCAGTCTCTCTGTGGGTCTCTACCTCTGTGTCTCTTTGTGTCCCCACAGCCCCTTTGGGTGTCTCTCCCCCCAAGACTTGTTGTGTGTCTTTTGCCCCTTCCCTTGTCTGTCTCTTTTGCTCCTTCCCTGGCCCCTGGATGTTTTTTCTCTTCTCCAGCCTCTCTCTGTATCTTTGTGTCCCTCCAGCCCCTTTGTGTCTCTTTCCCCTTCCCCTGTTTGTCTCTTTTGCCCCTTCTCTAGCCCCTGTCTGTTTCTTTTGCCCCTTTTCTAGCCTTTCTGTGTCTCTTTGTTTGTCCCCCTAGCCCTTCTGGGTGTCTCTCGGCCTAAGCTCCTGTCTGTGTCTATTGCCCCTTTCCCTGTCTGCCTCTTTTGCCCCATCCCACATCAGAAGATCCTAACCATGGTGGAGGAGCTTCTATTTCCTCTCCCCAGTTTGACAGGAAGCTGTTTGTTTCTCTCTACGAGCACTTCCTGTAAGACTGGGTAGAGGATACAGAAGCTCCTCTACCACAGTCCATGGCTTGGCCATGCTACATGCTGTGACAGGCAAGAGGGAAGCGCACTCCCCTAAGTCAGTCAAATTAATCTTGTGCCCAAAGGAGGCTTCCTGTGCCGCCTTGTGTTTGCGCCCGGCCCTGTTTGGACCCTAGGTTTGAAGTCAAACAGTTCTAAAATGGTTAGACTACTTGATACCAGAGGGACCCATTGCATTCCTGTCACCATAACCACTACATCACACTGTAGTGCTTCTGGTGTTCCTTTCACTGTAACTAAGTATAAACAACAGCTCCTATTGCAAGAGCCCACATGTACCCCTAGTGGAAGCTCACAACACCTCACCATTCCACCAAGGCTGTTTTTCAATGTTCAGGGTAATACAGAGGCTGCAGTGAAAGGTGCGAACAATCACATGCTGCACATATCTCGGTCTCTGCTTCATTAGGTCACAATGTCTGAAAACATTTAACATTATGAAGTCCAGTGCCATAATGCTGTCCACTGTATTCTTCAGGTATTCATCATAGGGTAACAGAAATAGAGCTGTATGCATCATGTGCAATCAAACACCAGCTCATGACATATAGATAGGGTGAATAGGGGTAATTCTTGGTCTTCTGCTTGTACCTTTTCCATGAACTTGTGCTTGATATTGGAATTCTCTTTTATTGCCACTCTGCACATTCACCCCATCTACAATGAATATTCACATGTTCGATTTTAAAGTTTTACCAAGAAGTTTAATTGATTTGAGTTAAATACATAAACTGCACAATAAACCTATTATGCCTCTTTACAAGCAAAAGTGAAAAAAAAAAAAAAATGAAAAAAAAATTACCAATTAAATCCAAATGCACCACATGAAAATAACCAACTCCCTCAGCCAATGTTAGTGGATGCTGAGCAAGATATAAGTCAACCCCTAACAAAAAGCACAATAGGTGCGATACAACAGGGATGTTACCGGACCTTTTTTCTGTTAGGTAATTTAATATTTGATGCAGAAGCACCGTTTCTGGAGTAAGGAAAGACTGACGCAGGGATGTAATTTCTAATGAGTGTTCTTATACCCTAGTACTGTCTAAATACTGTAACACTTTATTAAGTACCACAATTATATCCATTACTAGCAAAGGACACAGTACAGTGGTCTGTCAGAGGTGCCAATATTCCTGAAACAACTTATCTTGCTGAGCACTCTTGTGCACACTAGAAAAAGTTAAACATAGTAAGTTGTTTGGAACACTGTAAAATATTGATTTTCAACAGTCTGCTATGTAATTGTGCATGTTTGTGATATTATATGTCAGTTTAAGAATACAGAGGCCGTATATGGCATCTCTGTATGTACATAAAAACATTAAACACACACATACAAACACAAGAAATGCTGTAAAGTGAGAATGTTTTTAAAACTAGAAATAATAATAGTGTATTTTTATTAATTAACAAAATTCAAACATTGATTAATATAATTAAATCTAAATTAAAGGGACACTGTAGTCATCAAAACAACTCTAGCTTAATGAAGCAGTTTTTGTGCGTAGATCATGCCTCTGAAGTCTCATTGCTCAAGTATCTGTCATTTAGGAGTTAAATCGCTTTTGATTCTGTCCATGCAGCCCTAGTCATACCTCCCCTGGCTGTGACTCCCACAGCCTGCATAAAAAAAAAAATGGTTATATTTTCAATAAGATGTTTACTTACTTCAGACATTTTTAACCCCTACTCTTTAAAATGAACTTCAATCACACACACAGGAGGCTCCTCCAAGGTATATCAGGCTATTAACAGAGCAAGAGAAAATAAATTCTAAATTATTCAGACTGTGCAATATAGAAAGTGTAAACATTAGATCTCACATTACAGGAAGTGTTTAGGAAGGCTGTGTAAGTCACATTCAGGGTGGTGTATAGCATCTCAATATACCTCAAAAGATATTATATGAGAGTCCCCATGGTATCAACACTGGGGTATGCGAATGGTATGCATTTATGGAGTCATTCAGATGCGTGGCATACGAAAATGCCCCAAAATGCACTATAGACCCATCTTCAATTCTACATTTAAAAAACAAAACTCCAGTGAGCAGTGTGGTATCCTCACCAAAATGTGGTATGCAACGGTATGCTAAGGGGGTCATACTGTACATATCAAGTTTACAAAATAAGCAATGTGCATGTTCAAAAAAAAAAAAATAATAATTTCGTAAACTTTGAAATTAGTGTAACATAGCGGTACAATCAGTGCACCATAGAGCAGAGGGTACACCTACATACCAGGGAAAGACAGGCGGGAAAATCCTTTAAAAGCCACAGAGGACAGGGACAAAAAGCAAAGGGAGAGAAGAGATTTGCTAAAACCAGAAAAGTTCCCCAGCTTGAACTTATCTACTACTCATGGAAGAGACTGATATCCAGGTAGATCCTCTTCACTAAACTATTAGTCTGTGGTAAAGTAAAAAAAAATAAGTATCTGTAAATAAGTAAATTATGTTTCTGACTTTTTTTTAATTTGGCCAGCCTAAATGTAGTAAGGTCACTTCAGGTAGTTTAGGGAGGCAGTCAGTTCTGAAATGGAACAGACAAAACGTGAGGTTTCAGACCCTTTGAAATATCTGACAACTCCACCAGATATGTGTAAAAGTACCAGGATTTTTTATTACATCTCCAACAAAGGTTTTTTTGTGTGGGGTATATCTTGTTAAGTTTAATTAAAATGAGTTTTGACATAGTTCAAACAATAAATATTTTTAGTAACATGATGGAAAGCATTATACCATGTCTCCTTATCAATTTGGCATCCTAATTCTTTTTCGCATTTAGCTATTACTAAAGGGAATGAAGAAGAAAGGGGGGTTTTCAATTCTATAGACTTTGAAATAGGTCCATGTAATCTTTCATTAACTTAGATAACGTACATAGCAGATCTGACTATAACATTCTAGTCATTCAAAATTTTTTAATTCTTAAGAAAACAGTTAGTGACTAGTGATGAAAAGTCTGATTGTAAATGGGGAAAATATTTCATAATATTGCCATCAAAAAGCTGCTTAAACCCTTAAGGACTGAGCCAAATGTACTAGTTGTGAACAAAACAAAACGTAAACAAAAGCTGGCATTTGCGCTACATGTCTGTCCAACCGTAATACACCTCTTTCATATTAAATGCACCCACCCTTATTATATATCATTTTATTCAGGGGAAACAGGGCTTTCATTTAATATGAAATATTTAGCTATGAAACATAATTTAATATGAAACAATGGGAGAAAATAAGAAATGTTGTTATTTTTTTAGTTCTACATGACATTTTAACTGTCAAATGTCAGAATACGGTTTGCTTTTACTGCAATAAAATACACATATTTGTATTCAGCAAAGTCTGACGTGTAAAACAGTACCTCCTATGTACAGGTTTTATGGTGTTTTGGGAAGTTACAGGTTCAAATATATCACGTTACATTTGAAATTGAAATTTGCCAGATTGGTTACGTTGCCTTTGAGACTGTATAGTAGCACAGGAATGAAATTTACACCCATAATGGCATACCATTTGCAGTAGTAGACAACCCAAGGTATTGCAAATGGGGTATGTCCAGTCTTTTTTAGTAACCATTTGGTCACAAACACTGGCCAAAGTTAGCGTTAATATTTGTTTGTGTGTGAAAAATTCAAAAAACGCCAATTTTGGCCAGTGTTTGTGACTAAGTGGCTACTAAAAAAGACTGGACATACCCCATTTGCAATACCTTGGGTTGTCTACTATTGCAAATGGTATGCCATCATAGGGGTAATTTTCATTCTTGGGCTACCATAGGGTCTCAAAGGCCAATCTGGCGAATTTTAATGTGACGCTGTAACTTTTGAAAACACCATAAAACCTGTACATGAGGTGTACTGTTGTATTCGGGAGACTTCGCTGAACACAAATATTTGTGTTTCAAAACAGTAAAAACTATCACAGCAATAATATCGTCCGTGTAAGTGCTGTTTGTGTGTGAAAAATGCAAAAAAAGTCACTTTTACTGGCGATATCATCGTTGTAATAAATTTTACTGTTTTGAAACACTAATATTTGTGTTCAGCGAAGTCTCCCAAGTAAAACAGTACCCCCCATGTACAGGATTTATGGTGTCTTGGAAAGTTATAGGGTTAAATATAGTGCTAGCAAATTAAATTCCCTATAATTTCGTCATGGGTTGTCAGGCAGGTTCCGCTAATTGTAATTAATTAAAATACCTAATTATGTAAAAATATTACATAAATATATATGTAGAATTAATATATGTATATATATATACGTATGTGTGTATATATATATATATATATATGTATGTATATATATATATATATATATATTATTTTTTTAAAATATTTTTATTTATATATAGGTATATATATATATATATAGTGATATATACGTATATATGTATAATAATATATATATTATTTCATTCTACGTTTATTTTTATATAAATATATATATATATATATATATATATCACAATACAGTTAGAACAAAATAACACACATCTATATATTTTTTAATTATTTATTTTTAATAATTTTTTTATTTTTAACGTATTTAAATTTTTTTTATATTATATATAAATATATATAACAATAATTATATATATTTAATCAGTATCAGTCTACGTGTAATTTGATATTAATATATATATATAATTATATATATATATATTAATAGTAAAATACACCTAGACAGTGTATGTGTGTGTATGTATATGTGTATATATATATATATACTTAGATCATATATATATATATATATATATATATATATATATAATATATATATATATATGATCTAAGTATATAATTTTTTTTTTTTACACTGATTTAACTTTATTTTATTTGATTTCCAGCCAGCAGGGGGACTAACTGTCATTACAGGCAGTCCCCCTGCTGGCAATGCAGCAGCCAGCTAACCCGGCCATGTGATTGTGAGGTCCTGGCAAGGACCTAACTCTCACGTGGTCGCGGGGGGCGGAGGAGGCAGGATCCACCGTGGGATCGCCGGCGACCGTGTAAGTAAGAAAAACCGTAGGGCGTACTATTACGTTGCGTTTAGAGCCGCTTAGAATAGGGCGGAATAGTACGCCCTCCGGTTTTAAGGGGTTAATAAAGTCTACACCATGAAATCAATATTGCTTTACAGAAAGATTTTCTATGCTGTGTTCCAAACATCTAAACTGAGGTGATTAACAATATGTTTATCCATCTTTATTTTCCTTTTGAAGCACACCCATTCTTCCAAAAGATTACTTATAACTAAATTTGATTTACAGATTTTTTTTCAGAACACCCTGTCCTCCTACGTTCCAAATCACAATATTTCAATGTATCACTAAATCACAGCTTTCCCTCCCCGTACCGATTCCTCTCCTGCAACTGTCATGAAAGCAAAACACTAAGTGAATACTATACTTGCAACCTACTTTTCTACCCCACCCTTACCTTTTGTGTCACTATACCCTACTCCCTCAGCAGTCCCCTCAGCTCCTCTGTTTCTGTTTGTCCAACTCGTCTGGTTACAAATAAGTGTCTGTTAATCCACCCATTGTACAGCGCTGTGGAATTTGTTGGCGCTTTATAAATAATAATAAATGATAATATGCATAATTTCTACCTATAAAACAAGCTAAAAGTCAACTAGTATATGTGCGTATAAAATTAAAGTGTGGGAGAGGTCTGCGTTTTTAAAGATTGGTAAGATCATAAATTATACCTAATTGGAATCCTAATTGGAACTTAACAGTGACTTTTTGATTTTATTTGTATTTGTTTTGATTTTATACTCTTTTACTGACACTAAGAAGATCCACCTTCTTGCTACCTTGCTACCACATATTAGAGATATACCCAGATTTGCTGCCTGTTTGTAAGTGCAACTTTAATAAATCTTATCTGATTTAACTGTACTTCACCATATGTGGCTCTCTTTCTGCATCTATTTAAGGAATCTATGAAGATCTATGTGGCTGATATCTACTGATATTTACTGACCCTATTAGTTGTGAGTTTAATACTTACCAGCACAATTTTCACTTTAATATAACTGTATTACGCTATGTAGTGTCTACCTTTATTATAGGTTCACATTTAATTTTATTATCCTGGTCCAATTACCAGGTTGTATTGTATTTTCTTACAAATTACATACGTATTACAAATTACGTACTGGGTTTTTCCCACTCTCTTTCTTTACTTTGGTTAATTGGGTGTTTGTGAGGTATACCTAGGGAACACCTAGGTTTCACTCATCTATATTACTTTAGTGTGTATATATTGCATAATTTTCATAAATTATACTACACCTAAAATTTTTCAGGCAGGAAATAGTGGATGTGGCTTTGGAAGATGGTGAACATGGTAATCACTCATGTAAAGTGCTTACTTAGGACTACATATATAAATGCATATGCTACAGTACTTTGTCAGAAACTCTCTGTGAAGCATTGTATCCAGCAAGCAATTGCAAGTTGACACATAGGTGTCCTTATCACTTGTCTGATTCTGTTTATGGCAATATTCTTAATGCCGACTTGCCTCATGGTGCCTCTGGCTGCACCCTGTATCAACCATGTTCTGCCGAAGATGGCCACTACAGGACCATTAGTGTCTGGTGGAGACCTAGGTAAGAGGGCAAACCATTACAAAATGGTTTGCTAAATTACCGGGAAATAGGGCCAGGATACTATTTGAATCATAAAATCTACAGAACAAGGTCATGCTTAATTTTGAGAAGAGTCTCTGGAAGCAGTTTATGCAGTAAGTTTTGCAGTTAGCATTTGTCTCCCTGTCTCCCATGTTTATATTAGTGTAGGACCCACCAATATTGGGGTACTGTGATGTAGTGGTGGGCTTTACATAATATGGCCATATGGTGGAACTGAATCCCCATATTTGTTTGCTAAGATAGGTGATATTAAAAAGCCTTATCATAAACACTGTGGTGGGCTGTAGTGGTTATTATGTTAGGAGTAACCTTATCAAAGGCACTTGTTTTCATATACATGCTTTAATACTATACACATATTTACATAAATAGTTACTGTTATACAAAAGGTACACCCTAGCATTTGAATTGACCTTCAAATGTCCCAGAACTTAGTTTTGTCATGCTCAGAGGTCATTTGGTTTATGAGCAATAGAAAGTCACAGAAAAATACATACATATATGTAGTGATATTCTCACTAAGCTATACCTGGGTGCTCTCTTCTTTTTTTTTTGGCTGCTTGGCTTCCGAGAGGTTCCTACTCAATAATGTCAGTGGATGAGTTGTCTACATATACTGGTAAGTGCGTAATTGTTCTAGATATGATACCGTGTGGCAAAGGATTTAGGTATATGGTGCAGAATACTGAAGATTTTTTTTCTTCAAAAATATCAAATATTTAAGTGTTCAAAAATACAGCATTTAAATGAGGACAAAACATTATTACATCAAATGTATTAGGGTGACTTTAACTTTATCGACTTCTTAATTATCTCAGCATTATCAGGTGTTTTAAATTTAACGAATTTATGACCTAACTCTTTGATGTCTTCTGTGTGCTAGAAAGGTTTGCCATTCAACCAGTTCCAATCTTGCATACTCACTGTTCAACATTAGATGTCACTGTAGCCATGCAAAGTTGTTAACTAAATTACAAAATGAAGTCAAAGCAGAAATTTTGAAGATTCCATAAACATTGGCTGTTCTCATTGAAATTATGTATGTTATGAACATCATTTTATCTAAATCTTACTACTTCTTGAGTAAACTACACATTTCTGTCTGCTTGTAAAATGTCCTTTTTGTTCTGTTTTAAACACCATAACCACCCACCCAGAGTAAGTAGTCAAAACATTTGAGTGGTTTGACAGCTTACTGCAGTCTAACTGGGCACAATATGCCAACCCCTCTTGTGTCAGAAGCGAATGCAAGAAGGTTCTGTTATTGTCAACAAGTCTTGCAATGCAGGGCCGCTTATTTAACTAAGAGCGCCAGCTAGCCACTCTCAGCTAATGAGTGTGGCCTACATGACTGGCGTGTCCCAGGTAAATTGTCAAACTATTCTACAATGGTATCAGGGCACTTCTGGCACCATAACCACTACACCACTGCTTAGAGTGTTCCTACCAGTCACTTTTTTTCAAATTTATGTAGCAATATTACTTACATATTTAGTAATTTTGAGGTAAAGCATTAAAATCAATTATGTAAATGTAGCATTAATTACCCGGTCATTTGTGCAGCTCAGGAAACTCCAAATGGGCCTCACATGCCGAATCTAACAGCCATTTGCACATTACAAATTACAAAGAAAATAATATTGCTTGCGTCCAGTGCACATTCTTAAAGGGGCAATGGGGGCCTCGTGTCACTTCCAGTTAGAAATGGACCAATCAAAACTTACATAATGGCATTTAAGCTTCTCTGGGGTGCTCCTGACCCCTCCTCACAGATATGGAAGTGATTCTAAAACTGGCAGGGGTTTATTAATCAAGTATAATTTTGCTTTGAGAGGTCTCCTCAATCCTTTCCCACTAATAGATTCAGAGAGGGGTATATCATATATCGTCATACTGACTTCCTATGGGAAGTGAATGGGTCTTTGGCTCATTATTACCAGGGTTTTCTCAGGACTTTTCCCAGGACCTTTGAAACACATGGCAGTGGTAAAAATGCAGTGCCCAGTTCATTTAGAAAACTCTTGCACTCTTTATACAGTATACTGTGATGCATTTTGGTCTTTGTAATGCTCCAGCTATATTTCATGATGTTTTAAGGGAGTTTATACATTCATTCGTGATTGTGTACTTAGATGACATCTTGATTTATTCCCCTGATCTACTTACTCACCACATTCATGTCAAACAAGTATTACAGACACTTCTTAATGGTCTTCAATGTAAGCTTGAGAAATGTCTGTTAATGGCTTTCGTATGGATCCAAAGAAGATTTCTGCAGTTATAAACTGGCCCTTGCAAGTTGGTTTAAGAGAGGAAATTTCAATTGAGGACAACAATGATGATGTTAGTGAAACAATGATGATGTTATGCGTTCCACTGGAGCCCAGAGATCTCCAATATATGGAGATCACTTAGGGAAACTTATCAGGTGAGATCACACAAGCGGATTGGTTCAATGGCCGTCCGCCAACGGAGGAAGAGACCTATAAATTCACACATTTAAATACTTTTGATTTCATCACGGAAACAAACACAGACTATTTATTTACCCTGATGAAGTCTTAAGTATAGGACAAAACGCATAGGGCTGTTTATACTTTTTATTTTACTTTATTTGCAGCATTTGTATTATTTTAATTTGCCCTTTTCAACTATTGGAACTGAAAACATTTTCTTCATCGCACTTTTTTCATTCTGGGATCAGAACTGGTGACTACAGGACTAATTTATTGATGGGCATTCCTTTTACATTTATTTTATGATTTTGACAAAATCAACCAATCATAGACGTTCAGTGCAAAAAGTATAATTTCTCATATAATATTATGTATTACAGAAAATCTACTGCGCATGTCCAGCATGTCTTCACTAAACTATGCCAAGGTTATCTTGTCTGTGTCAGTTTGCACTGTGAAATAAAAGTGAGTATCGATTGCAGCCAAGAGAGAAAATTCTTGCTTTTAACTTCTGCAGATGTGGAAAGACCTAACTAGGGCAAAAATACATTTTAACTCTGTATCTCTGACAAGTCCCTTTTTCTCTGGTACTGTAGGTGAGAGTTAGGCAAGCTATTTCCAGATGTACTAATTACACCCATGGGCCTTTTATTAATTCTTTACCTTGATTTCCTCGCCATTTCTCACCAAAAGAGCCATCAAGAGAAGCTTGCCCAGGTATCTGTTGCTACAGCATAATATATGTTATTAAATCCACATCTCAGTATTCAATACATTAATAGGTTACTGTGTATATTTATAGCTCTGTATGTCTAGGGGAATATTCACTAAACATTGCATATGTGAAATAATTATTTCTCCATCAATCCCTCCTGTTGTTCACAATACCCATGTAACAAATTGTGAACACATAATACCAATTGGGAATAATATTTATCCCTCCTGTGTTAACCAGGGTATAGGATTACCTTGTCTGCCTGGTGATCTGGGCCAGGAAAAACGCACAATAGAAAAAAAACCACACAGGAGAAAACCTGACTATACAGACATGTCATTCCCAGCCCTGGTTAGGGTATAGTTTAATCATGTTGTGGTCTGACAACTTAAGTGGGTGACCCAAAACTCCAGCTACAGTCACCCCACCCTAAATGCACATACCTTGAAATAGGCCATTAACGAACAGGGAGCCCTGGATGCCAGGGTACCAAAAGGTAATATAAGTCTAAAGGGTTGCCGTAAGCACTTAACTAGCATGAATTACATACGCAGAGGAAAAAATAAATTACCAAACGTGCAACAATTCTTTCAATGTTGCCTAGTCAATCCTCCATATCATTATTTGTAAAATCTCATTAATAGAAAGATAATAATTTAATTAATTGTACAAAGGCAAAAATAGCGACAAAAAGTAGAATAACAGGAAGAATTCCCCATAGTCCCTTCATTGCTATTCCTGCCAAATAACCTACTAGATGTCCAATCAAATTATCACAATGATGCAAGCCAATGGGGGTAAAACAATATCGAGGCTGTATAGTAAATATTGTCTGTCTACTCTCAGGGGAGGTACACTTCTCTATGCAAGTAAGTTCAAAACTTGTGGAATCTATCCTTAACACACTCAACATACATCAAAAACATACATTCTACATCTGTCTCTGGGACGGCTAACTCCTCCTCTCTCTCTGGCTAACTCAACAAAAATTTAAATTTAAAAATAGCAAAATAGTTCAGCTTCTATAGTTCAGCATGGTTCAGAAAATGAGAAATAAATAAATGTCTTTCAAGGAATATAAGGATATCATCTTGGACACCATAAATCGTTTCATAAGAATGGCTAATAGTAGCAAGATGATCAACAACAAGGCAATGTCAGCTTCCACATAGTTCTTTTTAGTACTTCCTTTTAGTTGCTGGATTTTTACCACAATGCTCTGTGCAACACCCCAATTGTTGAAAGGGTTATTACAGAACTTGCGGTATAAGACAGCCCTTTCCCGATACTTGCGTGCAAAGTTTATGTTTTCATAAGTAAGAATCTTTCATTTCTTCGGCCTGCATGAGTTTTTGGCCAAGCAGACGCAATTGCTAAATAGTTAGTGTAGGGTAAGCCAGAGGAGATAGATAGGTTAGCAGGTCCCAAGTGTAGCGGGACACCTAGTAGTAGCGGGGTTTAACCGCAAGAGACGTCCTTTTCCCAGGATAGAGAGGTGCTGTAGCGATCCCAGAGTCATCCGTGAGAGAAGCAGGAACAGCTCTTACAAGAGACAGAACTCAGTATTAACCCCTTAAGGACTGAGCCAAATGCACACGTTGTGAACAAAACAAAACGTAAACAAAACCTGGCATTTACGCTATATCTCTGTCCAACCGTAATTCACCTCTTTCATATTAAATGCACCCACCCTTATTATATATCATTTTATTCAGGGGAAACAGGGCTTTCATTTAATATCAAATATTTAGCTATGAAACATAATTTAATATGAAAAAAATGGGAGAAAATAAGAAATTTTTATTTTTTAGTTCTACATGACATTTTAACTGTCAATGTCATAATACTGTTTGCTTTTACTGCAATAAAATACACATATTTGTATTCAG
This sequence comes from Pelobates cultripes, assembly GCA_933207985.1. Lineage (NCBI taxonomy): Eukaryota > Metazoa > Chordata > Amphibia > Anura > Pelobatidae > Pelobates > Pelobates cultripes. The sequence goes on from OW240913.1 coordinate 258,130,083, forward strand.
CAAAGTCTCACGTGTAAAACAGTACTCCCTATGTACAGGTTTTATGGTGTTTTGGGAAGTTACAGGGTCAAATATAGCACATTACATTTGAAATTGAAATTCGCCAGATTGGTTACGTTGCCTTTGAGACTGTATAGTAGCACAGGAATTAAATTTACACCCATAATGGCATACCATTTGCAATAGTAGACAACCCAAGGTATTGCAAATGGGGTATGTCCAGTCTTTTTTAGTAACCATTTGGTCACAAACACTAGCCAAAGTTAGCGTTAGTATTTGTTTGTGTGTGAAAAATGCAAAAAACTCAAATTTTGGCCAGTGTTTGTGACTAAGGGGCTACTAAAAAAGACTGGACATACTCTACTTGCAATACCTTGGGTTGTCTACTATTGCAAATGGTTTGCTATTATGGGTGTAAATTTCATTCCTGTGCTACTATACAGTCTCAAAGGCAACTTAACCGATCTGGCAAATTTCAATTTCAAATGTAACATGCTATATTTGAACCTGTAACTTCCCAAAACACCATAAAACCATCATAGGGGTAATTTTCATTTTTGGGCTACCATAGGGTCTAAACGGCAACGTAACCCAATCTGGCGAATTTTAATGTGAAAAAAATGAAACACAAGCCTTATATTTGACGCTGTAACTTTTGCATACATTTTACTGTTTTGTAACACTAATATTTGTGTTCAGCGAAGTCTCCCGAGTAAAACAGTACCCCCCATGTACAGGTTTTATGGTGTCTTGGAAAGTTATAGGGTTAAATATAGTGCTAGCAAATTAAATTCCCTATACTTTCGGCATGGGTTGTCAGGCAGGTCCCGCTAATTGTAATTAATTAAGATACATAATTATGTAAAAATATTACATAAATATATATGTAGAATTTATATATGTATATATATATATGTATATATATATATATATATGTATGTGTCTATATATGTATATATATATATATTTTTTTTAAAATATTTTTATTTATATATAGGTATATATATAGTGATATATATGTATATAGATATATATATATTATTTCGTTCTACGTGTATTTTGATATAAATAAATATATATATATATATATATATTAATATCACAATACAGTTAGAATGAAATAACACACATCTATATATTTTTTAATTATTTATTTTTAATTATTTTTTACATTTATTTTTTAACGTATTTACATTTTTTTTATATTATATATAAATATATATATAACAATAATTATATATATATTTAATCAGTATCAGTCTACGTGTAATTTGATATTAATATATATATATATACATACATATATATATATATATATATAAATAATTATATATATATTAATAGTAAAATACACCTAGACGGTGTATGTGTGTGTTTATATGTGTATATATATATATATATACTTAGATCATATATATAAATATTATATATATGATCTAAGTATATAATTCTTTTTTTTTACACTGATTAACTTTATTTGATTTGATTTCCAGCCAGCAGGACTAACTGTCATTACAGGCAGTCCCCCTGCTGGCAATGCAGCAGCCAGCTAACCCGGCCATGTGATTGTGAGGTCCTCGCAAGGACCTTACTCTCACAGGGCCGGGGGGGGGGGCCGGAGGAGGCAGGATCCTCCGCGGGGGAATCCCTGGGATTCCAGGTGAGTCTCCCCAAACACGATCGCCAGCGTGGGATCGCCGGCAACCGGGTAAGTAAAAAAAAAACGTAAGGCATACTATTACGCCCTGCGGCGTTTAGAGACGCTTAGAATAGGGCGTAATAGTACGCCCTCCGGTTTTAAGGGGTTAAGGGTGAAAAAATCTGAAGGTTCGCTTTATATACAATTCCTCAGTCTAGAGGCACACCTCCTGGACCTGATGGAGCACCGAATTATAAACTGTACAGGCCAATAAAAACAATATAACAATGTCAGACACTCCCACCTACAGCACACAATCCCTCCCCTCTGCCTGTGATATAATTAAGGTAGATAATGTAGTAACTTAATAATCCCCAGGCAAAAAAAAAACAAATTTTTACACAAAGTATAGAAAACACCCCAAAACATGGAACTCAAATTGGACATGCAACAGCACGAACACCGCTGAACAGTTACCTTCCAGAGAACTTTGACTTTTCAAACAGTAGTCGAACAGCATTCTGTGAGTCGAAGCTCACGAACAAGAGACACACATTAACTATGGCCGTTCACCATTCCGTTGCGTAATTCGAATGGTACTTTGACTGTTGTAAATAGACCAGTCGCACAGCCTAATTCCCTGGAACTGTCTTGGGCATGAAACCATGCGTGCGGTCAGTCAAAAGAGACTTCCAGGAATTTCCTGAACCCTTGCTCTGATCTGGGTGATTATTGGATATGTTGTTCACCCAGATCAGAGCTATCAGGGGATTTTATGGGGATATGTTATGTTTTGGAGTATATATATATATATCTTTTTTAGTAGCCACTTAGTCACAAACACAGGCCAAAATTGGCGTTCAAATTAGTTTTTTGCATTTTTCCCACACAAACAAATATTAACGCCAATTCTGGCCAGTGTTTGTGACAAAGTGGCAATTAAAAAAGACTGGACATACCCCATTTGCAATACCTTGGGTTGTCTACTATTGCAAATAGTATGCCATCATGGGGGCAATTCTCATTCCTCGGCCACCATATGGTCTCAAAAGCAACGTAACTAATCTGGCGTATTTCAATTTGAAAAAAATGAAAAATGTAACATGCTATATTTGAAAATGTAACTTCCCAAAACACCATAAAACCTGTACATAGGGGGTACTGTTTTACAAGTGAGACATCGCTGAATACAAATATGTGTATTTTATTGCATTAAAAGCAAACAGTATTATGACATTCACAGTTAAAATGTCATGTAGGGGGACAGTGCCTGACCGATGAGAGGAGAGGACGCAAACCTGTATAGCTCCTGCTCTGAAGCGCTAATTAAGTGGACCCCAGCCAACATAACGGGACCGAATAGACCCAAAAAGGCCACCAGGCGGAAGGTGACAAACAGAAGCACACAACGATGCCACACAAGCGACTATTCCAGCATAACTCACCCGCTCTTCCTGTGAGACCTACAAGCGTGGTCGGCGTGAGGAAGACGGCCGCTGACATCCATGGCTGACAAGTGGAGACCAGACCCTCGTCTTTTTTCTTTGGTTTTTACTATATGTATTTTGGCTGATGTGTACTATAGTCATTGTTGCCGCCCAGGAGTAATGGGAGTTTGAGCGCAGGACTAGTTTCTTTGTATTTATCTTCACAATATCGTTTATTACGCTTTAACAACAACCAAAAAAAAAAAGTGTGCTGTTAAAAAGTGTCATGATGCTGTATAATATGTATTATCTCACCGACTTGTACTTGCTATCGTAGCGATATAAGCGTGTTTGTTACATCTAAACACTGCATTTTATTAATATTAAATTATGTTTCATAGCTAAATATTTGATGTTACATGAAAGCCTTATTTCCCCTGAATAAAATGATATATAATAAGTGTGGGTGCACTTAATATGAAAGAGGTGAATTACTGTTGTACAGACATAAAGTCAGATTCCCGGTTTTGTTTACGTTTTATTTTGATCACAACCTGTACATTTGGCTCAGTCCTTAAGGGGTTAAATAAAACTATTAAAATCTGTAGGATTTGAAATCATTGTTTAGTGAATAAGCGAGTGAGCTGGATTGTGTATTTTGTATGTTACATTTATAGCTCTGTATGTCTAATAGAATATTCACTATGCATTGCATAGGTAAAATAATTCATTCTCTATCAGAGTGTAACATAATAAAGTGTTTGTTTTTATATATACAGTGCTGCACTATGTTTGCTTTTGTTTCCTTTTATATGTGCCTACAAACATCTCATATAGAAATCAACATCATATTGATGAGCCTGAATTTTAATAAATTTTGTGTGTGACCTTGACATTTTCCATCCTTTATTACCGTATGAGTTCTATTCTGTTTTTTGTGGATATATTTCAGTTGTGTTTTAAGAAATCTAGAAAGAAAAAGAAAGAGCTGTCAAATTAATTTTTTTTCATACAACTAATACAAAATGCTGCTATATTTTTCAATAGATAGCTTATCTTCTTGTTCTCTCCACACTATCAATAATGTGATTCTTAAGATAGTGCTCAAGTATAGGAAAATCTCTTGATTGTATTATTGTACCTCATTATTATTAAAAAATGTTATGAATTTTGTGTCAGGTTTTCCCATCAGGGTTACATTTGGCACTGTCTCTTTAAATGTCAGGGCTCATGATTATGACATCACAATCAAGGCATTTATAAGAGGATGGCTCTCCTCTGGCAATCTGCCAGTTTGTGGTCCTTTCTGTGTTGCTTGTTTGGCTCAGAGTTTGGTGTTTTTTCTGTGTTCCTGATTTTACTGATTTTTACCTCGCTTGTACCTGACCATTCCTGTTTGAAGCAAGCTTTTCTCACTATTTCCAATATACTGAGTTTGGCTTGGCTCACTACCCAATTTCCTGCTACTGACCCTGGCTTGTCTGACTACCTGATTTGTTGGTTCGTGACTTTGGCTAATCTTAGTTTTTTCACCGATCTGCTGTCTTTCTTTTATTCTAACATCTGCTAATACTCCTTTCTTTCCCTGTATTTCCCATTAGTTAGGGGCAACTTACCTGCACTTGTTTCCTTTGTCTGCACACCTATAATGCGTTTGGCATCTTATGCTTACCTGTCAAGGCCCCTGGTTACCTGTCCACATGAATCCCACAAATATAGAGTAAGCTGTTGACAACTATGAGAGTAGAATCACTTATCTAGATCAATTTAGATTAGTTGACACAAGCCATGCACACCTTGTTAACCATAACTGATCCTGCTAATCAGCCTCAACATGTACCTCTTACACCTGTGGCTAAAGCTGTAACAATTCAAGGTGCATCATATTCCTGCTCTAAGATTACTCATCCTAAGCATTTTGGGAGTGATCATCAATGTGGGATTTATTTAAGACTATTGCTTTTCCTACTGGTTGTAGTAAGGTTGGGTTTGTCATGAATCACCTTACAGGCAGACATTAGAATTGGCTACACCTTTATGGGAGAAAAATAAACCTATAATTTGTCCTGTATCCGTTATAATGACAGTCTTTAAAAACACTTCTGATGCTCCAGACAGGCATTCTTCTGCTTCTACAGCGCTAATGAACATGAAACAAATGTCCAGGTCTATAGAACAATGTAGTCTATAGAACAAACTCTTGTCTCTGAAGTAAATTTGACAAATGAGGGGTTTATTGCAGCTTTTCTTAATTGCTTTCTGACAGACTTCTTGATGAATTGGCAGCTAACGATTTACCTGAAACTGTAGACGCTATTATAGACTGTTACCTTGAATAATGCAAGAATCTGTTAAAATCAAGTTTTAAAGAACACACTGTGCCCTCTCCCTGTACATCTAGCTTCACATTTTTCTAACTCAGGACTTCCTGAGAAAACAAACCTACTGCTATTAGGGGCTACTCATTTCTCCCGAGGTAGAATAGTTTCTTAATTAATTTTAACAACACAACCCCTGCCATCCAAATCCCCTTTAAACAAACACTCTGCACTGCCTGCCATCCTATCTGCTATACAGGGCCGGATTAACATAGGGGCTGTTGGAGCTGCAGCTCCAGACCCATGCCTATGGAATAGGCCCATTGATTTAGGTGCTTTTTTTTAGGTATGGAAACTTAAGAGGGATGTAGGGAAACAAAACCGGTGTGGACTGGCTGGCAATGAAATTAGTTAAGGCAAAGCTGACTTTGCACACTATGCAAATGCTCTTGCTGCTTCAGTCTCTCTAACATTGTAGCATGTTCCCTTTCTTATACATTCACTACATACACTGTATCTCTGTCCCAGACTGTACAACAGGAGCTTCTGCCTGCTAGTAACAAGGTTAGGAGAGGAGTGGACTAGGGAGTGCTAGGGAACAGTCCTTAGAAAGCGTGGATCGAGCGCATCATAAGACACATTTATGCCAAGCTAAGGGTGCTGTCTGCACAGTATGCCATATGTTGGTCATCCTGCATGATTGGCAGCCTGACATGCATTCACGCCAGGCTGACCATCTAATTCTTTGTGCAGAAACGCCCCCTCTTTGGGCAGTTCTGGTTACGTGATTTGGGTGAGTGGGTCACCCTTTTACCCCGCCCACCTAAATCCTACTTCACCGGACACTGCTGTTAGGGGGTATGCAGTTACTTGAAACATGAAAGGGAGAGATTAGCATAGGGCAGTGATGGCGAACCTATGGCACGCGTGCCACAGGTGGCACGCCGAGCCCACTCTGTGGGCACGCGGCCATAGGTCGCCGGAGGGAGGGAGGGTGCGCTCCGCCGGCGCATCCATAAGGCGGCACAAGTGGCCGCCTTAGGGTGCACCGGCCCGGCGGGCGCAAAGCCGGAGTGACCGGCAGGAGGTGAGCGCATAGCGCAGAGTGCTCCCTCCTGCCAGGCACTCTGTGTAGCGTGGCCGAGCGCGCCGCGGTACAGGAACTTATGTTTCCTGTACCCGGGCGGACGGAAATGAAGTGCTCACAGAGAGCACTTCCTGTCAGCCGGGTACAGGAAACTGAGCTCCGCGCTCGGCCCCGCTACAAGGTAGGAGACTGAGGGAGAGATGGGAGGGGGAAAACTGAGGGAGGTATGGGAGGGGGGAAACTGAGGGAGAAATGGGAGGAGAGAAACTGAGGGAGGTATGGGAGAGCTGAGGAGGCATGGGAGGAAGCTTGAGGGGAGAAATGGGAGGCTGAGGGAGGTATGGGAGGAAACTGAGGGAGGTATGGGAGGAGGAAGCCGAGGGAATGGGAGGAGATAAAACAGGGAGAAATGGGAGAGAGCAGGGAGAAATAGGAGAGGTGAGAGGAGAAAATGGGAGGGAACGAGGAAATAGGAGGGAACTGAGGAAATAGGAGGGATAAAACTGAGGGAGAAAATGGGAGAGATAAAACGAGGGGAGAAATAGGAGAAACTAAGAGGGAGAAATGGGAGGAGAACTGAGGGAGAGAAATAGAGAGGGGGAGATAAAACTGAGGGAGGTATAAGGGGGAGAAAACTAGGGAGAAATGGGAGAAGCTTAGGGAGTATAGAGGAGAAACTGAGGAAAATAGGAGAAGCTTGAGGGAGAAATGGGAGGGAAACTGGGAAGTATGGGAGAGGATAAAACTGAGGGAGAAATGGGAGGGAGAGTATAGGGGAGGAGAAGCAGGGGAGGCAGGAGGAGAAACTGAGGGAGGTATAGGGGGGAGAAACTGAGGGGAGAAGATGGGAGAGGAAACTGAGGAAAGAAGATGGGGGAAACTGAGGGAGAGGTATGGGGGGAGAAAACTGAGGGAGAGATGGGAGGGGGAAACTGGGGGGGAGAAAACTGAGTGTGGGATGGGGGAGAGAAAACTGAGGGAGGGATGGGGGAGAGAAAACTGAGGGAGGGATGGGGGGGAAGAAAACAGTGGGGAGGGAGGAAGGGAGGGCGGACGACATACACACAGCACCCCTGCCCTACACATCACCCCACACAAACACACACACCACCCCACACACACACATCACCCCACACACAAACACATACACTGTAGCCCTCAATGCAGTGTGTGTACACTCAGCAGTCTGTGTGTGTACACTCAGCAGTCTGTGTGTGTGTACACTCAGCAGTCTGTGTGTGTGTACACTCAGCAGTCTGTCTGTGTACTCAGCAGTCTGTCTGTGTGTGTGTGTGTGTGTACTCAGCAGTCTGTGTGTGTATTTAGCAGTCTATGTGTGTGTGTGTGTGTGTGTGTGTGTGTGTGTGTATTTAGCATTCTGTGTGTGTACTCAGCAATCTGTGTGTGTGTATTTAGCAGTCTGTGTGTGTGTGTGTGTGTACTTAGCAGTCTGTGTGTGTGTGTACTTAGCAGTCTGTGTGTGTGTGTGTGTGTGTGTGTGTGTATTTAGCAGTCTGTGTGTGTGTGTACTCAGCAGTCTGTGTGTGTGCGTGTGTACTCAGCAGTCTGTGTGTGTATTTAGCAGTCTGTGTGTACTCAGCAGTCTGTGTGTGTGTATTCAGCAGTCTACTAAATACAGACAGACTGCTAAATACACACACAGACAGACTGCCGAGCACACACACAAACTGCTTAATACACAGAGATGTTAATTAATTCGGACAACTGTAGGAGTTGTTTTTTCTAAACTTAAACCTCAGTATTCAGGTTTAATTGCCATTTGGCACTTTGAGGAAAAAAAAATTAGCATGTATTACGGTTTGGGCACTCGGGCTCAAAAAGGTTCGCCATCACTGGCATAGGGTATGTGTTTTCTGATATCCACATCCTGTGGGTTTCCCTCCAGCACCACCTCCACCAGATACATGACGCTTAGGAGGTATGACTGTTTTAGTGTTTTCTGTCAATAAGATTTTGTAATTACGCCCATCATAATTGTCAGCACAAGGACCAATAGGCTCTTAATCTGGCCCTGTCCCTATAAACATACTACACCCCTGCCATCCTACCCTTCTAAACACACTACAAGCCCAGTACCATCTTAACAGCATTATGGGCCCCTGGTGAACACACACACACACTGCTGAATACACACACAGAAACTGCTAAATACACACAGACTGCTGGATACACACACACACACTTCTGAATACACACAGGCTGCTAAATACACACACACACACACACACACACACACACACTGCTGAATACACCCAGACTGCAGTAAGGGTGCTGTGTGTGTGTGAGGGGTGCTGTATTTGTGTGAATGGTGCTGTGAGGGGTGCAGGGTGTTGTGTGGGTTGAGGGGTGCTGTGTGTGAGTGAGAATGAGAGGTGCGGTGTGTGAGGGGTGGTGTATTTGTGTGAAGGGTGCTGTGTTTGTGAGGGATGCAGTGTGTGTGTGTATGTGAGGGCTGCAGTGTGTGCGCATGTGTGAGGGGTGCTGGGAGCAAATTTTTTTAAAATAATAATAAATATCCAGTTCTAAAATCTTTAAGTCATCCCCCAACTCTTTTTCTTACCTGTGGGTAAGGTGGAGGGGGGCACTGCCAGTCCTGGTGGTCCGGTGGTGATCTATGATCCATAGCCTGCAGCTCCTCTGGCTGCAGGCTGTCTTCACTCCTGCAAGCAGAATGCTGTGTCTGAGCTTTGCCATGGTAACGCGCAGCAACGCTCCACACAGCATGCTTGCAGGAGGAGCAATCTTCCTCCCAGTTCCCTCCTGCCCTTATTTTCCCACTAACTAAGGGCCTTTGCACCAGCGAGGGAGATCTTTGATCTCCCCACGGGCCCGAGAGGGCCCAAAGGAAGAAAACGGAGCCGGCTCTCCATGGGCTGGCAGGGAAGATCAAAGGATCTCCCCTGTCGGCCTGGGCACATGGGCATCGCGATGGGGCCCCCATGCTTGTTGGACCCCCGGGTAACTGCCCAGCATGCCCATGTGTAAAGACAGCCCTGTACAAGCCCTGCCATCCTACCCCCTAAAAACACACCACAGCCCCTGCCATCCTACCCCCTATAAACCCACTACAATCCCTGCCATCGTACCCCCTATATACACACACATTTCACCCTGTGTACACAAACACACTACATACACTGTATACCGCTATATACACACTATACCCCCTGCACCCTTATATACACAAACACACTTCACCCCCTTTACTCACTCACAAACATACTATACTCTATACCATCTACAAACACACTACATCCCCTGCACTCACATACACACACAGTACAGAAACTCGATACCCCCTAAACATACACTACACCCCCTGCCCTCACACACACACTACACACACACACACTCTATACCCAGGGCCGGATTAACATTGGGGCTGATGTAGGTGCAGCTCCTGGCCTATGCCCCTGGAATAGGCCAATTTATTTAAAAAAAATGTCTCCCAGTGTCCCCTAGTCTTTAAGTGTCCCCGTTTCTCCCAACCAGTGTCCCTAGTGTCTCAGTGTCCCCATGTCTCCCAGTGTCATTGTGTTTCAGTGTCCCTGGTGTCTCAGTGTCCCCATGTTAAGGTTATGTTAGTGTTATGTTAAGGTATGTAATGTTATATGTATGTAATGTTATGTCTCTGTCCCAGACTATATACCAGGAGCTTCTGCCTGCTAGTAAGAAGGTAAGGAGACAAGTGGACATGTAAGTGCTAGGGGACAGTCCTTTGAAAGCATGGAGCGATCGGGCGGTGATGACGTAAGCACGCATATGCCGCCAAGCGAAGGAGGCTGAGCTCAGTCTGACGGAGGTCCAACGCGTGGTGTAGACGGGTGGGATGTTTGGCGGCTGTTGAGCAGAGAAAGTGAGAGCAATCAGAGCGGGGACCCAATCCTCCTAAGGCCGTTGGAAGGGGCAGCAAACGGAGGTATATACACAAGAGACGTTGAACCTGAATTAACAGCTTTGAACACTAATGGTACAGAGAGGGGAAGGGGTAAGGTGTAGTGTAAAAATACGCTTTCTCTCCGTCTACGGTTTGGCTCTTTGGTAAGACTGCTATAAAACACCACGACAATAACTAAAGCAGATTAGCCTAAAACCAATACTGGAACATCATTTAGAAGCTAAGCACAAGATTACCAAAAGTTAAAAAACAGAGCAATTTGACTAAACAGCTCCTTGGATCAATTAGAAGTGACAATTCACTACCCATTTAAAGTACATGAAACCAAAGCAGTAAATAACATGGCAACAAAGAAAACCCAAGATAAAGAGAACAAAAAAAAGCAGAAAAGGACATCAAACCTGATAAAAGACTATCAGGCTTTTTTCCCCCACCCCACCCTCTGAAAAAATAAGAGAAGAAGCACAAGATATACAGTGTTCTAGCTATTTAGAGGGAGAGTCACAAGCAGCAAATCCAACAATATCACAAGATTTCCTAAAAACGTGTTTAGACAATCTGGCCCTAATCTTGAAAGATTAATTTCTTCAAAGTTTAGCGGATATAAAAGAAGACATTAGAAATATGGCAGCATGGATGTCCTCATTAGAAGAATAATTCACCAAAAATTAAACCCAACACTCAGTACTGAGAGCCAATACAAAAATTAACTCTGAAAAAAATCAGGAAATTAGAAGACAGAATAAGAGATTTAGAATATCAATCAAGAAGATCTAATCTTCGCTTTCGTAACATTTCAGAAAATATAACTCAAAAAATTATCAAAGAGTTGCTTGAAGAAATGTGTAAGTTTACATTACCAGACTTCGAGCTATATGATTTTACTATGGAAAGAGTACACATTGCTATAGAAGCCAAAGGCTATAAAACCTAAAGGTTTATGGTGGGGAAAAAATTGTGACTGAAAACCCCTTCCACCTGAAGTCTGTGGATAGTTAACCCCTTAAGGACCAAACTTCTGGAATAAAAGGAAATCATGACATGTCAGACATGTCGTGTCCTTAAGTGGTTAATACAATGTTAAACACCAGTCAAGCCATAAGCCTTGCTTTCCCACAGAAATCACAAATCTGCAGTAATGTTACTAGCGCAAAGGATTCTGGGTGGGCATATGCAAATTAGTTTAACAAATAATCAAATTTTTGCCTCATTCCATTTTAAACATGGATTAATTTGAGTCTGTGTTTGCTGTATACAACAGTTTTGAAACACAACTTAGGAAAAGATGCAAAGCCAGTGAACCACTCATGGACAGCTATTTCATTGTTAATGCAAATCATCAGCATGAGGTTGGTTACTGGTTTGCTTATTGAGGCTTGGTAGTGCTTGGGAAGCAAAAACTAAAAAGGTTATCGTGGGGAAAAAATGTGATTGAAAACCTCCATACCAAACTGCCTTCTGTTCCCTGCAAGATGGCTAGGTTCAGGAACCAGGGGAAGGGGAGAGCAGATGCTGCCTGCGCTCTGCTCTGATGCAGGTACATCCTTAAGGGAAGGGGTAGCGGCGGTTGTAGTCTCCTCTGCTATCCACTGACCAGACCATAACAGGTTGCTGGGATCAGCCTCAGGAAGAGTCGGAAGAGCCAACCCTTCCACGAGCAGGGTGCCCATGGCGACTGAAGTCTCATACACAACACCGTTTCAATGGTAACTGCTGCTGGGGATAGAGGTCGACCACCTCCTCTCTCTGTAGCTCAAACCGCCGCTGGTTTTCTCCACTCCCTGTAACACTCTGCTGCTGGGGAGTGAAACCGGTTGTCTCCACTCCCAATAACTCACTCTGCTGCTGGGGAGAGAAACTGACTGTCTCTTCTCCCTGGACCCCACACTGCCACTCTGAAGTGAGACCAGTTGTCTCCACTCCCAATAACTCACACTGCTGCTGGGGAGGAAGGACGACATGCTTCTCTCCCTGGAATGCACACCGCCGCTGCGGAGGGAGACAGACTGTCTCTACTCCCAATAACATACTCTGCCGTACTCGCCCACTAATTTCCTCGTATGCTGTATGAGATACTCGAAGGGGTTGAGTCCATAGAGAGCCAGCAGCTCCTTCATCGTGTTGTCGAACTCTGCCTCAGTGTAGCTGGGCACCATGCTTGTTCGGTTAATGAATACTGGTTCTGTTCGGATAGGAAGTACCATCCAACCGCTGCCACTAGATGTAGCAGACTCCGGGTTTCCCGACTGGTTACCTCTGCTATTACCTTCCTTCAGCCACTCTGGAACCATCAACACAAGTAAATACCCATGTGACAGATCTCTCTGTCTTGAACTTACAGAGACTTATTCTCCATTCGTTAGTTTTATTCGGTAGTTGAAAAGGGAACGGTATAGAGTCCACATGAACGGGAAAACACAAATTAAACTAACGAATGAAGAATAAGTCTCTTTAAGTTCAAGACAGAGACATCTGTCACACGGCTCCCCCTTTGTGGGACACTCCGACAGACCTGGTTTGATCCTTCAACGGGTCAACTTGGGGATGTCCGGACTGAGAAGCTGGACTAGGGTCAATCTGCCGTGACATCCCATCGGCATTACCATTGTGCTTACCGGGTCTGTAGGTGATAGTAAAGTTGTAAGGTTGCAGGGCCAGGCTCTACCGCAGCAACCGGCCATTGTCCCCTGCGACCCGGTTAAGCCATAGCAATGGGTTGTGGTCTGTAATCAAGGAGAATTCTTGTCCGTATATGTAGGGGGTTAGCTTTTTAAGGGCCCAGACAAGGGCCAAACACTCTTTTTCCACTGCCGCATAACTCACTTCCCGTGGTAGTAGTTTCCTGCTCAGGTATGCGACAGGGTGTTATCCTCCATCCTCCCCGACCTGGCTTAGCACAGCCCCCAGTCCAAACATGGAAGCATCTGTATGGACGAGAAAACGTTTATTAGGTACTGGGGCAGCCAAGACCGGAGCGTTCACAAGGGCTTCGCAAGCTGGAGACCACAGGACTTGGCCAGGTCCGTCAGGGGCTTGGCTATCATACTATAGTCAGGTACAAACCGTTGGTAAGACCCAGCCGACCCTAAGAAGGCCAGTATCTGAGTCTTGGTGCAGGGTGTGGGCCAGTTAGCTACTGGCTCCACCTTGGCTGGCTCTGGTCTCTGTTTTCCGCACCCCACTATGTCCCAAGTACTGCACCTCAGCCATGCCTAGATGGCACTTATCGGACTTCAGAGTCAGGCCCGTGGCCCGAATCTTATCCAGAACCACGCCTACATGAGTTAAGTGCTCCTCCCAAGACCCACTGTAGACCGCAATGTCATCCAGGTATGCACACGCAAAGTCATGGAATCCATCAAGTAGTCTATCCACCATACGCTGGAAAGTAGCCGGGGCATTCTTCATCCCGAAAGACATGACCTGGTACAGGCCAAACGGGGTGATGAATGCCGACTTAGTGATAGCATCCTCGGCCAGGGGAATCTGCCAATATCCTTTACATAGGTCTATGGTAGTCAGATAGCGCCCCCTGGCTATGCGGTCTAATAGCTCGTCTACCCAGGGCATCGGGTAGGCGTCAGTGGTGGTCTTCTTGTTGAGACGCCTGTAGTCCACACAGAACCGGGAGGTCCCATCTTTCTTAGGTACCAGGACTACAGGCGAAGCCCAAGGGCTGTTGGAGGGCTCAATGACTCCTAACTGAGTCATTTCCTGTATCTCCTTCCGTATTCCATCTCGGACTGCTTCAGGCATACGGTAGGGGGGTTGTCTAAGGGGTTCCTGTCCGGGGGTCTCTACCTTATGCACAGCTAGGGTGGTATAACCTGGTTCTTGAGAAAAGGTCGCCCATTTCTCCCCATAGCAGCCATTTAGCCTGTTCCTTTTCCGAAGGGCTCAACCGTTCTGTACAAGGCTCATCAAGTCCGTCTGGGGTTCCCTCTCTAGTAAGTCAGGGAGAGGTAGGTTCTCGGGATCATCGGTAGCGGGGGCACATACAGCAGCAACATCCTCCTGTCTTTCCTGATATTCCTTCAGCATGTTCACATGAAAGGACCGCTGGATCCTTTCATCTGTACAGCTGGCAATAGTATACGTGGTGTCACACACCTGGGCCACGACTTTATACGACCCCTGCCAAGATGCTTGCATATTGTTGTGCTTCACAGGTTTGAGCACTAAGACTTTTTGCCCTACTTGGAAGACGCGCTGTCGGGCACCTCAATCATACCATCTCTTCTGTCTCCCCTGGGCCGCCTGGAGGTTCTCTCTTACCATCAGAGACAGCTGTTCCATACAGTCCCGAAGTCTAGGACATATGGTACTATGGGGGTCCCCTGCGCTCTGTCTCTCCCTCCCAGTGTCCTCTGATGAGATCAAGGGGCCCGCGGACCCTCCTGTCATGGAGCAACTCGAAAGGAGAGAACCCAGTAGATTCCTGGGGCACCTCTCTGTACGCAAATAGCAGATGAGGCAGGAATCGCTCCCAGTCTCTGCAAGCGTCAATAAAGGTCCTCAGCATTTGCTTGAGGGTACCATTAAAACACTCACAGAGACTGTTAGTTTGTGGATGGTAGGGTGAGCTGAGCAAGGGCTTAATATTGCACCCCACAACTGCTGGGTGAGCACAGCGGTGAATTGGGTTCCTTGATCGGAGAGGATCTCCTTAGGGAACCCCACTCTAGAAAAGACCCTAACCAGAGCATCAGCCACTGTCTCTGCCTCAATGTTAGACAGGGCTACTGCTTCTGGGTTACAAGTGGCGCAGTCCACCACGGTGAGAATGTATTTCTTCCCGGATGAACTAGCCCTGGCCAGTGGACCCACAATGTCAACGGCTACACGAGAGAAGGGTTCCCCAATAATAGGCATGGACATAAGTCTAGCCTTAGGGTGGTCTCCTCTCTTCCCTATCTGTTGACATGTATCGCACGTGCTACAATATTGTCGCACAGTCTGGTTGAAATTGGGCCAAAATAAATTCTGGGTGATTCTGTAGGCTGTGCGACGGGTGCCTAGATGTCCCGCTAGTGGCACATCTTGCCCAATTCGCAGAATCTCCTGCTGGTACTCTCTGCGAAGGGGCTTTATTCCCCTGGGGACGGTTTAGGGATTCTATATAGTCTATCCCCCACCCACTCAAAGCGTTCCCTGTCTATCTCTTCCTCCAGGGTGTCTGCCTTAGCCCTGTATTTCTGTAAGGTTGGGTCCTCCCGGGTCTCCCTCCCAAATGCCTTAAGGGTATCCCAGTCTAGAGGGACCTGGTCTAGCGTACAAGTTGGGGGAGACACCATTCCCTGGATTTACAAATTGAGGGCAATGCATGTCTGAGTACAGCGACCCTGACAGCACCAGGATGGAACCAGCAGTGGAGTACAGCTACTCTAGGAGAGAGTTCGATAATATGATGAAGTTCTTCTGACCCAATCCAGCTGAGAAATACGTGCAGTCCATGAGGAACCTAGTGTTCAAGAATCTGCAATACTGGGCAGAAAGAGAAGGTCAGCTGGCACGTTGGGAGGAACTCCAGCAGCAGGTACTGCAGGGAATAGGGAGCCCAGTCTCCATTCCCCAGCGATAGGGTGATCAGCAGGGAATAGGGAGCCCAGTCTCCATTCCCCAGCGGCAGTGTGATCTGTAGGGAATTGGGAGCCCAGTCTCCATTCCCCAGCGGCAGTGTAATATGCAGGGAATAGGGAGCCCAGTCTCTATTCCCCAGCGGCAGTGTGATTTGCAGGAAACAGAGAGCCCAGTCTCCTTTCCCCAGCGGCAGGCTGAGTTACAGGGGGCAGAGACGGTCGGTCCTGTCCCCCAGCAGCAGAGTGTTTTATTGGGAGAGGAGAGCCTTGTCCTCCCTCCCCAGCGGCAGATACAGCAGGGAATAGAGAGCCCAGTCTCCTTTCCCCAGCGGCACTGTGTCCAGCAGGGAATAGAGAGCCCAGTCTCCTTTCCCCAGCAGCAGGACACTGAATTGGGAGCAGAGACAGTCGGTCTCCCTCCCCAGCGGCTAGGAGTATGTTTGGGAGAGGAGCTTGTTACCCCCTCTCCCCAGCAGCAGCTTAATGTACCGGGGGAGCCATAACAATTGGTGGCAAGCGGCGGGATGTTCCTACAGCCCAGGAGGTCAGCTACAGAGCCACAGACGGATGGAATTACAATATGAACAACTGAAACGCTCTACCCTTAAGGATTTACTGGCGAACCGTGGCCGCTCAGCATGTAACAGGAAGAAAAGGGAAATTATTGCAGAACTGCTGGAAATGGATAACAGTGAAAGACCCGGCATCACAGACAGGATACCCGAGGAGGCAAGCTTTGACAGGGCAGTCCGCATAAGGCTGGCACATTTTGGTCCCAACCCCTCAGCAGATATAATTGAACGTGTCATAGCAGCTGTGGAGGCGAACCAGCAACAACTTCAGCAAAGAGGTACTGCAGCAGCTGAAATACCCACTGCACCAGAAAAGAGAAAAGTACCTTTTGCTGCTTTTAAGAAGTTCAGTGAAGCTGAAGGGGCGATTGATGGGTACCTGGCCGATTTTGAAAGGCAGTGTGCCCTGAACCAGGTACCCACAGATGAATGGGTCGCTATCTTGTCTGGGAAGTTATCGGGTCGGGCCAGTGAAGCATTTCGGGCCATACCAGACGAGGACATTGTAAATTATGGACTGGTAAAGGAAGCGCTACTAGCCAGATACGCAGTCACACCTGAGGCGTATCGCTGGAGATTCCAGGAAACCCACAAGCAAGCAGGCGACTCTCACGTCGAGTGGGCTTGCCGAGTCCACCGCAAGGCGACTCACAGGCTAGCTGGATGTTAAGCGGTGTCTGGAGAGGAAGTGTTACAGCTATTCTTGTTGAAGCATTTTTATGAGAAAATGGCCACAGGGGTCAGAGAATGGGTACGGGATAGGAAACCCCTTAACATGGCAGAAGCAGCTCAATTGGCGGATGAGTACACCGATGCTCGCAAACTAGAAATCCAGACCACTGCTTGACCCTCAACCCAGAGCCTTGTCTCGCCTTTGGGGGGATTTACTGTATGCTGTTAGAGACTGATTGCCAGGAGTGTAAGCCACTTGGGTGCTTTTCCTGTTCGTCTGCTAGCAGCTATTCGTGAGGTTCCAGTTCAGGAGTTTGGAGTGCTACTTTGTATCCAGTTCGGAAGTTTGGAGCATTCCCTTGTATTCAGTTCGGGAGTTTGGTGTTCTGCAGTAGCTGTGCCTGTGTCTCTGGAAGGAAAGATCTACTAAACGGCGGTTTAACCCTTTCATGCCTTGGGGTGCCGTTACAACCCATTCCCCCAGTAACCAGACAAAACATAGTCCTGGGAGTCAACTGAGGTTTATTGGAACCCACATGGCTTTTATGCCCAGTCCCCTGCATGGGGTTTACAACACAAGAAAACAGGGTTTTTTCCTTCCAGGATCCTCTACAGAAAACTATACAATATTCTAAACACTTTCAAAAGTATATTTTCAAAAGGGGCTAATTTGATTGCCTGGGAGGTCAGAGCTTACAATTCAAATTCCTCTTTGAAGCTGGGACCCCAACTGAGCCACTTTGCAAGGTGTGAGAAGTCATAAACAAGTGGCCTGGAAGTCTGGCTTCAGTATAAACCAACTCTCTCACCTGCCATATGTCCTGATTTTCTCCTGGGTAAGGTGTATTTTGATATGAATGGTCATCAGCCCTCAAGAAAAACCCCTGTGCTCCAGTATCATATACAAAAGAAACACTAACACTTACCCACAGATTAATAACTAAGCCTCAACACAAATGTTGCATTCCTACAAGAAACCCACTGGGGTGGGGGCCGGGGGGAGGACAGTAGGTCCCCCCCTCATTATCCTTATGGCCTCCACCCACTGCTCAAGGGTGGAGGCTGGGGGGAGGACAGTAGGTCCCCCCCATTGTAATTTATGGCCCCCACCCACCAAGCAGGGATGGGGGCCGGGGGGGAGGACAGTAGGTCCCCCCTCTCATTATCTTTATGGC
>OW240913.1:258148570-258163570 GCA_933207985.1 Pelobates cultripes
GATCGCTGTCCAGAAGAGTGCAGTTCTGGGAACAGCTAAGATACTGCGCAAAACCCTCAAACTCCCAGGCCTCTGGTAGAGGACCCGAGAATGAGGAATAAACATACCACCCAAGAGGAGTGAGAAAATCAATTAATCAAATATATATATATATATATATATATATATATATATATATATATATATATATATATATATATACATATATATACACACACTACTGCAATAAGAACAAAAATATAAATAAAAGTCTGAAAATGTATAATTGACACAATATATTACTTATAACAATCATTATATCAGTGCTTCTATGCTTCACATGGAATCACTTTGTTAAACTAAGTCATTGTGAATATAATATTACATAATGAAGATTTTAGCTTTTTGTACCTTTTAAACATGACAAACACAAGGAATATCTTTAAAATAAAAAAACATCTGAAATACTAATTTTATCATCAAATTAGCTAAATATTCTTCAGCAATTTCAAAGATTATAATGAGTTGTGCACAGTGTTATCTAGCAGCAAAATGTCCAACTTGCATCTGCTGTAAAATCTTTTTTTTTTTTTTTTTTTTTTAATAACTGAACTGTTAATCCCTGTAGCCTTGTTCATGCATGAGTATTTAGAATCAAACACCTCAATCAAAATGCCTGCATCAGGTGGTCTCTGATATTTTCAATGCTGCTCTGTCCAGCCTTAGGCCTTCTACATTGAAATCAAAGCTTCACATAGAACTTTACTTCATGTCGGACTTATATTGACATTCAAACAAAACAGAAACACTTTGCTAGTAATTTAATACCCTTAAGGAATATGTTTGAAGGGGAAAATGAGATCTTTGAGAATTAATTTTAAGTAACAAAACACTACTTTGGTAATGTGATTATGCAAGAAACCTCAATAACTAAAAATAATCTAAAGACAGATATATAACACATTATTTTAATAAATTATAACAATCATTGAAACGTACCTTTTTACCAGTTAATATGTATCTGTTATTTATATGAAATCTATGAAACAATAAATACATTTTGTGATATATTGTATTTTCATTTAAAATGTTTACATACTAATATTGTACAGTATATTATTTTTTATTATTTAATTCTAGGATTGATAAAAGTGTGAAGTACTTTACCATCTTCTAGTGTTGTAATTGGAATTCCAGTAATGATCATAAATGCTCTGGTGGCGGTGATGTCAGTGTTGCTGGTTACTCAGTAACAATAACTGTGGTTCTTGTAACATCCTTGTTTGGGAAAGCAATTCTGGCAGCCAATAGTAGTGGGTATAATTGTGCCTATAAGTGTGCCGACATGCAAAAATGGCTACAATATCACTTGGTGTAACTGCTCTAAAATATATGCCATTTTTGCCTGTCCAATTCTGAGTTGCCAAAATTCCATTGTTATATATCTAGATTACAAAAAATGAAATTTCTTGGTTGTAATGATTGACTGAAACTTTTTCTTTCCTTTTGCTATCTTGAATTAATGAAAAGTGGGGAGCAGGTGACAATTAACGTTGATAGGTAATTACTGCAATAATTATACTTGCAGGGTTAAGGGTGGTGGGAGTTGGCACCCAGACCACTCCAATGGGCAGAAGTTGTCTGGGTGCCTGGAGTGTCCCTTTAAGTACTCATGGATGAATACCGTCAGACCTTGGAGCTTTGTTTATATTAACTTTCTTTAGTTGCTGCAGCATCTTGCCTTGCATATTTTTTTGCAGCAACCATTTGCATATGTTTAGCCATAGGTTATTCCTTAATATATACTGAGGAGAAATAGTTATTTAAAATGTATGCCTTTTCCTGGTCTTCATTTGCTAACACCCCCATCCCAGTTTTCATGTACCCACACTTTCCTTTTATTTATTTTTAATTTTTTATTTTTTATTTTTTAGAATCTATGTACTTAAAAAACACTTTGGGGTTGGTTTTGCTCTCTTTGGCTATCATTTTTTTCATTTTGTAATTTAGCAAATCTAAACGCCTTTTTGCACACCTTATTGACTTCCTTATATCTGTTATAGAATGCCGCTGGTTTATCTGATTTAAAGGCTTTAAAAGCCCTTTTCTTATTTTTAATTTCTTGATTCACTTTCCTATTAAGCCACATTGGTTTCAATTTGTTTCTTCTATCTTTATTACCAAGTGGTACATACTGAGAAATTTACCTTTCTAATATTTGGTTGATATTCCATTTGTCCTCAATGTTTTTTTTCACTAAAGAGTTTTCCCACTCAATATATTGTAAAGCTGCCCTTATCTTATTGAAATCGTCCTTTTTGAATTATATGTTTTAGTATACCCCATGTGTTTTTGTTTTGTTTTTTTTAGTTTATATCAAAGGACACTATATTGTGATCACTATTTCCCAAGTGCTCACCTACTTGAATGTTGGTCAAAAGATCAATGTGTTATTGGTTTCTACCTTTCCTGTAATTTATCATTACTGTATCAAACAACCCATGTACCGTGTGAGGTGCAGTTGAGAGTTTGATATTTGCAATATGTAGTAATTGATAAAGTCTGTCAATAACAAACTCTCCTATTTATCTACTAGGCTCTTCCATTTCCTTCAGGCAGATATTGATTTGTGTTCCCTGTTACTACAGGTAAGTTGCTCACAAGGCAAGATGAAGCAGTGAGAATTCTGTCTTTCTATCTTTAGTAAATTCATACTTCCAGAGAATGGTTTTACTCTCAATTTAATTTATTCTCCCTGTTTGATAGCAAGGTATGACTCTAGGGCTTGGGGACCCCTAGTCACCTTTGGGGGGGGGAAATTTACTTAGGGCACACACCCGCAGCCCAGGGGTGGGGGCCGGGGGGGGACAGTAGGTCCCCCCCTCATTATCTTTATGGCCCCCACCCACTGCCCAGGGGTGGGGGCCGGAGGGGGGGTGGACAGTAGGTCCCCCCCCTTATCAATATGGCCCCCACCCGCTGTGCAGGGGTGGGGGCCAGGGGGGCTGTAGGTCCCCTCCCTCATTATCAATATGGCCCCCACCTGCCGCGCAGGGGTGGGGGCCGGGGGGGGCAGTAGGTTCCCCCCTCATTATCAATATGGCCCCCACCCGCCGCGCAGGGGTGGGGGCCGGGGGGGCTGTAGGTCCCCCCCATTATCAATATGGCCCCCACCCGCCATGCGGGGGGGGCGGGGGGGGGCAGTAGGTCCCCCCCTCATTATCAATATGGCCCCCACCCACCACGCAGGGGTGGGGGCAGGGGGACAATAGGTCCCCCCCTTATTTTTCATTTTAAGGCCCCCACCCACTGCTCAGGGCAATAGGTCCCCCCCTTATTGTTATTAGGGCCGCAGGGGGGGACAATAGGTCCCC
Source organism: Pelobates cultripes (assembly GCA_933207985.1). Classification (NCBI taxonomy): domain Eukaryota; kingdom Metazoa; phylum Chordata; class Amphibia; order Anura; family Pelobatidae; genus Pelobates; species Pelobates cultripes. Next base: position 258,151,924 of record OW240913.1, read on the forward strand.
CCTTATTGTTATAAAAGTCCCCACCCATCGCTCAGGGGTGGGGGCCGGGGGGGGACAGTAGTTCCCCCCTCATTATCTTTATGGCCCCCACCCGCCGCCCAGGGGTGGGGTTCGGGGGGGAGGGGAGTAGGTCTACTCCCCCCCCCCCTTCAACCAGTAAGAGTCCCTGTGGGTTTTAAAATTCGCCTGCCCATTGAAGTCTATGGCGGTTCGCCCGGTTCGCGAACATTTGCGGAAGTTCGCGTTTGTGAACCGAAAATTTTATGTTCGCGACATCACTATACAATACTTGTCTGAGCCGATATCATGACAATATCTATTTATTACATGTACATGCAGCACAGTAATAGTTTTCTAACTATGAGCTGTATTTGAACCCAGTCCCTCCCACTATATATAGTATACTACTTGGGTACTTTCATAAGTAAATGCTGCCAGGAATAATGAACATTATTTCATACTTACCATAGCTTATTTTCCTGACTATTATACACGGCAACATTAATTTTCCATCTATCTACTATGAGGATTGTGAAACTAGTTACAAAAACTGCTAGATAGGGTTGAGGTGGATCTATTTATACTAATTTCAGAGGTTTTTTTCTTGTCCTTTCTGCTGTGAGGGGAGGAGCTAACCCATGAGTAAATGCTGCTAAGTATAAGAAAATTACAATTAAAGAAAATTAGAGTAAGTATGAAACAATTTTCCTTACTGTGAAGCCAAGTCAGAACACACTAATGTATGTAAATGATAAAGATTATAGTTTATATGGAAATTATATAATAAGGTTTATAAATTTGACAATTCACATTTTTTTATAATTTAGCTAATCTGGAAAATCTCCACATCAAAGCCTAAGTACATTCAATTGTTACCATACTGTGAAGGCATGATTTAGTTATAGGTTATACAGTCCATGCCTGCATCACTTGAATTATTACAAGGGCATGTTGAGGTGGTGGGCACTAGATATGGAGATTCATTTTAGCCCAAAATGCAATATGTCTGAATTTGGGCCGATCGGGTAATTGGTCAAATTCCTGCGCTGAAATATAGCACAATTATGAACCAACTAAAATGCATAATAGGTTCAATTTGATTTGTGGTTCTGGATTTTGTCCATTGCACCAAAGAAAGAGATGATTGATTGGGAATAAAAGATGATTGGTGGCAAGTAGCTTAGACATAGTAGCTAAATGTTGATTGTGACACGAGTCACCATCTCTGGGACCATATAAACTCTGTCCTTCTCTCTTGCAGCTGTTTTAGTAACTGTTGGCCTTTTTCTTCATAATTGTTCCACTTTGGGCTGATATTATGTGTGACTGGGTTTGCTGTTGGGAGTCATAGAACTGTCTGTTTGTGTATGTCTGACAACTGATTTCCAGATTTTTTGTTACGCTACTTGGGTGATTTGGATTGGAACTCAACTGCAGCTTGTAAAACGCCCTAATTACAATAGTGAAGAAACTGAGAATCTTTAAAGTATTAATACTGTAGCTTTAAGAAAAGAAAGAATTGCTGGTAACTTGATTCAAACAAAGTTTTAATAAGTGTTAAACTTAAATGAATTGCATTTAGGCAATAATCCAATAAGAAGAAGTGCAAGTAATCACCAAAACAAAATTCATTAATAAGTATTTCCTCAAAGATGCATTAAGTAACATTCTTTAGGTTAATGAGAATAATCTCCAATAGTAACTTTAAGCAAGTAGCTGAGAATATTTGCAAGCAGGAACAGTTCATAGTTAATAAGCATGATTGGAGTTGTCCTCCATATAATTAGTAGCTTGAAGCAGTGAAGATTTAGTAAGCAAGCATTAGTTCATTCTTAAATGATATTGTAGACAAATAGCTGAAATATATACTTAAGGTTAATGTGAGTAGTCCTCCAATAGTTCAGTGGTATGGTCCACTTGTAAAGTAAGTGAGTTTCTGTTCTCCAGTAATCCTCTATAGCATGAAGTATACTTGTTTTAGCCCAGAAGGCTAGGACGACATCAGAGCTTGTAGAGCCGGTGTTCTATCAGTTTGATATACCCCGTCAGATTGCTATACCCACGTCACTTCCGGGGAGGGGAATCAGCTGTCTCCTGTGCTGCACATGCGTGCTAGCACTCCTGCTACTCCTCCACAGCAAGGTCCTGGAAGGTAAGTAAAACTAGTTTTACACTTTCATTATAGTTAGTGCATTCACTAAGCTTAGGACATGGGACATTTAGGGTTAATGTTAGGGTTCAAATTAGGGTTAGGATTAGGGACTTGTTCCTATTCAGTGATATTTCACATTAGGGGAATATCACTAAATAGTGATTTCTCACACTTTATTTTAACCCTTACCCCAAGGGTTAGGGTAAGAATAGAGTGTGAGAGAGGTTAGAAGCACTTACCTAACCCTAATTTGAACCCTCACTTAACCCTAAATGTCCCGTGTGCCTAAGCTTAGTGAATGCACTAACTATAATGAAAGTGTAAAACTAGTTTTACTTACCTTCCAGGACCTTGCTGTGGAGGAGTAGCAGGAGTGCTAGCACGCATGTGCAGCACAGGAGACAGCTGATTCCCCTCCCCGGAAGTGACGTGGGTATAGCAATCTGACGGAGTATACCAGACTGATAGAACACCAGCGTGTCCCAGGAGCCGGTGTGCATACTCCGAAGTAGGACCCACATTGCCAGAGCCTGTGGAGAAGTAAGTCTGGCGGAAGTAGCTCACAGTATCACCAAGCCCCCTCTCTCCCTTAATACCATCAGAGCTGCGTCAGAGGGGGGCGGGGTCCGGCTCCGCACAGCAGAGTACCGAATCTGGGAGTGTTACCGCATGACAGTTTTTTTATCTGTGGTTAAGTCACTCTGTGCCCATTACAGATGCAGGGTGTGTGTTATTGTATTGTGCTATGTGAGTGCCTGTATGATTCCCCATATAATTGTGCTTTATGTATTGGATTGAGTGTGTCACCATGAGTGTAATGTAATGTGGGAAGGCAATAGTTCTGAGTTAAATAATGTATTGTGTGTTAGTTCCATTGGGAACTGTGTGGTGTTTGGTGATTCCAGTAACGCAGTTTTTGAAACTATTGGCTGGATGCCCTGGTCCCTGAGCTAGGCCCGAGAGTGACAAGTGACTTTGTAAAGGCAGTAGTTGGAGACAGTGAAGGAAGAGGTGTCAATACCTTCCAGGGAGAGGAACAGAAGAGGCAAAGACAGAAGGTATAATACTTGCCTGGAAGGAGAGAGCTGCAGCATGGTCCCATGGAAAAGGTCTTCAGAGATTCCAGTCAAACTTCAGCGACTGCTTCTGAAGCACTCCAGAGTCCCTGGTAGCAGAGAGTCCCTGGTAGCAGAGAGGAAGCTGACCTGGCAACTGATTACCTCTGCCAGGTCAGCTTCCTCTCTGCTACCAGGGACTCTGGAGTGCTTCAGAAGCAATACAAAAATCTATGTTTATATAATATATGTTTTTTTTTGTTTTTTTTAAATTCTTTATTTTTGTTCGTGCCTAAGGTTAACATGCGAATTTGCACTCCCACAATAGCTGGTGCACTCAAGTTTGCATACACGCTTAGTCACATGGCATTAATGACATTGCACTTTTTAGTAGTTATATAAACAGGATAATTTCTCACACTTATAAAGACAAGTAAAAGTAGTATTTTGATTCACAGATATGTGTCACTTTGTAGTCATAGTAAGATTAACGGTCGAGCTGGAACATTGCATTACAGAGCATAGTTTTACACTTGTAGCTTTGCGTTGGATTGTACTGTGTTATGCCCTTGGTACATTCTGTGCGGTACATTTGTAATTATGCCCCGCTAGGCAGAAGAAACATAAACACAAAGAGCCTGTACATTTCAAAATGACATTATGACTTTGTGGGTATATTCATATAAGTATTAGAAGGATTAAAAAATTAAATTGTATTCAGTGGCACTAGGTTGAGTAATGCCTATTGAGAGATAAAGAGCTTGGATTTTACCAGGGAAACTAACTGGGTGCTTGACAACTGAAGACAAGCATGCAAGATGGTCCGAGGGGACACACGAGGACTATATTAGCCGTGTAGTTTAAATGCTTTGCTGAATATGGAAGTGGGCCAGCTGGGGTAGCCTATATTCAGCCTGACCGGAGCAAACATAAATCCCCCCTGCATTTATGGTAGGGACACTTAAGGTCATGGTTAATGTATGATTGGGGGTTGATAGCCTGCTGGGCTTAAGTTGGTAGAGTAAAGTTGTGGTGCTTTCTATTTTGCATATGGCAGGGTCCCAGGTGATATCCTAAGAAGCTACCTCGCCTACCATTTGGGATTCCCGCATACATTTCTAGGTAACAGAGGAGTAGCTTTGGGGCGCTTGCTAAGGAGGCGAGCGTTAGTATGTTATCCATCGCTTACTACACCACATATGGAACTCAGTATAGAATCTAGTGTTAAAGAAATAAAGGCTGCAGATTATGTAACATTGCTTTTCCTGCTAAATAGGCTGCTGTTTTGCTTAAATTCAGTAATAGCGTATTTTAGACGAAAAAGTTAACCATCAGTGTAATGCCTTATATGATCAGGTTCGAGTTGCTATCTCAAGTTATGCTGGTCTAATGCTATGCCGTATAGGCTGTCACATAAGGAAAGAAAAAAAAAAGGCAAAGGCAAAAGCTCTGTAGGAATTAATGTAAAATGAAAATAACAGGTTAAAGGCTATTACTATACACTTTTCTAGCCTGTAAAATGCAAGTCTTATGTTATGAGGTATGGTGAGAGAGTCCAATTGTAGCGAGGTGTGCGCCTGGCAGGCTCCGTTCGTGTGCAGCTGCTCAGCCGATCCCATCTGAGTGCCTAGTACAGTCCCTGGGGAGGTTGGCAAGAGAGGGCCCAAAGTAAGGGTTACAATTCAGCCTGGTGTCGAGTGTTGCAGCGTGGCGGTGGCAGACGTCTCAGGTATCCCGGGAACCTGCAGCAAATGTCCTCTTCTAGCTGTAGGTCACATTGCCTATGGATTTCAGCTGCGGCATGAAGAGTTCATAGGTGCTGTTGCCCCCTTGTGGTTGGGCTGTCATCAGACGCTGCAGCCCTCTTGTAAAGGTGTATCAGGCAGAAATCCCTCATTAAAGTGTCACCTCCTGTTGGGTCTGCCCGCAAGTTCTTTGAAGGGGGAGCAGTGTGGGCTACTTCTGAGCCTCGTTGCCTGTTTTGGTGAGTAGCCTGTAGTGGATTCGGTTTTGGCGCCATCACATATGGCCTCCGCCATCTTGACTGCTGTGTCCTGTTGTCGGAGCAGGGCGGCCCTGCTGCTGCGCCCTGGTTGGTCGGGGCGTGCGGGGGTGAGGACCGGGATCACCCCCCCGGTCCAGAGGGGGGGGGGGCATTTCCCAACGGGTCTGGCCTTGGCTGAGCACCGATGGATAGTGGGGCAGCGGCCGTCTGCTCCACTCACCGCCAGAGTAGGCCTCATTTGCGCTAGTGAGGATTCTTCCTCCAGGGGACTGAAACCAGGCAGGCCAGCCTCACCCTGGGTCCGGTACTCTCCACCTGATGAGGTCCACCGCAGCTGGTCGGCTTTGTATCCCAAAAGTCTGGTTTTCACGCTTATTTTGTTTTAAGTTTCAGGAGCTGGTCTGACATGCGACCATCTTGCTTGGCGGCCTGGCCCCGCCCCTTATATAATATATGTTGATTAAATATATAGCACTAGATATTTAAATATATATATATTTTCTTACTACGCCTCCTACTTTTTCCTTCTATTGGTTAGTTTTCTCACTTGATTTGTGAACCAAATTGCAGGAAAATGCACTTATTAGTGTAAAATATGTATATAATATTGTATTATGTATATATTTTGAAGCATACTGACTGGGCCATTTTAGTTCCCTTTTAGTAAGTCTTCCGTTCCCAAATCAGTTTTCAGTACTGATAATCTACTGAGTAGAGAAAGCATCATTTTGATTTGTGGGAAAAATGGTTCGGCCAAGCCAAATGTTTGCATAATGCGCAAGGAGGCACTGTCTAGAACTCTGAAAAAAGAGGGGGTCAAGGGCTGCGCTTAGGTAAAACAGATATGTTGAAATATATAAGATCGTGTATATGTAAAATAAACAGCGGTAATAAAATCAAATAAAGTTCATCCGGATTTTCTTAAAAATATAGAATAAAAACAGTCTCACTGATATGTAGTACCACGATATTAATCCTCAAGTATGGCTCCGTCCGTGTGGTAGGTAGTCCATATATGTGAAGATAAAAAACAAGAAAGAAAGCTGCCTATGGTGAAATATTGTTGGTCCTGATGTGGTATATAATCAAAGGAAATATGTTTCACTCACATTTGGTGGAGCTTATTGCCAGCTCTGGGAGAAGAGGCACTTAGTGGTTTGATCCCCACTAACGGATATACTTAGATGGTCCGTCTGTCCGGCTTGGGATTCCTGTGGTGTCGGCTAGGATCTACTTCACATATACGTTGTTTTCTTGATGCTTGGAAGATAGGTCCGCCTTTCCAGTATCGGGTGGTAGGTGTCCACGGAGTATATATGAGACAGCAAAATAGTGCTCTCAGTATGAACAACAAAGTGATATCTATAAATGAATAATACTTACAAGAATGGAGCAGATGGATACTGCTCTATTGCCACAGCGCTGGTGGAATTATCCCCACCTAAGGATTTCTTTGGACGGAATATGCTTCCAGGTAAAAAATTGAATAATAAAAATAATAAAAAATAATAAAAAAGGTGGATAAAACTATAGTGTTAAATACAAAAAATATATATGAAAAAATATATATATATATATATAAAATGCCAGGGGTAAAAAGAAAGTGTATAAAATACAAATAAGTATGCAAATGGTCCTAGTTTTAAAAGGTAACCAAAAATAACTTTTATTGATTAAAATACACTTATTAAAACCATTTACGCGTTTCACCTTTGGGGTTTTCTCAAAATGGTAAAAGAACAGTACACCTGGCAAGGAACTGAATATATAAGGTTTACAGAGGTTGAATTTGGCGCCAAAATCTTTTGTGCACCAATCACAAACAAGTATTAAAACAAAACTTTCTGTACATTTCAAAATGACATTATGACTTTGTGGGTATATTCATATAAGTATTAGAAGGATTAAAAAATTAAATTGTATTAAAAATAAAGCTTTAAACACGATTTAGAAAGAGTTTCATGACTATTAATCTCGATCTGCTAAAACAACTCAAAATAGTGTAAAAACCATATAGGTGCCTTTGTTGCTGTCTAATTAGGTTAACTGTGTAAAAATTTATTTAAAACGAGGCTTTTGAAGAGATTAAATTATACTTTGTTCCGATCACGTGATCGGAACATTGCGCGCATGCGCAAATCGGCAAATAGACGGAAACACTTCCTGGTTTGCACGGAATAAGAACATGATTATTATGACAATCATTCATGTAATATATTATTGGTTGTGGTGGACTGAGCAACCACTATGGAAATAAAAATATCATATGCCTACAAATTCACACAATGATTACATTATGAGGGAACTTATTTGGGGTTTAAATTATTCAATGATAGCTTGTTAACACATTCAGTTGCATACTCTATATCATTTTCTCCCAGTATGCTATTAAAAGCACTGCTCATAATGTGTAACATGGGTTGTAATACAGTCCCACACACTTTACACTAATTTCACTTACATTTATGTTTCCCAAAATGAGGTAATGACAATGTATTTATGAATCTGGAGATTTTTCTCACAGTTTTGTGATAAAGAATTATATTTCTGTTATGGATTTGCTATATCACCATGGTAATGAGGCACTTTTAAGATTGTATGCACATGTTTTCTTTCTCAGTAAGTCTATATTAAGGAAATAAACAAAAATCTAAAAAATAAAAAGTAGTATCTTATTAATTGATGCAGTATTGATAACATTATTGTATTGTATTATTGTCTTTTTTGATTGTCAGATTCTGTAAAGGCATATTAAAAAGTATAATTGAAATCATACATGAAATGAGAATATCTTTATTTTAACACTACCCAATTAGATAGTTTCCATTATTCGGAATATATCCTCATTGGAATAATTATGCTGTTAAAACTTCTTTCTATACTGTACAATGCCTGGTTCAGGACATCTACAATGAGTAATAGCCTTAGGCACCCCCTATTCTGTTTGCTTACATTCAAACTTAGAGTGAGTTTTGCAGCATGATAACAAGCCCCTTGGGGCAGTGTAAATTTTATTTTGTTTTCCCTAAAGGGGGCCGCTGCTCATTATCACTTAGAAAAGGATCCCCAATGGTTGACGAGAAAGAAAATGAGTCTCAGTCAAATTCCATGAGATAATTCAATTCTTATCAATCAATAACATTAGAGAAATGGAGTATAAAAAGATGGCTATCAAATGTTTTTTCTTTATAATTTGCAAATATGCAGAAAACCAAATATACTAATGTACTCAATGAGGATAGAGCCAAAATAAAGGGTTTATGCAAAGTACTGACAACAAGCCTTTCATAAAGTGAAATTTTTTGAGAAACAGGATGCATTGTAATACATTGGCATAATATGTAGGCACATTACTTTATTAATGATTAGAAATTGATTGGTGTAAAATAGTTCCTGGGTTATGCTTTATAGAAATATTACAAACAATCAGCTAATGTTCACCAACTATCTGACATACATAAAACAACAATTCTTTTCATGAAAACTGAAAAATGCAAAGAGAGTGGAGCATACACTCATAAAATATACAACAGTAAAAAGGATTCAAGTATGACATCGTGTTGGTATCAGGGCAGAGGTGTCTGTCCAGATATCATTATATTCATTAGCTTAGTATTGACATATTGTATATGGCTGTATACTATATGTATTTCACTTCTGTAATTTGCATGTTTGTACTTATTTAGAAAAAATAATAAACTAAATAATGTTATTCGAATTGTATCTATAATACTGAATATGCATGACATGATTACGTACATGTAAGCCACAACATTAAAACCAAAAACCTAATATCATGTAGGCCCACCTCATGCTGCCAAAACAATTCTTATGTGTCAAGACATGGACTCCACAAGACCTCTAAATGTTTCTTGTGTTATCTGGCACCAAGACAGCAGATTCTTAAAGTCCTGCAAGTTGCAAAGTAAGACCTTCATGGATCAGATTTGTTATTTCTGCACATCTCGCAGATACTCATTCGGATTGTGATCTGGGAAATTTGGAGGCCAAGGCAACACACTGAACTCTTTTTCATGTTCCTCAAAACATTCCTGAACATTTTTTGCAGTGTTGTAGGGTGCATTATCCTGATGAAATTTGCCAATGACATCAGGGAACACCATTGGCATGAAAGGGTGTACATGGTCTTCAACAATTTCAAGATAAGTGGTAAGTCTCAAATAACATCCATTTGAATGTCAGGTCCGAGGTTTCCTAGCAGAACATTGTGAGCATATGACTTTCCTCCTCCGATCTGCCTTCTTACCATAGTGAATCCTGCTGCCATCTCTTCCCCAAGTAAACAACGCAAATGCTACTTATACCTGGGTGGGGAAAGCAACTGATCCCCTGCCTTGGTTTACAAATGACCATTTTCTGAGCTTTGTCCTACCCCCTTTGGACCAGTCCCCGCATGATCAGATCCTGTTTGGCGCAGGATCAGAAACCTATACTCTTTGTGAAGAAGCTGCTAGAACCGGCTTAAGGCCGAGCAATCCTAGCAAGCTAATTTATTCAAGCCTTTGATAAGTTCTGTGTTCGATTCTGGGCAAAGCTTACCCAGAGACATCTACATTGAGAATGGGAGGATATGTGTTCCCAGCTGCCACATTTTACCCAAAACCTCTTACCTACCGGGAGCATCAAGGAGCTGATCCTCGAGTATGGTCCACACCACTGGAGGGTCACCAGTAGCCATCCTCAACAGTGTGTAGCAAGATACCCCCAGGGTACCAATTAAGGCACCAAAAACCGCCAGATCTGTGAGCAACATGTGCAACTTTAGTGATGGCCAGGTCTGGTGGAGGTTGCTTCGGGGGCATACCTAGAGCATTTGGCACCCGAGTGGGTCCTATTTTTGGCACCCCAACTTTAAAAAGTAAAAAAAAAACTATTTAGCACTGAGCAGTGTTTGTGTGTTTGAATGTATTGAATGTAATAATGTTTTTGAATGGAGTATGTTTGAGTAAATGTATGGATGTGTTTGTATGTAGTGTTGACATTTGAATGCAAGCATGCTTTTGTGTGTAGTGTGGTTTTTGAATGCAGTGGTGTGGTTGTATAAAATGGTGGGGTTTGTATGTAGTGTTGACGTTGAAATGCAGGGTGTATTTGTGTGTAGTGTTGGTGAGATTCTGAGATGTATGCACATATACACATACACACATATATACACACTGACATGTAGATACATATACACACAGGTACACACATGCAGATACATAGACACACAGTCACACACAGATACATAGACACACATGCAGACACACATGCAGACACACAGTGGCGACTCTAGGAACAATATATAGGGGACCACATAAAATACAAAACAGTCAAAACTGAGGGGGGCACTAAAACTTTTTACTAGGGGATGAGGTAATGTGCTGCCATTTTCTGTCTGATGCCAGCATGCTGTGCATTTCTGTCTGATGTGCATGATGGCATCAGACAACAAATTTGCATAGAATTCTCATTAGCCACCCAGATTTCCTGTTGTAGACTGGCAGACACCTCTTAACTTCGATCTTTGTTTATCATATAACGCCCCTATTTGTTATCCTTATGTGGGACTGCCATATTTAAGGACACCAATCTGCTAAACAGCACCATAATTTGGTATCTTTAAAAATGGAAATCTCACATAAGGGCAACCAATTTAAGGAATTATCTACTAAACAGCTATATGATAAAAATGTAAAAAGCCCTTTTCTTAATTTTAATCTTTCAGCTGTTTAATATATCTCTCTTATTTGTTATCCTTATGTGGGATTGCAAAATGTAAGGACACCCAATAAGAGAGCTATCTACTAAACACATGCACATTTATATACACGCACAATAACACAATAGATGTATATGTGTGTGTGCATATCTATGGTTGTGTGTGTGTGTGTGTGTATGTATATATATATATATATATATATATATATATATACACACACACACAAAGGAAACTTATAACCACAGACACACATACGCACACAATGACAGACATACATAAACACACATAATCACAACACACACGTTTAACCACAGTCACAATCACACACACACACTTAAAACACACATAATCACAGACATACACAATCACAGACCCACACACATACACTCACAGACACACAATCATATACACATAATTAGACATACACACACAAACATCACATAAATACACACATTTAATAATAATTAAGAGGTCCACACAGCCTCCCTGCCTTGCTCTGGAAGGGCTGGGATATATGCTCAGTCCCTGGTGGCCAATGGTTGCTGCTGGGATCTCTGTGCTCTTCCTACACAGGTTCCTCATGTGCCCTGTAATGACGCTAATGCTGGGATGACGTTATAACCTGGCTGCCGGCTCACTGCAGGGCAAAGACAGTCAGATGCACACAGTTATACAAATACAGCAAAAACAGCCACAGGAACATAGTCACTCGC
>OW240913.1:258166070-258187382 GCA_933207985.1 Pelobates cultripes
GGATAAGAGTGCGCCTAAAAGGAATAATATGACATATACAAAGTATAAAAATAATAAAATATAAAGTTAAAATAATAAATAATAGTCCAAAACACTTATCAAGAGTCCGTAATAGTAGGCTCTTTTTGAAGAAACAAGGAATCTTGGGACGTCAGACGGTGTTGGGTCTTCACAGTGGTATGCTCGAATCCAGTGAAGAATATATGGAAGGGAAACAAAAACAGGAACTCCAATGGTGCAGTATATCAAATGAAAATAAAATTCTAAACTAGTGAAAATAGCCGTACTCACAATTTTCAGAGCTAGATCCTAGCTCTGATATTATGCACGTGAAGTGGAATAATCCCCACTCAAGGATATACACAATAAGTGTTTGATTGGAGGATATCTGGACCAGGTTCGGTGTTCGAGTTGATATTGTTCGACGCAAAATGAGAGAATAAGAATATAGTGCTCTCTGTGTATAGTTGAACGTAAGGATATAAAGTAAATTACTTACATTCTCTAGAGCAGACTTGTACTGCTCAATGAAACGTTTGGGTGGTATAATCCCCACCTATGGATTCTTTTAGGCTCCTTGTGGATGCCTTTTGAGACACTTTATTGCCATTTTTCTTTATTTTCTTAATTTTTTTAGGATCTAGCTCTGAAAATTGTGAGTACGGCTATTTTCACTATTTTAGAATTTTATTTTCATTTGATATACTGCACCATTGGAGTTCCTGTTTTTGTTTCCCTTCCATATATTCTTCACTGGATTCGAGCATACCATTGTGAAGACCCGACACCATCTGACGTCCCAAGATTCCTTGTCTCTTCAAAAAGAACCTACTATTACGGACTCTTGATAAGTGTTTTGGACTATTATTTATTATTTTAACTTTATATTTTATTATTTTTATACTTTTCATATGTCATATTATTCCTTTTAGGCGCACTCTTATCCTTTTTATTTTGTTCTTTGTCTTTTAATAAGCTAGGGGATTATAGGGGATTCCCCTCTGAGAAGTGCTGCCTTTTTCTTTTATTTGCGTGGCAGTTGAGTGCTGATTTTTCCTTTTTTCTCACATATATACATAGAGACACACACATACATACATAGAGACAGACTGACACACACACAGAAACAGACTGGCACACACACATACAAAGACACATACATACAAACAGACAGGCACACAAACATACAGACACACACATACAGAAAGACACACACACACACACACACAAGACACACATACATACAAAGAAACATACATACGTACATACAAACAGACAGGCACACATACAAACAGACAGGCACACATACAGACAGACAAACACACACACACACAGACACATACATACAGACTGACACACACACAGACACAGACAGGCACACACACAGACACAGGCAGGCACACATACAAAGACACATACATACAAACAGACAGGCACACAAACATACATACATACATACAGACACACACATACATAAGGAAGACACATACATACATGCAAACAGACAGGCACACATGCACACATACAGACAGTCAGACACACACACAGACACATACATACAGACCGACACACACACAGACACAGACAGGCACACACACAGACACAGACAGGCACACACACATACAAAGACACATACATACATACATACACACAGTCAGACACATAAATACAGACACACACACACATACGTAAAAAGAAACATACATACAAACAGACAGGCACACACACACACACACACATATATAAAAACAGGCAGGCACACATACATACAAACACACAGACAGACACACACATACATACAAAGACACATACATACATACATACATACATACAAACAGACATGCACACATACAAACAAACACACACACACACACACACAATGTTTAAGTCAGCCTCCTGTTTCCTACCTTTTAGGTGCCGGAGGGTGACTTTCCATGGGGTCCAGTGGTGGCTCAGCTTGATTTGCGCAGAGTTCCCACTGTGTGTGTTTTAGCTGGGAGGAGTGACGTGCAGTCACTTCCTCCCAGCGTGCAATGTAATCAAAGGGGACCCGGTTGCGCCTTTAAAGTGCCCAGTGCTGACCGGGCCTCCTGACAATCCATCTCCATCGGGTGGTCCTGACAGCATTGGCCACCTGATGGACCCCTAGGACGACGGCCACGGCGGTTTGCCACGTGGGCCGGGCCCGCAAAAAATGATGGCGGGTAACCGGTCACAGGGGTCCGCAGGGCAGCCGGGCCCCCTGGAGTGTAGAGCCGCTCGCAGCTGTAACCCCTGTGACCATGGTATATACGCCAGTGGTGACAGGAGGACACTAGGTCCTCTCCCTCAAATCTTATAATAACTCCCACCCATATTAAGTGGATTTCATAAGGTTGTCCTCCCTGTTTATTTTCAAAAAATATCCCTATCCACTGGCCACAGATGGGAACAGAGGCAGACAGTGATCTGTCCATGCCACGTTACTTTTTTAAAAGTCCACAACTGATGCCCACTGGTTTTATTTACTTTAGCCTTTGCTGTGCTGGCCTCCATCCCACTAGCTTGCCTCCCTGGCTGAGATCATCAGTGTTGATGCCTGTGTCTAAATAGTCAAAATGGTGTGTGGAAGAACCTAACAGTGGCAGGAGAGAGAGAGAGAGAGAGGGAGGGAGGGATGAGCTTTGAAGGTCAGGGCAGTGAAATGAGAGAAGTATCACCCAGAAAGATGGTAATCTTTCCTAAATAGGTGTGTTTTCAGTGAATTTTTAAAGGACTGGAGGCTAGGAGAGAGTCTGATGGCACAGGGTAGTAAATTACATAGACATGTGGTAGCCCTTGAAAATCTTACAGATGACAATTGGCAATGTGGAAAAAAGCAGATATCAGGAGAAGGTCATTTGCTGAGTGAAGGGAATGAAAAAGGATATGTTTGAGTAAAGAGGAAATGTAGTCAGTGTTGGAGTTTGTGAGGACTCTCCATGGAAAAACTTTATGCTCCAGAACCACTACTTTAAGCTACAGTGGTTCTGGTGACTATATTGCTCAAACTATATTCCTCAATTCAGCTGTTTGACAGTTTAATTACATTGGATTGTATTTTGCAATGCAGTATTAGTTGTGCCATAATTTACCACTGAAGAAAATTAATCTTTACTGATATGACATTTACATCATGTAATAGATTGAAACAAACAAAATATAAACAATGATAGTTCCACGCACTCAAGACTGAACTAAATAAAGCTAAACTGAATACATCAGATAAAATAATTTAAATTGCATGCAGAATGGCAACTTCTAACAACCCATAGTTGATACTATGTGATGTTAAGTGCTCAGTACATTAATTCTAGTGCCGTTCCAATCATTATACAATTACCGGCATCCTTCCTGTGGCCCAGAATTGCCTAGTCTTGTTATTTGAGATCCACGTTTGAACACCTGGAAAGCAGAACTTTCCCCTATAGGAATCTTTTGTCGTGTTTTGTTTAACTTAAGCACTGATTGTTTAATCTCCAAACACTGACAACATGCATATTTGCCAATGCCATTCATACTTAATCTGGCAATTTGGATCATTCTTGTAGGCCTTTTGTTGTTTATTTTATACAAAGCCTTAGTTATATCAGATGAGAATTCATTCTTCCTGCAAACTTAAAAGTATATCTTTAACAAATAGCAGCCTATATTAAGTTTTTGTTTTGTAGGCATCTTGCACATTGTGGATATTTACCATATTAACTGGACTTAAAATGTCAGTTTGAAATGAATTGCAAATCCGTCCAAATTTTGGCCGACATATAGTTCAACATTCCTTAACTCTTAAGGCACGTACACATATAAAAAAAAAACAACACAAACAATTTTGAATACGTTTGTTTGCTTTGTTATTTATTATTTCATCCATGGTGCTAAAAAAAAGAAATTATTGATGGTTAGGGGTCAGCCACTAAATCAAATAAAGAAAAAAAATACTAATAAACAAAATAATTTATAAAGCTATAAGCCTTTGATCAGCCAGGCTGAATGCTCAAAATATGCAACTAAGCACTCAAAAGCGCATATATTAACTATATGTAAACCGAATTTGCATGGTAAAATTCCATTAGAATTAGTCAGAATATGGTCGATTGCATTCCTACCAGAATTAGCTTCATTAAAGAGGTGCAAAAATATGCCTATCATGGTTCTTCAAAATATACATAGATATAATAATTTTGCATATGTTGTGGAATACAGTAATATGCTCATTTGTCATGCCATGTGCTTGTCCAAAGCAATTTTCCATTTGTATGGTTGAAATCCGGACAAGCCAAATTCATCATATTCGTTTAAACATTCTTGGCCAAACTGAATTTTATAACATGACAGGAGGCTTCGTATTTGCATAAACTTTCTTTACTAGCTCCATAGCAGCAAAGAAAAAAAAATCATTAAAGAAAGAACCAGAGTAGAACAGAGGATATACAAGTCCCAGCGTAGCCATCCATTTCCTCTTTCTTTGCTGCTCCATCACAAGTCAGGTCAGAGTACTATTTCTTTAAGATTCCTGTCAGGTTTCTTTTAGATGTTATTGATGTTTGTTTTTCTCTGCTCATATATAGTTGTGTTTTCTACTATATTTCTTTTATTCTTTATTTGCTTGGGTGCCAGGGGGACAAACTGAGAAGGTCCCCTGTCAGGGGAGCTGCGTTCATTTTGATGCAGAGTACTGGGCTGAGGCTGTTCTGGTATCTGGGAACTGCCTCTCCCAGCGCCCCCCCCCCCTCCCCACTTCAGTAGGGGTGGTGTTAGGTTAGCCTACCCCCCCACCCCCCCCCACCCTATTTCCCCCCCTTTTTTCCGGTGGCTACGCTCGCCACCTTTCTATCCCGACCGTTGCGCTCTGCTCGCGCTCTCGCGCGAACAGACGGGACGCTCATTCACACAGGGAGTCTGGCGTTCGCGGCCGTCCCGTTCGCGCAATTGGCTGCAACAGAGCGCGAACGGGCGGTCGGGAACTTTGCTCCCTCTAGCCGTTCGCGGGGTTTTGCCGCGAACGCAGGTACTACGCGAACGGACAATTTCCCGAATTGCTAGGGAATCCATTCCGTTCGCGGGTCCGTTCGCGGATCAGTCTCCCTTGCATTCGGCGGTTAGCCAGGCGAACGGCTGTTCGCGGCTAAACTGCCGAACGCTTCAAGGGCTCCATTTTCGCGGGCTTTCCGCCCGTTAATCTCGCGAGACCCTGGCGGCCATTTTGTGGGTTATTAGTTGTGGAGTATAACACCTATCAAGATAAGGCTCTGAAGCTCGTTTGCTCTAATTCTGAGGTGGAATTCGTTGGGACCTTCACAGGTTGGTGTCATTACCCCCTGGGGAGTGGGACTGCCAGTAGGGTTTACCCCATTATCCTGGCTAGGGGTGAGCCCCCATTGAGTGCTGCATAGCGGGGACTGTCCAAGCAGTTCCCTGTGACCCTGGGTGAGCCCCAGCGATTAGGAGTCCGGTACCACGCCACTGAGCGTTTTAACCTGAGTCCCTCCCGCACGGTCCCTCACCTCTCATACCTATACCTGTGCCTGTTAGTCTCTGTTGGTGCCCACAATGGAGGACACAATTAATACCAGTGACCTTCAAGCAATGATCAACGCAGCGGTAGCTGCGTCTCTGGAGAAGGCGCTGGCAAAGGCGGCTCCTGCCCCCGCTGAATCTAACGCGCTGTCTAACAAGCCACACCAGGCTCACGAAGACTCTGATGAGTCAGAGGACTCCACTAGAGAAAGGAAGCGCCCGGCGAAACGCCACTGGAAGGGCGAAGGTTCCAAGAAAGCCGCCTTCAAAGGCAAGGCCCCTATGAAGCGTGATAAACGCACTACTCAGATACCTCCCGTGTACACTGGGGAGGTCTCCTCAGATGAGGAGCAAGACGTGCCCCACTCTCTCTCCGTTCTGGATGAGTGGCAGGCTGGATCCTCCGACTCGGACGAAGGCGGTTGGGGCTCCAACGCCTACGTCACCGAGACTTTTCTGGGTGAGCCCCAGCAGAAAGGAGATGCGGAACCCCCCGCCACGGCCACGCAGGAACAGGAGATATTCCTGGACTCCACTGGCCAGAGAATGTTTGATCCCAGGAAGATTTCGTTCGAGTGAGTGGGCCCCTCCGGATCATCTCCTCCGCTTCATGCATTTTTGGATCAGGAAACCTTTGGAAAAACACGTCCGCAAGAGGATGCGGGCAGAGTGCCCGAGACCTACCCTGCCAGATAAAGTGGCCTATACGCCGGAATTTGATCAGCTTATGCTGACCTTTATGGAACAAGGGGGCCGCGACCCGCGGAGGGGGATTGAGAAGAGTTTCAAAGGAGCTCAGGATAAACTCCTAGACACAATGGGCCCTTTGGCCCGAGTTATGTACCTGGCAGACGAAGCATACGCCAGAGCGGACTCCTTCACGGCAGACATGATACGAGAATGGGCACATGATATCCGAGAGTGGGCCCAGAGGGGCTTTTGTTTCCTCGGTAATACAAATGCGGCCCTCTCTACGGAGCGGCGCCGGGCAGCACTTTTTCGTATCGACCCCAAATTAGTTGACCTCGGGGTCAAAGAATTGGGCCCACAGGCACAGGGCAAGCTCTTTGGTGAAGCTTTTATGAAAGAATTGAACAAGCACGTAAACGTCTTTACCTCCTTGAGTAGAGCCCGCACGTCTATGCGTAAGGTATTCCGAGGTACCTCCGCAAAGGGTGTTTTTTCAAGGGCTGGTCGGCAGCGGGGCCGTGCCGCCAGCCGTTTCTGGCCTTCAGGCCCCCGTATGGGCTTTCAGCACCAATTCTTCCCTCAACAAGGTTACCAAGGCAATGGAGCCAAACAACCATTCCCCTACTACCAGAGGGGTTCTGACAGAGGACGGGGCGGTCGAGGACGAGGCCGTGCACGATTCCCTACAGGTAAGAGACCACCTTTGTTCGGTACCTCTTGTAACTGTGATTGCAGGCCGTGTTTCACTTTTTTCCCAGAATTGGGCCCTGCTGTCCACGGACGCTTGGGTGCTACAGACCGTCCAAGGATATCAAATAGAACTCCGATCACAGCCCATTCAAAGGTTTCCCCCTTATACTTTGCGCCTTTCGGCTGCGGACACTCGCCTCATACATGGGGAACTCCGCGAGCTTCGCGTAAAGGGCGCTATAGAACCAGCGCACACAAGGGGAGGATTCTTCAGCAACATGTTCCTGGTCCGCAAAAAGACCGGGGATTTCCGGCCAGTGATCAATTTGAGAGGGCTAAACATGTACGTGACCTACCGCCACTTCAAAATGGAGGGCATCCATTTATTGCGGGATCTCCTCCAAGAAAAGGATTGGTTTACGCGGCTAGACCTCAAGGACGCTTATCTCACAATTCCAATCCACAAAGACAGCCGCCCATTTCTCCGCTTCCTGTGGAACGGCACACCATGGCAATTCACGTGCCTTCCGTTCGGACTGAGCTCAGCACCGTGGTGCTTCACAAAGATGCTAAAACCGGTGGTTTCCCACCTCCGAACACGCGGGATCAGATGCATAATTTACCTGGACGACATTCTCTTGTTCTGCAGAACAAAGGAACTGGCCATCCGGCACACTACGTATACAGTGCGACTGTTAGAATCCTTGGGCTTCGTTGTCAACAAGGCCAAATCCGCAATGACGCCTGCTCAACGAATCCAATTCCTGGGCTTCGAGATCGATTCCAGGTCTTGCACCCTACATCTTCCCTCAGCCAAAGTGACGGCCATCAAGAAGGAGATCCGCAGGGTTCTCAAATTGGATTCCATTCCGCTCCGCCAACTGGCGCGGATTGTGGGTCTCTTATCATCTTCAATACAAGCCATATTTCCGGGACCCCTTCACTACCGAGCGATGCAACGGCTGAAGGCCAGCCTCCTCCGCCAAAATCCCACATACAACCAGCCGGTCCCGCTGTCGGAGGAAGTATACCAAGAACTCCAGTGGTGGCTCCACTGCATGCAGGCCTGGAATGGTCGGGCCATATTCGGCAGTCAACCGGACTTCATCCTAGAGTCGGACGCGAGTCGCCTAGGATGGGGCGCCACGGATGGAGAAACGCCACAGGGGGCACGTGGACACCACAGGAATTGTCGATGCATATCAATTGCCTCGAACTACTAGCGGGCGCCTTTGCTATCCGCAGCCTCACAAAAGGGCAGTCCAATTGCTGTATACTGTTAAGAATGGACAATGTATCCGCGGTACGATACATCAACCGCTTGGGGGGCACCCGGTCGAGAACCCTGGCGCATCTGACGAAGGAAATCTTCGACTACTGCCTCCCGCGCAATATCTCACTACGGGCAGAGCACCTGCCGGGGGAGACGAACCTCACGGCGGATTGGTACTCCCGTCATTGGAGGGATGCCAGCGACTGGCAGCTGGATCCGCGAATATTCGCACACCTACAGGACCAGAAGGGACCCTTCACACTGGATCTTTTTGCCTCACGAAACAACCGTCAGGTGCCGCAATTCTACAGCTGGCTACCGGACCCGGATTGCTTAGCGGTAGATGCCTTCACTCAGCACTGGCCACAACAAGGGGCATATGCCTTTCCCCCATTCGCCATGATTGCCAGAGTTCTCAATCACCTTCGCAGACGAAGGGTTCGACTGACCCTGCTGACGCCCCTCTGGCCGAGTCAGCCTTGGTTCCCGGACCTTCTCGAAATGTCTTATCAGGACCCGATCCTCCTACCGAACGACAACATGTTACTCAGGGACCCGGCGGGGAACGCACATCCGATGGTGTCGGACGGCCGTCTGACCTTAGTGGCCTGGACTCTTTCAGGGGAACCTGGCGTACCGACGAGTTATCGTCAACGGCTAAGGACCTCCTTTGGGATTCCTGGGCCCCAGGAACACGGAGAAGCTATCTATCCGCATGGAGAACTTGGACCAGTTGGTGCGTGGGACGGGACTTGGATCCCTTTACAGCCCCTGTTTCCGAGGTCATGAATTTTCTCTCGACCCTATTCGAGGATGGGAAGTCATACCGCACCATAAATGTCACGAGGTCAGCTATCTCGGCGGCGCACGTGCCGTTTCAAGGACGGGCAGTCGGACAGGATCCGCTAATATGCCGCCTGCTGCGGGGCATCAAACTAAGGAGACCACCAGCACCTAAATACCAACATCTCTGGGATGTGGAGATAGTCCTTCGTTTCCTCAGGAACTGGCCTCCCAACGACCAGCTCTCATTGAAACAACTGACGGCGAAGTTCACCTTCCTGTTGTGCATGGTGTCCTTCCGGAGAGTGGCGGACGTTCGGACTTTCGATAAGGACGCTTTCTCCATTGGACCCGAAGGAGTCACGTTCCACATATCGCAACGTAATAAATCCAATACAGCATCAGTATTCTATCCGTTTTTCAATTCGGATCCCCAGCTATGCGTGGTCCGGACCCTCCGAGCCTACGTGTCAGCAACGGAAGGCTTGCGCTCACCGTCCGCACGACAACTCTTGGTGTCATATGTGACTCCACACGGCCCGGTCTCGGTCATCACATTGGCCAGATGGGTCAGATGGATTCTCACTCTAGCCGGGGTAGACGCCTCATTTGGCGCACACTCCGTTCGAGGGGCAGCGGCATCATCGGCATTTTTAGCAGGCGCCTCTCTGACGGATATCCTACACACGGCAGATTGGTCCCGGGAATCTACCTTTCGGACCTTCTATTTCCGCCAGTCGTCCAATGCCGCTTTCGCTCTCCTACCTAAGCGTTAAAACTGCAAATACGAAGCCTCCTGTCATGTTATAAAATTGAAGATTATCCTAGCGCAGTGTACTAATAATCTTAATTTTAATAATGACAGGAGGCGAGTATTTCCCACCCTTTTCATTCTCATAGAAGTCCCCGCCCAGATGGAGGTAAGTAGTTGGTGGGAGTAGATTGGTTCTTTATCTGGACTCATTTATTTGGATTAGCTTTTTATACAGATATATTTATTATAGGGCTATTGCTCTAGTTGGTATGGTGAACTTTAGACGTCTTTATTAACTAGTTGATTCGTTACAGACAATTGGTTTTTCCTTGGTCATTCCCGTATCAGTGATACTACTCTCTCTCTCTTTTCAGTTTGACAAACCACAGGGACGATGGAAAGGCTGAAGAGGCCATTGTTATGACCATGTTGGATTTCGTTATGACAGTTGGAATTAAGTTACTACGGACTTCTTACTACATTTGGATCTTGTGATGTCGCAGTAGTCAAGAGGAAATGGATGGCTACGCTGGGACTTATATATCCTCTGTTCTACTCTGATTGGTTCTTTCTTTAATGATTTTTTTCTTTGCTGCTATGGAGCTAGTAAAGAAAGTTAATGCAAATACTCGCCTCCTGTCATTATTAAAATTAAGATTATTAGTACACTGCGCTAGCATAATCTTCAATTTTAGTTTGAAAGTGTTACTCCATCACAAACATATTATGTAAAAAAAAATGAATATTGGGCATTATTATTTATGTCCCCCCTCTCTGATTACAATAAAAGTAATTTTAAAGTAACTTTTACTTACGTGGAATGCAGCAGCGGGCAGAGCTCCCAGCGTGGTTTTCCAAGCCCCCTCCTGACGTCACAGTAGCTGATGTGCGTCCATTAATAAATTCATAAATAGTTTAAATTTGCATTTCTGATTTACTTAATGCAGACATGGCAGATATACAGCTGCAGTTGTGTCAAGGCGACAGCTGGGTGAGCTCCGGTGCGGTACGTTCCTGCACGGCACATTCCTTGACTGTAACACTGTTTCAGTCTTCCTTCCTCTGTGGCCATACTCTCCTTCAGTGTTCTTCCTGACATCAGCCACTGCGAATTGGATTCCTTGTACTGTTCCTCCTTCCCTGACCAGATTAGTGACACATCACATGACTGCTAATAACCACTTACTGCCCCTTTTGGGCTATATAAGCTCATTTTGGCTCTTATGCTGTGACCTGTTATGGTTTCCCTTAGTGGTTATTCGAGAGCGCATTTATTATACTTGTATCTTAGTTATCTGACCTCGGCTTGTGTCTTGACCATTTTCCATTCTATTTTCCTTCAACTTTGGCTTGTATACTTGTGTATGCATTCTCTGTCTCCCTGACCTTAGTCTTGTTTATTATTTATTTTACCTAGTTCCCTTACGTACTGCGTGTTGGTTTATAGTCCATCCTGACAATTTGAAGGTTTTATTAGTTGGATAACTGCTACAGGGTTGACAATAGGAAAATCAATGTTAATGTTTTCAGGGTTTCTACATCAGTAGGATTAATTTGCAGTTATTGCAAGTGCAAGTATTTTGTAATGAGCTAGCCATGAGGACACATATCTACTCAAATCCACTGAAAAATTATAAATGGATCCTCATCACAATGGCAGGTCTGTCTTGCACTTTGATTAAGTAGTTAATTAGGTAAAAAAAATTAGGTAAATCAGTAGCCGATAACATTGGCCTAAGTAAATGTAATCTCCCGTGCCTTGCTTTTGATTCATGTATGCATATTTCTTTTATTTGATGTATTTATATGATGACTTGCAAGCAACGTTTCATTCATTTGGAATTTCCCAAGGCATTATGTACATTGACAGCTGGTTTAGCAGAACTATCCGGCATGATTAGAATCAAAGTCAGGCTTGTCAAACTATTTGTTGTGCCTATCACAGTATGTCGCCAGGTTGTCAGTCATGTCACTGTCAGGCTTCTTGCCTTCTCTTGCCCTTACTTTGTGACAAAAATAGTAATCAGCTAGGTGGATTTAGCCATAATTGAGTTCTGGCAATATCTGAGCCTGAGGTGTTTGTCCTGCATATTCCTGATATAACACTGATTGCTATCTTTATATGCCTTTTAGTGATGCGGAAAGAACAGCTGAGTTCATCTAACCACCGCAAACCAGTACAATATTAAACAAAACAAAAAACAAACAAACAAAAAAACATAGATGCAATTTAAACTGGATGTCAGA
Organism: Pelobates cultripes; assembly: GCA_933207985.1. NCBI lineage: Eukaryota > Metazoa > Chordata > Amphibia > Anura > Pelobatidae > Pelobates > Pelobates cultripes. The sequence continues at coordinate 258,178,043 of OW240913.1, forward strand.
AATCTTCAGGTCTACCATGAGACCAGAAGGACATGTTCAGTGGTGTGGTTCACTCAAAAATAATGTGCAACGGTCCCAAAGACCATGCCTTGTCATTTTGTGCGTGTGGGGGGAGGTAAATGTTTAATTACAGCAGTTGCTGTACGTCTGCCTTTTAGGGTGAGGAGAAAATGGTCAAAGTATTGTACTCTCCATTTTTTCTTGACTTGTTTCTTTTTATTTTATCTTATTTTATGTAGGGGTGGATGAACCAATCGCAGAGTATAACAGGGTCTTAGTTATCTCCATATAATGTCTGTCTGCATGTGCTAGTTTGCAAGCCCTGTAAAGAAAAATAATCACATGCCAGCTGCTACTATGTTTATGTCGGCCCAGCACCCTCTGTTGCAGATTCATGCCGGGGGGTTGAATAAAGCCAAAATGAAAATGTAATATCATCAGTTGGTGTATTAACAAAGAGTGCCCAGTTTAGTGGCACAGATAAAATCCCACTGCTGGAATAGGTATTCTTCTGAACATTTACACAATTCATACTTCATTGTGCAATCTTTCCATAATTACTTAGAGCATACAACATCTCACATTTGAACAATTCTAAAGAACAATTCTGCTTCTGGTCATCGTAGTAGGAATCTGTAGTGCGTGTAGTGTTTCTGCTTGAAACTTGTGTGCTGGGGGCTAGTTGCACACCTGGCACACATGACCTGGGTAAAGAATGTAGGAGATTCTAGCGCTTGAGGTGTGTTGGTGGAGTGGAGAAGGCAACTCGAGCAACCCAAACTATTAGTCTCTTTTCCAGTTTGTCAAGACTTACCTCCGTTCCCTCGCTGCTGTGGTGGCACCCCGGAGTCACTGGCGCTAGAACGCACCCATATAAATTCTAGAGACGGGCAGCGATTTTCGTAGTGTAGAGTGGTATTATCCCCACTTTTGGATATATTTGTGGCTGGTGTCCTCACCATGGTAATATGGGGATAAGAACAAAAATGGAATATAGTGCTCACTTACTGTAACTCGGTTAAGTTTAAAATAAATGGAAATGTACTTACTGGTTTGGAGCAAAAGAGCGATTCTGCTCAAGCTACAAAGTGTAGTTTGAAACAGAGCACCTGTACCCAGAGTGGTACCTCCGTTGTAGATTCTCCCAGATCCCACAGAGAAGCAGGGATTTTAACTCCCGCATATACAAACATCAGTCGAGACTTGATGGAGGGTACAAGAACTAGTTTATTCAGCCAAATGTTACATACATTTATACCCAGGCGTCTCTGTCTTTGCGATAATTGAGTTGAAAACCGGTAAACCAATTATCTCCCGGTATAGAGAGTGCAACAAAGAAATACCTCCCAAACATCCATGAAGCATTAAGGTATCCCCACTTATCAAACATCATTTTAAAGGGCAGAACCAAGCACCGATTCGGGGAAAAGATCCATGAAGGATTGTTCGAATGCCACACAGTCACAGTTTCGCCCGACCGCTACAACAATCTTGGCTGAAAAGAGTTCCACAGGATCTGGGGCAATCCTCAGTAATCTAACAGGCAAAATATCTTTTGGGGGAAATAGGAGCTCCCTGGTGGTTTCAGGGAGCGATTGTTAAGTCCTAGGGACAGAAGCTTCCCTCCAAAAAGCACCCTTCTGGGTCGCAGGGAAAGTGGGGAAAGTGAGGGTACAAAATGACTGGGATAAGTGGCCGGGTCAGAGTTCCAGGGTGAGTTTAGGTTGGTGAGGGCACCACCATCACAACTGTGTGAAAATGTTTACCACTCAAACGGCAGTAAATAGCATGTAATAGAAACACAAGAGAAGAGAATGCATAGTGAAGTATTTCATGGTAGTCAAAAATAAATGTAAAAACAATAGAGGTACCATTGGTATTTAGTATTTTGGCTATAGTAAAGCTTTGGATCATTTGATCATACTGTTTAATATTTATTTTAATTGTTGCATTTTGTATTTTTCACTGTTGCATGTTCTTTTAATTTCCACAAACAATCTTTTACATACATGACACATTAATTTATTTAGTATAATTTCAATATATATTTATAATTTTATAAAATACTGTATACACATGATTATTGTTTGTGGAATGATTCATTATTATATTTTCCAATAACTCCGCTATCACACTATGTTCCGTACGACTTATATGTTCGGATCGGAACTCATGTCTCCGGGCGCATATTTTCCATAAAGTTATTGTGTTTCAGACTGGAAAGCTAACGCATGCTCGGAGGGTCACGTAGCAACGTTTGACGTTGAATTCTTCACTGTTCTGCGCATGCGCACGCTATAGAAAGCTGCACAACTCACTGTATTTAAAATGCCAGAACAGAGGAAGAAGCATAGCTCTTGATAAAGTTGCCAGACGAAACGCGTCGAGCAGTTCCTAAGTAACCGCGTGTTCTTCAGGACATCACCAAGCTTCCCTTATATCTATCTGAGGACTGGTGACATAAATTGGACTGACATCCTGAGGTACCATCAGCTAATTTCAACCAGACGGGGACTAAGCCCATTAGTGGCTAAAAAGCTTTTGTGCACAAACAGATATACTTCTCTTTGTGCCATTTTATTTGTGAGTTTATCTTTATTGTTTTTACATTTATTTTTGTCTACCATTAAATACTTCACTATGTATTCTCTTCTCTTATGTTTCTATTGCTTGCTATACACTGCCTTCCGAGTTGTAAATATTTTCACACAGTTGTGATAGTGGCGCCCTCTCCTGTATACGTTCTCAAAACTATACTACCTCTGTTTTTTTGCATTTGTGGGATTTGGAAGTGATCCCTTATTGAGTGGCTAGCCTGCACTTTTTGAACTTTTCCCCACTTACCGTTTACTTTTTGAGTTTAGGTTGGTCCTGCTGATACTGCCTGAACACTCCGCTCTGCATGAGGACATCCAGCGTCAGGTATTTCTCCATAGGAAAGCATTGATTCAATGTTTTCCTATGGGGAGTCCAATGAGCGCGCAGCACTTGCAGTGCATGCAGATTGTGCCCGCTACTAGCAGGCCATCGTAGGGGGCCTCTAGTGACCATATGGTTGACAGAGACAATATTGGTCCTGCAGTGTAAATCATTGCAGTTTTTGAGAAATTGCAATCATTACATTGCAGGACTAAGTGGGACTAACCACCTCAATAAGCTGCAGTAACTATAGTGTCTGGGGATTAAATGGATTAGATTGGGGCTCAATCTTAGAGCCATGGGCTCTGTTCTGCCAGTATTGTACAAACATGTATCCATGTCACTATAGTCCCTGTGTGTCTGTTTTGGTCACCGGCCCCCCTTAGATTGCTCTGAAAAGGTGATTCTACTCACCTTTTCTTCCCTGCCACACCAGTCTTGTAGCGGCTGGCCTCACCTGGTTCCAGTTTTATTTTTGATGATCTCATTTTTTTTTGTTTTCCTATCCTTAAGCTTCCTGTATCTTACTTGTTACGTGCCTTTATTTATATGTAGCATCTTTTCTTCTTTGTGCCAGATACCTAGATGTAGGCATTTTGTTCTCCTCTGCCCATGATGTCTGCTGTTTGCCCTTTTGTGGTATAATTTTACTGATGGATTATGGGTAAATTTGATTGGCAACTGAAACAGAACCTTGATATAAGCTCTGCCCATTGTCAACTTTTGTCAACTTGACTCCTACACATAAGAAAAAGTAGTCCCTGCATTTCCGTATGTGCTTTATAAAAAGAAAAGAGAGATCTATATATACACACACAGCCGCCGGGCAGTCTTCTATTGTAGGGGGAGTATTGGGAGACTGTAGTCTGCACTTCTGCTGGGTGCAGACTGAGAGTATGTGTCCTGCGAGCCATGGCCATTCAGAGCGTAACCGTGGGTTACTGTAGCAACGCTCCAATACTACACAGTGCCAGTAAGAATACTTAGTCTGCATCCGGCAGACGTGCAGGCTATAGTCCCACACCACCAGCAATCACCATGTCTCTGATCCCCCAATGGTAAGAAGCAGTGGCGGGGATCAATTAAAAAATAAATAAAACAGATTTAAATAATAATAAAAAATTTAATTGCTCTATTTAACTCCATAAATACACACACATTACAGCCACTGTACACACAAACATAATACATCTCCTACACACATTTCCTCCATTACATACACTACATTCTTTAAACGCACACTACATCTAATACAAAGACTGGATTCCCTATGAATACTCTACAAATTTCTACACACATAAACTACAATCTTTAATCACACAGTAAATCCCCTACGTTTGTAAACAAACACAACATGACCAACAAACACAAACTACATCCCCTCCCTTCACACGTCCACAATACATCCCCTATATCCTCACACGCTACCTCCTCTATACACATAAATACTGAATTGAAATTATAGTACTGGTTTATTTGGGTGTGCCTTATATGCTGAGAAAATATTTTAATACTAAATAAGACAGTAATTTTTAAATTTAGTTTATATGGTTATATTGAGTATTTATGTAAAATATTATTGTTTTATTTCATTCTATAACAATTCTATTAATTTGACAATAAACCAGTGTCTATTTCAGTACTACTATCTGCATAAATGACTGTGTAATTTTGCATTCTACTTAAAATATTATTTACATATTGAATTTTTTTTTAGGTCATATATGCCTTAAACACTAGAAATGATGAACATGAATCAGGAATACAAGCCATCAAAGAAGCTCATGAAGAAGAAATACAGCAAATACTAGCAGAAACACGTGAGAAAATACTGCAATACAAGACTAAAGTCTCAGAGGAAACTGATCTTAAAAGGAAGATCCAAGCTCTAGAAGAGTCATTAGAGGAGCACAAAAAAATGAAGCACCAAGCTCTCACAGAGTTTGAGGTGTACAAACACAGAGTAGAAGATATGCAACTTTGTGCTGAAGCCCAACATGTCCAGAGAGTTGTGACCATGTCCCGAGAGGTGGAAGAGATAAGAAAAAGGTTTGAGGAGAGGATACGGAGTTTCATGCAACTTCAGTTACAGTTTGAAAAAGACAAACGCTCAGCCCTTGAAGAACTTAGAACTACTCATAGACTAGAAATCCAAGATATCTTAAAAGCCCAGCACAGCCAAAATGCTACAATAAACAAAGGTCAGGAAACTCTGGAGGAGATGCACAAGTTACAGATAGAGGAACTTAACAAGAAGCTGGAAGACCTACGTCTTGAAAGAAAAACATTAGTTGAAGACTATGAAGGAAAACTCAGTAAAGCCCAAGCATTTTATGAACATGAGTTGGATGCTTTGAAAAGATCTCAGCTCTTTACAGCTGAGAGCCTGCATGCTAGCAAACAGAAAGAATCAGAGTTAAAAAGAGAATTTCAAAACCAAGAGGCTGTTTTACAAAAGAACCTTGGAATTCTTAGAACTGAATTTCAAGTTGTACAAGAAGAAGCAGGGAGCCTGAGAGAAAAGTGCCAAAAACTTCAATCTTCACTCACCACAGCTGAAAACAATGTTCAGGTGAGACAAATATCACAATTTAAAACATATAAAATTCAAAATGCAGTTAGATGATGTTTGAACTGATGATATATAATCATTATATGTATACTACCTTTAATTTGCTTTATGCTGACACCAGTATAAGGAACCAGTAGTCTGACGTTCCCAAATATCCAAACATTTTGAGGCTTTGTGAGCCTGTAAGGGAGAAACTGGTATCTGGGCATATTAGAAGAAAACATTTATAATGGAGTAAGAGGAAATAAAGGATCTAGGACATGTGCTTACAAGGGAAACTACCCTGAAGGGTGGAAACAATAGAGAAAAGAAAATAAGAAGTCTGCATAGGAGAAGAAAGCAAAATCATGGCGAGTATGTAAAGAGTATGTGATAGAAACTGGGATTGATAGCAAAGTATAGGGGGTGGGCATGAGAAATAAAAATGATAGGTGGCCACAGGTGGGAATTGAGCATATAAATAATTCAAAATGGGAACAGAGAAGATGCAAAGGTTGGTAAATAAACTAAGATTCCTGCTAGACAACTCATGAAAATAACATTGTTCCTGTATTGGAGAAGCAAAGAAAAACATTGTTTGAGTTCACAATTTTGTGATCAGTACATGAGCGCAACATCAAACTATGCTGAGAAAATTATTTTATGTAGCCCCTTATTCAGGTAATCCTGAGTTGGTCATGATATCAACTAGAGATTAAGAGTTTGGAAACCATTGCCCTAAACAAAGTAAGTTTCAGGTACACTCATGAGGATCTCTTCAAAGCAATCTGCGGAATGAGAAAAATATCAGATTGCTGTTGGATCCAGGAGTTCAATGTGTTTTCCTTTTTTGAAGTGGATTTTTTGGGAATCATTAGACATGGAAAATTGAGGAAGGGCATTCCATAAGATTGTGGCAGCCATAAACAAGAAATGTAGGTTAGCGTTATAAGTGTGTTTGCATTCCCTTTTGGCACAGTGAATGTATTGGTTTGTGCTTGCAGACAAACAAGGGTATGTAGTTTCAAGTATAATTGTGTAGAGCTTTTCAGGATATCATTAAGATTTTATTTTCAACCCTAAACTAATTATGGAAGCAACTTTAAGATTTTAAAAAAGTTGCAAAATCTTAGTAAACAAAGTGGTAGGTAAGTTACCTTGGAACAACATTTACTAGTGGTTGTAAGGAGTTAATATGAGCTTGTACATCGCTACACATAGCTGAGTTCCAGTACAGGGACATCAATCTAATCAGACACAGAAATGCCTAAGAGACCTAGGACAAACCATTGAGATATCACAGGAAGAGACAGAACAAAACATTGAGGTACCCCAGATCATAACTTGGGGATTCCCAACTGGTAAAGGGAAGAGAAACATCAAATGAGGTAAGATGAGAAGGAGGAACAGTGATGTCATGGAGTCTGTGGTGACAAAGAAAAAAAACCCGTTGATCAAGTGTCAAAAATGACAGCTATGCCAAGCATTAGAAAAGCAGACCTGGTGGGTCAACAAAAAGGGGGCGCCCCCTAGTAAATTGCCATATATATATATACAAATATAAAATATAACCTTTAATAATTACTGCAATAAAATACTAATGCCTATAATAGAAAAGATATATAAAAGAAAAATAAAAATAAAAAATATATGTATGAAGATATAGATAGGTTAGTAAATGTGCCTGGATGGGATGTATGGCCCAAGGCTGTCACCTGAGGAGTATCAAATAGAATCAAAATCCCCCCACCATGTCAGATCCGTCTCTAGGTGGTAATAGTTCCTCAAAATAGTATTTGTGTCCTAAATGTACAGGAATTTCTAGTACTTCTATGAGCTCTCCCTGCAAAATCCCCTAGCAGTGACCAAACAAGGAATCTGATGAAGTATTGAGTAGCAACAAAGTAGCCAACTTGGGGGGGTGGGGGGGTAAGATCTTACTAAGGTAGCAGGCAGTAAGATTAGATAGGAGCCTGGTCACCAGCTAGTCCTGTCTCTTTAGTTAGCTGGCTAGTCAGCTTTGTTTTTTAGTCGTTCAATCTATTTGCAGTGCGACTTGTTAGATTGGGGGAGGCTATGGGCGATGAGATATAATTATTAAAGGTTATATTTTATATTTGTATATATATATATGGAAATTTACTAGGGGGCGCCCCCTTTTTGTTGACCCACCAGGTCTGCTTTTCTACTTATACACTTATGTGAGGGTTATCCCCTGTTGGTCGCCCCAGACACACACTTAGTTGTTTCCCTTTTGGGTATCCAACTTTACGTTCTTCTATATGCCAAGCATTAGCAAAGAGTTGTGACTTTCAGAAGTGACAATTGTGTTTTTAAAAAGGCTTGTATGCTCTTATGCAGGAGTTCAGCAGTTGGACAGCCAGGAAGCTATATATTCTGTACTTTTAAAAGTGTTTGGGATTATATCAAATTTATGTGCCAGGTTTATTTCTTTTACACATATTTTCAGATCTGGAACTGATTCTACTTATGATTGCATTTTATCTCTATAAAAGTCACTTGCATCTTATGAGCGCTACACACACGCATACGTGCTGCCTGAAGCAAATGCTATCTCTATTGAACCTGTAGGTTATATTCTGACAGCTAAAGATAATGTACTACACTTGAATATTGAACTTCAGTACTTGAAATCATACCACTGTCTCATAATATTCTTTTCATCTCCATTTATAATCCAGTCCATTACATTTTCTAGATTTTTCTAGATTTTCTTCATCACCTACTTTAGTATCATCTTCAGCACTCCAACATATTCCTCTTCATTTTGCAGCTGGTTATAAGTACTTTATATCTATTTGTTTTTCTTATGCATAACTGTGAATAGAACTTATGCATAAACGTACACAAAACAAATATATACATAGATATGTGTGAGTGTATATATATATATATTCATACATTCATGGGAAAAAGAAAGTATACCCACTTTGAATTATATGGTTTACATATCAGGACATAATAGGAAACTGTTCCTTAGCATTAGGTAAATACAACCTCAGAAGAACAACAACACATGCCATATTACACCAAGTCATGATTTATGTAACAAAAATAAAGCCAAAATGAAGAAGCCATGTGTGAAGAACTAAGTGCACCCTTACTGCTTACATAGGAATTAAGAGGCTAAGTAACAGACAGGTGCTGCTACTCAACTGCCCTTGATTAACTCATCATCAGCAACTGTGAACACCTGTATAAAAAACAAAGTTATAGCAGTTTGCTTGTCTGCAGCATTCAGGTGTGTGTTAACACAATGCCAAGGAGGGAAAACGTCAACAATGATCTAAGAGAAGCTATTGTAGCTGTCCATAACATTGGGAAGGGTTATAAGGCCATTTCCAAACAAGTCCATCATTCTACCATGAGAAAGATTCAAGACAGTTACCAAGCTTCCCAGGACTGGATGTCTCTGCAAATTCATCTCAAAGTCAGACCGTGGCCATGAGTTACACCTCAGACTCTACAGGCCCCATTTATTATATTAAATGTTAAAGGGTTGACAGAAGAAAGCCTCTTATCTCTAAAATGAAAATGGAAGCACAACAATTGAAAAGTTACATCTGTACAAACCACAAGACTTCTGGAGCAATGTCCTTTGGACAGACAAGACCAAGGTTGATATGTTTGGCTATAATGCACAGCTGTATGTTTTGCACAGACCAAAAACAGCATATCAGCACAAACAATTCATACCAATTGCCAAGCATACTAGTGGAAGAGTGATGATGATTAGGGCTTGTTTTGCAGCCACATGACATGGGAATATTGCAGTTATTGAGTTGACCATGAACTCCTATGTATACCAAAGTATTCTAGAGTCAAATGTGAGGCCATCTCTCCAAAGCA
>OW240913.1:258187707-258263628 GCA_933207985.1 Pelobates cultripes
CATACCAAATTCTAAAATTGCTCCACATTAAAAGTTTATTTTACTCCTTGTGCTTTGTGACCTGTAACTACCAAAAAAAACTTAAAATCCCAGACACATTATATATTCTGTAAATCAGAACAAATAAATAAATTTATTTTTAATTACTTTCCTTAACCTGCACTAATTATGCACACATTATTATTGCAAAAACTGTAAAAAAACCCAATATTTTTCATTTTTTTTGCATTTTTCTGTATTTTTTTTATAATAAGTAAGCATTTATATATATATATATGTTATATCAAATTAAAGCCCTTTCTATCCTTTAAAAAACAGTATATAATATGTGTCGGTGCAATAAATGAGAGAGATGCAAATTGCAGTTGAACGCAAACAGCAAGAAAATGCAAAAATTGCTTGTGTCATTAAGCGTAAGTCAAGCTTCTGAAGCTGTGTCCTTAAGGGGTTAAAATCATCTACAACTTGTGTTCTTCACCTTTTTATGTTATGCTTTATTTTCTTTTAAGTGTATATTAAAACCCCTTAAGGACACAACTTCTGGAATAAAAGGGAATCATGACGGAATATTTCCATCATGTGTCCTTAAGAGGTTAAAGATTTAGAAAAATAACATCTCAATCCAGCAAATGTGGTGGGTAAATAAAACATTATTTTAATTCTCTATTTTTTCTCTATGCTGACTGCTAGCTGTGTAGAACAGAGTTTATAACGACAGTTGACAGGGAGTTAAGATGGTGATATTTTCAGGGTAAAAAGTTGAAGAGTGATACATTTAATTTAATGTTTAGAATTTAGAAACACATTTAGTTAAATATTGAGGATAAGTAAAGATCATATTGAAAAACTTGGTAAATAAAAGCTCACTTTTAAGGGGTTAACACAAAGCAACCTAAAACATATTTGTATGTTTATTTCTAGAAGAAATATTAATGATAGAGTTAGAAAAAAAATAGTAAAATATAATTTGATAGAAGTATTGTACTAGAGATGTAAATTACCTTTGGGATATTTGATGTACTATTCAAGTGAATTATAGAGGACAAGTTATTTGCAAATGCAATTTGTCATTAACTCTTCCCATGTGTGCTAATTGAAGCTAAGTATATAAATCTGATGGTGTCAATAGCAAAGATGTATCAAATGGAGAGAGATATGAAATCAATATGGAAGCTAAAAGCACAAGTATCATTCTATTGATTAGAAAGTTAAATCAATATAAATGTTACATATGAGACATTAGTTTAAAAGATATTTAAGTTAAAAAATATGAAATCGGCAAACTATAAATGATTAATAATTCAGTAATTCAAAGTATGAATCAATTATGTTACAAAACCTTAATTTGAAATAATAAAAGATGTTCTCAATATCATGACTGCTGTTTGTCATTAGCATAATCAATAAAATAAGATTAATGCTTAGGAGAACACATTTCTACATCATATTTTTAACATTATAAGGAAAGTATACAAGACATAGTATACAGTGTTAGTTAAGTGGTATTATGACAAAATGGGCTTATATATTATCATAACACATAGAACAGAAATTGCTAGAGTTTATTGACCCAGAAGTATTCAATTACATTCAATTACAGTCAATTAAGGGAACACACAGATAAATAAAGTAGTAGGCTAACTTTGGTCTCAGGGAGGTAACCTTGCAGCATAATATGCTGTAGAAAAGAGGAGTAGTTATTTGGATGTAGAACATATAGCCACAGAATATGAAGCAACTGCATTAAAGATATTTTCAGAAGATGCTTAAGTGTATTATCTTAAAGGGACACTATAGCATTCAGAATAGTGCCCGCCTAACTGGTTTCTATAAAATAAAGCCATTTTACTTACCCTGTCTCCCTTGTAGCACTGGTTTCTGGTCTATAATGATCTCAGCCAATCCAATGCTTTCTTATAAGAAAGCATTTAGGTGCTGTAAGGATGAATGGAAGTGCCTTTAGAGGCTGTAAGTGTTAAACGATGGTCTGGAAAGGATGATTTGGAAATCTCATTGCCGTGACATGTTTGGATATACTTAGGAGGTCATTTGAACTTGAAAACATGCCTAGAGGGGTATCACCCTTATGTCGATAATGAAATTAAATCATTTATTACCAAAATAATTGGCATATTTCTAATATAAAACTCAGGATTCCATAAGTACATTCCTACCTATCTGCCTAACTATCAATTATTATTATATAACATTAAACTTGCAACCCAAGCTGCATAGTTTTAAGTGACCTTTGCCACTGTAGTCACCAAAACAAATTAAGCTTATTAAAGCAGTTTTGGTGTATAGATCATGCCCCTGCAGTCTCGCTGCTCAATTCTCTGCTATTTAGGCGTTAATTCACTTTGTTTATGCAGCCCTAGTCACACCTCCCTGCATGTGACTTGCACAGCCTTCCTAAACACTTCCTGTAAAGGGTCATCTAATGTTTACACTTCCTTCATTGCAAATTCTGTTTGATATTAAATTTCTCCTGCTCTGTTAATAACTTGCTAGACCCTGCAGGAGCCTCCTGTGTGTAATTAAAGTTCAATTTACAAAGCAGGAGTTAAAATAAGCGACATCTGATTGAAAAGGAAACCATTTTATTTTTATGTAGGCTGTGTCAGTCACAACTGTGGGGGTGTGGCTAGGGCTACATAAACATAAATAAAAGTGAGTGAACTCCTGTATCTTTCTATATATACAATGTAATGGTGGAGTGTATTTGACTTAACAAAAGTCTCATGGTGAGACCAAAACATTGCCCTTTTGTTCCTGGACTCAATAAAACCACTAAATAGAATATGTTGGTTGTGAGAATTTGCCACCTTCAGTTTGAGTGTGCAAACTGTGGATTTCAGCTGAATGTGGGTCCTTCCTACTGTGTTGAATGATGATCCCATTTGATAGAAGCATCTCTTTTAATGTGTAGAAAAGTCACATGTGTGCACGGCTGGATAAGGGCAACAACTACTAGGAATACTATTAGACCTAAAGTACAAAAATCCTCATAGGGAGTATGTTTAAAATCCAAACTTTATTGATTTTTAAATAAAACCCAATTTATTAGTAGGCCAGATTAAAAAAAGATATATAGTGCTTGACAATACAATAAGGATAAATACCCCACACAAAATCATAAAGTAAATATGAGTGATAGGATAAGTTGTGCAAGGCTAACTGATACTTTATACACTGTACCTGCCATAGTAAGTAAAGTAAGTGCAAGAGAGATTGGAAGAAGACAATAATAGGGAGGCAGTGCTCCTGGAGTTGGCATTTCAACGTGTGTGTATATGCATTGGAAGAGTACTGTGACTTTAAAAGTTAATTATTACCTGGTAGTTCAAATATAGTATTTTATATATTAAAATGCAATTTGCCGAACCTGCTGCCATGAAGAGGTTAATATTTTACTGCAACCATTTATAAGCATATGCCTATGTCGTAATAGCTTAAAGGAGGTAAATGTTTTAAATATTGCAAAACCAGCTTGTTTGTAAGAACATTTAATGGGTTTTAACCTTCATTCCATATCTTTATTTCTCTTTCTGTTTGCTCCCTGGAGTGGTGGCATGACATTTTAGCTAATTTTTTAGATATGTTTTTCTTCAATGTTGTAAAGATTCTTCTTGGGAATTTAATACTTAGTCCTATTTTTAGCTTCTATGTCAGTCAGGGGAATATCTTTGGAAATCTTTATCCCAAATGCTTGTTTATTATTTTAATTTGACATAATCCCATTGACGTTTTAACAGACTCTCAGGCACCTATTAATTTTTAGAATATTTGTTTCCGTCTCAAGGGTTTTCTGGCCTTAAGCCATATTAAACCACGGCAGTCCATGGCATGAGAAGCCTCAAATGTAGGACCTTAAGAAGTTTGAGAGTGACAATTCGAAGATTGTCCATTAGGTCATCATATCCCCCACTAATATTTACAGCATTTTCTTGTAAAACATATTTAGTATATTTCATACATGCTGCTGAAAAGTTCATTTTATATTACCTTAGGAAATAAATAAAGCAAATGAACAGAACGCATTACCTCTGAGCACAATCATATCAATATACAAAACATCAAATACCTGCAAACTTCAAAGAGACGAATATTAGTAGAAGGCAAGTTAAAAATCATAAAGCGTAATTATCTGAGACTTATTCATCCTCAACTCAAATTTACACTTAAGCCTAAAGATCTCGTTTGCAAATACATCTAACCATGTCTTAATTTGATTTTGCAAAAAAAATATATAGCCGGATCCTAGTGCATTTGTTTTTATTTGTCATCAGAGTTACTTTAATTGCAGTCAGTTGGTAAAATCTTAAATATGGGCTGAAAAAAGGCAGACTTTGAAGTAAGAAAATCATGCAATAGGGTAAATATTAAGGCTAATTGGACTGTGAGCCAATTCTACATCTTCCTCTGTATTTTTTTTTCCTCATTCCTACAGGCTCTAAAATATTGTTCTCATTAATTTATTTACCACTTTTTATGCTTTTGCAAGGAAATATGAGGTTACATCTAACATTAAAATTACAAATTGGCGGATTTTGTCTACTGTTATATTATAAATATGGAGCCCTGTTTACTTGTCAAGCAACTTCATAATTAGCAGTGGTCTATGAGATATCAAGGCAAGAGATCACCACATCAGGCATCAAGTTTACTCGGCTGCTTTCTGCTAATGAAAAAGTCTCTAAGGAATTGGCATATCTAAGGTTGGCAGCTATGCTATTCACACTTTGAACTTAAATTTTCTCCAAACCAACATTAGAGTTTTCTTTCTTTTTTTTTTTTTGATCAGGCATCATATTTATAAAAATATCCAATTATTTTATGTTTTCTAGAGGCTTTTGTTGGAAGCAAAGCATGGCTGTGTTGACTAGTATTTTGTGTTTTATATTAAAATAAGCTGCACTGTGCAAGTATAATTTTGTTTTGGTAATATATTGTTTGTTTGTTGTTAATTGCAGGTTAACCCAATTGCTATATGATTATTCTTATAGGATTTAATTCTACCATAATAGCAGCCAGCAGAACTGAAAAGATGGAGACATGTGACCAGTCCCTTCCTAGAACAAAACAGTTAAACACTTTGCTATGTCTTAATATTTCCTGTCAGGGTGTAAATGTCTGCCCTTGCCACTGATTTCATTTTACTTCCATTGTTAACACCACCTTAGAGAAATAGGAAATGTCATGATTTCAGTTAAGTATTTCCCTTTAAATAGCCCAAAACAATGCTTCCATTTTAAGAGCTAACTAAGCTGCAGTTGGGTTGTATCTGTGTTGTGTGTGATGTCTCTGAATCACAGTCATGTATTTGCCACAGTATTGAAGAGTACCTTTGCTTGCCCCTGATTATGGCTGTATAGATGTATTGATGTTGAGGTCCAGAAATAGTAACATTGGTATGGAGGTCCCTATCACCTCAATGCGAATGTAAAATGTAGGTGTTTACTGTAGTCTCAAAATACGCAGTTCTTTATCATCCCAGCATGAAATAGCATGAAATATGATTCTGAGGTTTAGACAGCTCTATAATTTTTAGTACCTAGGTATGAATGGTGCTGTGTTATATGAAGGAGCCTTATATGAACTTGTATGAGAAGCAATGTATTGATTATGCAGCAGAAATAGATTGTCTTTATTGCTTTGTGAGTCCTGGCAATTGTAACAAGAATATATTCAATGAGACACCTATATGGATGTGCAATGTGTCTGCTTTGTTAGCAGAATGTCACGGATTTATCGTGTCAGTAACAATAATGTAGTCAACATGGCAGTAATATGGGAAATGCATCTGCTATACACACAATTATGACATGTAGGGGAATGTAACAACTATAATTGGCAAAAAGGCATAGCGTTATTGTGTGGGGATCCTAAAGATTTACCCATACCACCATTGGGCTCTGCCACGGTGTCCTAACAAAATATATGTGTGTGTTTATATACATACATGAGTGCAATGTCTGATTATGCCTGCTAGTGTTGTTTATCTGTATGTATATTCATCCATCACTCTTCCTACAGGTAAATATTCTAGTTATGAAATATGATGGCATATGGGAAGAAGTGTCATAGGGAGAGGACTATACTGTACATCAGGAACAGAGGAAAGAAAATGGCATTTGAAAGTCTGCCTATGTGAAAAGTTTATTATGTACAGCATAGATTGTTGACAAAATATTAGAATCATTGAAAAAAAAATATTTTTCACAATATCACAAATCTGCTTGTTACAGGCTCCTTTTTTTCAAGAGCCTTGAATTCTCAGAATTCCTTCTGGAACAAGGATTGTTGTGTTCAACATGGTGAGAGAGAATAGCAAACAGGCATTTTCAGATACATTTTCCTACTTGGATGCCCCAATCCTTTCATGCAATATATGAAGAGACAGTAAACGTAACAGCAAGCAGAGTGTCTACATAATAATGTTATCATTTATATAGCACCAAAATATTTTGCAGGGCTTTACAATTATAAAATATATTTGGGATATTTGACAAGTGACTTACATACAAAATGCAACAGAGACAAGAGGTTGAGAAGGCCCTGATCAAATGAGCTTAATATCTATGACCACTCTGTAACACGATACTTTAGCAAACTATTCCCATCTGTTTATTTGTGGCTAATGTAGAGTAATTTCTTCCCTGTCTTGCCTGATAATCTTGGGTTTCCCATGGCTCTCTAACCATAACTACAGGATTAATTGGAAGAAGAGTGTTGTGGCCACCTGGATAGGGACACGGGTCTTGCCGCCAAGGATGTCCTTTTCCCCTTCTCGGGAGCTCTACTGTGCTGGATCCAGTGATTATAGCTGCTGAGTGATTATAGCAAGCTGAGTGATTAGCTTTCCTCCACAGACATTAGCCAAGAGTTAATGCTGGGAGTGAACCGGTTTAATGGGACATGGTACATGCAATTTATACACAGACCCCCAGCAGGCTGTCTCCATACAGTTCAACACAAACTCCTCCCCGGCATCGCTGTGTCTGGGAGATTTTTGAGTTCAAGAACGATAATTAAATTATCTCTCAGTTACAGGGACCTAAACAGAAAACACCCCAAAACACATGCAATTTTTCCAGGAACCCCCACAAGTCCTATATCCCCGCATAGCCTGGATTCGAGCACCCAAGTTGTCCAAATAGCGCTCAGATCTATTGAGTAGAACAGGAACGCTATCCGGGTAAAATTTTGACTGACCGACCATGTAGTCATAGCCCAAAAGAGTTCCAGAGTGAAATATGTTGTGGCCAGTCTCTGTTCAGGAGTTCATGCATTCGTACAAATGTGTGTTCGGTTTTGGTTCCAGGGAGCTAATGTTCCTTAAGTTTGTGCAAACACTTTACCCGAAGAGCCCTCTCCTGAGATGTTTGGAAAAGAAGCAGGCAATGATAGAAGTTCAGTGGTGTTCGCAAGTTAATCTGTCTGATTTATTTCCATGCACTCGAAGTCCGAACACCGCTGCCTGCTTTCGTGCAACAAGATGGGTGTCGACTCATTTCCCACGTGTTCGCTCATGTGAATGGCGGCCACCCAGCAGAACACTTGAGTTAACGAGGTGTTAACGAATTAATGAAGTGTCAAGAGAGGCCAACAGGGTTAACAAGCCAAAGTGGTCTGATTATGGGGGCTATAAAAGGGGATTTCGGGACTTTAGTTACCGAACCATAAGTAAAAAACGAACCGCCAGCAATTGTTCGGTGACTGGATGTCCTGTCACAGAGACCTCTTGGAGTTCCAACTGTTGGAAATCCTGTCTCAATTCAGTTAAGCCCAAATGCCTTGTTCATTCTAAATCCCACCCCAGAATCCTCACCCAATACGTTGATCTGGTTAGAGTCTTCGATAAAATGGAAGTATATAAATTACCTCCCCACTGTACTTATGACTGCTATTGACTTGTTTCCAGGCACTAGTCCTCCAAGGGGAAAAACCTCTCCCTAACATTAGCAGAAAACAAAGTTATGTTTATGAGTTTTGTGTTGCTTGATTTTTTTACATAATTTCCACCAACTGTTACAGTTTGCAAATTACCCCAATAGTTTAATAGCAAATAGCTTAGTAGTAATTGGTGATAGTAGATTGACCAATTCTTTCCTAAAAATATGTAAAATTCACAATGTATTGACTCAGTTTTTTAATCGTATGTGCTTCTACAATGGCAATTATTCACTAGACAAGGGAGTTGAACAATGTCGGAGAATATACCTTACTTTGAAAAATCTCTGTTTTTGTTTTTCTGATTTTGGTGTTCATGTAGCATTAACTTGGAAATCTATTGAAGTTCTCCATAAACTGCAGTAACGACAATACACATGTAATAAATGTTTCTACATGTAATCCAAATTCCATACAAAGGAATTGGTCCATGATTAGCTTACAAAGCACTTTACTGTGATTCAACTTTTAACAAAATGATCCAAGATTTTCTTGGTTATATTTTGTACTTTTGTTCTAGAAAACAGATGTGTTTTTGACCATGTGCTGTGACTTCGCCTACCCAAATGTTGTTAAATTTGTGCTAATGTCTGTTGTTGGGGAAAAAACGGATATTAACAACCATTATTTTTGTGATTTAAGAGCTAGGTCCCTAATATTATAATTATGTATGCACAATAGCTTTTTTTGTTCCTACCTTCATTTGCATGCAAAGGCAGAAACTATTCCATTTCTCCCATTAACGCAAAACATTTGTATTTAAATACCCTAATGTATTAACAATGTGCACAGAATGCTTTGGCTACAGAATAAGCCGCCCCATGGCAATTAAGGGGTTAAGATCAAATGTAGTTAAAGAACAGTAATTAAATATCTGAAACAACATTTGAACATGTTAAGAAAAACATATCGCTTACCAGAATGAAAAATCTCCCATTTCGTTTGTTCACCATGCATCGATTGTTAAAAATGATAAAATATATGTGAATTTTAATGTGGTACAAAATAATAATGGAAAGGAAAGCACATTTTAAATTGAATCATGAAACAGTAGCTAACTTTTATTTTTTTTTTATTTTTTTTTATTCTTTATGATTAGGTGTAACTAAATATTTATATTGTATATTTCTCACTGAAATTTGTATTTTCTTCTGCATACTAACATAAAGTTTAGTAGAACTTTATCCCTGCTATTTAGTTGTCAGATATCAGATCTGTTCTTATGCTGGCACAGATGTCAGTCAACTAATTAGGTGTTTACCCCTTCTCCTTAGTGTTCTGATAGTTTGTCCCTACATCTTAATGATTTTGACGCATCCAGTGTACCCAGCACTACCAAACCTCCTCTACTTTACATCCTTCCTTTAAGCACATGTTCATAATTTTTTGTCAAGAAAATTACGTACTGCATCAGGATAGTCAGAAAGGGCTCAATCTTGCTGAAAATAGAAGGCTTAATTTTCAGGCTCCAAATGTAATTGTGGTATGATATTTTCTTGGAGCGTGTTAGGATACAGGTCTGAGGTAACCATTGTATTGAAATATATAGATTCAATTACCTCTTTACATGAAAGGGCCACCTAAACTATAACTCCAAGTTGATTAAACTGTTTCCACAATTGTTGCATGGGGATTTTTTGTTGAGTAATAGACACAGATGTGCCTACTAACAGCACTTGAAAGTTTGAAGTTGGCTTTGTCAGACCAAGTTATTTTTGTAATCATGCCACCTCCTTGTGTTTCTTCATTCAAAATTGCCTCACAGAATTGTAAACGTCAATCTGGACCATCTTCTAATAATCTATGGAATAATATTGGCCAATACATATTCAGCACTAAGCATTGTATTAGATGACCCAAAGATTTACAGGGAATGTCAAACTCTTTGGAAGCTTTCTTTTTTTATTTTTCATTTCACATTTCACTAACAATTATAAACAATATACCATAATAGAATAGAAACTGTGCAATTGACTGTGGAAACCATTGAAGTACATTAAAATTATTGTCATGTTAAATAACTTGGGATTACATGTGCTTTGTGACACATGGTTTTACACTGAAAGCAGCCAATAGCATGGGCAGACTGAACATAAATGTGATTTACAATACAAAATTATATTCCCTACAATATTACAATATCACAATTGTCCTTAAACAAGTGGCACTAGACACATAGATCCATGGATTCATGTTTTCCAAATTACGACCATGCTATGTGTGTGTTATAGTAGACATTGAGATAAGTCAGAACAGACAATGTTTTTCCCAACATTCTGTCCAGTTATAAGCATATCAGATTGAAACCTAGTAGTCTCCTGCGGCTGTAGCCCATCCAACGCAGCATGAGACTACATAACATCTTGTGCATTGTAGGGACGGGTCCAGAGTCCAGTCTTGGGAGAGGCACTCAAAGAATAAATAATTAGACGATTTAGTAATCATCAAACACTCATCAGCATAGCACAATGTTCATTTGTCATGGGGCTCTGTTATGTAAGATGCATCGTGAGTGCATACCAGAGTTTCCCAACGCTGCATTCTGAGTGTATTTATGTATTTGTGTGTAGAGTGTCTGTGTATGTGTGTGAATGCAGGTTTGTATATGCAGAGTGTCTTTGTATGTGTGTGAGTGCAAGGGTGTATATATGGAGTGTCTGTTTATGTGCGTGTATATGTGATATGTGTAGTGTATTTGTGTGAATTCAAGGGATTATGTGTGGAGTGCATGAGTGTGAATTCAGTGTATATGTTTGTGTATGTGGAGCATGTGTGGAAAATAGATTTTCCCTTTTCCTGTCACTGTACTTCACAGCCTCTACCTAAGAAACCTCTCCTCTTGCAAAGCATTTCAAATTGTCACCTTACCCATATTAGTGCCCTCCAAACAGTTTAATCTCCAATGTCAATTACCCCTCCCCGCTGAACTTGTTTCCATCTTTCTCTTCCAGGGTAGTTTCTTACAATGCAGTTTCTCTCCTATTTAATCCACTGCTTCAACCACCGGTGCTAATATTTATGCCTCAACTTTCTAGCTCTCTTTCTCTAATCTGTTCATTTTGCCTTCATTGTTTCCCTCTTCCTCTGTCTACTGATGCCCCTCACATGTATTTAATCTTCTGTTCTAGTGTACTGGCTAGCAGTCCACCTGCTTTCTGTCTATACTCCAAATTTCAGCAATCATGGCTCCTTAATAAAATCCTTAAGTCTCTTTATCCTCAGTCCCCCTTGAATTTTTTTCCACTTTCTCCCTCTTCTCAATTATGCTTCCCATATTTCCCCACCATCCCTTTACAGCCTCAACAATTAGTTATTATTTAAAGGGGAAGCACAGAAGAACTTTACCAAGTATGGAGAGCAGCCTGTGCTGTGAAGATGCAGAGCTGATCAGTTAGGATCCCCCGCATACACTAGATCTAAAGAGGTTGCATCCTAACCTAGCTACAGCAGAGCAAGTCCATTCCTACTCCATAACCCACTCAGTCTTGGACAGGGAGTACTTGCCCTGGTGCTCCCTCCTGGATCTGACCCAGTACATTGTGAGCTGCTCTTTTTAATAGCACTCTTCAACAGCATAGTCATTACCATTACTATCACATACATTTTTTTCTGATTAGGTGCATTTGTAGAAATTAAGCTCATTGGGTGTTTTTATTTATAACATTACTCTCTTAACTCTCTAGAGACATTTGTATGCAAAAATCCCTAGAGACTAGTAATTTCTGAGATACTCAAACCACCACATCTAGCACCAGCAAAATTAGTTCATGGTCAAAGTTAAATAGATCACATTTCTTACAATTTCTGATGGTTTGAACAATGACCTAACCTCTTGACCACGTCTGCATGCTTTTATGCTACCAGTTGCGGTCACATGATTGATTGGCTGATTAGATACTTGAGTTAATAATCAGAGATGTTTTGCATATTGCAAATTAGTACTTCTCTTTTCTGTTAAAGCGGAATTAGATAGATGCCCAGTTTTTTTTTTCCCAATATATTGCTACTAGTTGTCTTGCTGTCATTATGATCTGATTTAAAAGCATCTTGGACTTTTTCTGAAGAGTGTTTGGCCACATCAATATGGGAGCAAATTCAAGCCTAGTCCCTTGCATATTTTCTCCACCTCTCTCCAAAATGGCTGGAAATATCTGCAGGCCCACTAAATATGTAGCATATTGCCCTTTGATTCTCCACATCTCCAGCACATGGGTAAGATGGAGCTATTTAGTCTGTGGAGATGGCTTGGGGTATAGTGCCGCCTGTAAGTAAATTTTTTGTGTGTGCTTCTATTAGGGTATTGGAATTGCACCTCCAGGATTTGCATCACTTTTCCTCGTTATAGGATATTTTACTCCAGCTCTGTGCCAGATTCCTAATGAAAACCCTGGGAATACTGCCAATAATACCATCAGTGGGGCAAATGGTAGAAACGTCTAATGGAGATTTTGAAGAGATAGTTAGTTGTCCCATTCCTCATGTTGATGTCTGTCTCAAAAGTATTAGGGTCCAAATTGCATCTAGTACCTTGGGTGATTCTCTCCGAGCTAGCTCCATATCCCCCCATTGTTGTGATCTCTTTGGGGCATGTAACATAATAATTGCTTGTATCGTAGCTACCTTGTACTATAATTCGATGTTGGGAAGGCCCATACCTCCTCCAACTGAATAGTGAAGTAACTGGAGAAGAAATCTTGCTTTTTTCTCCTTTCCATATGAAAGTATTAAATAGTTTGTGAACAGATTTACTAAATAGAGGTGGAATTCTGATCGACAGATGTCGGTACAGATATAATATTTTGGGAAGGGCTATCATTTTGATGGTGTTTACCCTCCCTGCTCATGTCAATATTATTGCTCTGCAACCTACCAATTCTCTCTTGCATGCCCCTATCATTGGCTCATAGTTGTATTTATAAATTGACTTAGCAGATTAACTCCTAGGCAAAAGATATATGTGTTTCTCTAGTCAAAAGTATAGGTTAAACTTAATCTTCCCTCTAGCTGTCTGGAAGGTCCTATGAACAGGAAGTGTGTTGTCTCTATTTAGCTTGTAAAAGGAGACTTGGTCGCACCTTTCTGGATCACTTAATGTTAAAATAATGCTATCCACAAATGGAACTAGCTTGAAATCTGCGTTGTTTGTGGATATGCCTCTTATGTCCCTGCTCTGACGAAAGTACTAGTCTAGTTGTTCTAATGCGAGAATGAACAGTAGTGGCAAAAATCGGGCAGCCCTGATGTGTCCTATTGATTATCTGAAATGGGGATGACATAAATCCTGCTACAGAATGCATGCTGTTACCAAACTGCCACACTTTCACAACGCCCGAGTCATAAACATCCGGTTTAGTCTGTCAAATGTCTTTTCTGTGTCTAGTAACAGGAAAAGGCCTCCAACTTTGTTCTTCTCCAATTGGGAGAGTATATTTAAAAGTATCCATGTATTATCAGAGCCTTATCTCTTTTGGCAAAAGCCAGATTGGTTGTAAGCTTTAATGCGCTGCATAACTAAGGATATGCAGTCTGCTATAAGCCTTGCATTCAGTATTTCCATTGAGGAGGGAGATAGGTCTAAAATGGTACATTTGTCTGGGGTCTTGCCCAGTTTAGGCAATGTAGTTATAGTTGCTTGTAAGATTTCTGTGGGATGTTTTCCCTCCAAAATCCATCATCTTCTACCCCAAAGACGCAACAATAGAGGCAGACACACAGAGCTCCAGAATAAAGTAACACAACATAGACATAACCATGGATACATGCAATAGAGGAGACACAGACTTACCACAGAAGGTTTCACCATTACTAGCAGAGGGGAAAGACACGAAACGTACAAAACAAATACAACCCCAATATACACGAGCTGGTAGCCACAAGACACACTAGAACTCAGGGCTGCAGACAAAAGGCCAGAGCGCGCAAACACTAACTCATTTTCGCAAGATGGGCCTTCACTGCAGTTTATGGCAAGAGGGATAAATACGCAAACACAGACATCTCAGAAGAAAACAGTGTATTGTTAAAATATGTCACCCACAGTGCACTCCCCAAATAAGGAAGTCGTCAGTTAAATATAAAGTGTGGAATGTAAATCTATGGTACCTTTAAGAGCTAAAGTTCACGGACAAGGGCCGTGACACATCACACGCAAGGCTACATGACATTAATGCTACACTGCTTAAAACCGCTGACTCAACGACTGGATCCCATACCCAGAGCACCTAAGACCACACCCCCGCAGGGTAGAGCCTATAACACATCAGTCCATGTCGCATACCTAGCGGCAAAATGTGCGAGACGTACCTTAATGAAAACACCCATTAACGAGCCACACTAGCACCATTCAATGAGTTGATAGCTGAATACATGTTACTAAATGCCACCCCTAATTGCCACTACATACCTGGCAACAACGCCCTAACAATGCAGTAGCAAGCAAGCTCACCGCCTTCTGCATGTCTAGCTTTGCAAGGCTTATGAATATCTATTATTTGTCATTGCGTGTTTATTTTGACTTCTACGCCTCTGCGCAGGCAACTATGTGTTACTCTGAGCTAACTGGAATATGTCGGCCTCACATTATGTACACTTTCAATATGCACGCCTCTGCGTAATCAACTATATGCATTAATAATACCAAGTTCAACAGCCGTGTTTATATTGATGACAATAAACATATTTAAAACAAAACCCATCATCTTCTTGCAGCTAGAATTTCTGAGAATGTTTAATAATAGAGGTTTGTTAGTACATCAGGACCTGGTGCTTTATGAGCTGGCATCAGTGCTATGCCTTTAGAGATTTCAAAAACAAGCAATGCCTTTGTTAGTTTATTTATTTCAAGCTATGTCATCTTAGGTAGGTCTAGTGTGTTTAGGAACTTGTCAATGTCAACTAAAGTGGGAGCTGGACTTTCAAAATTATTTTATAAGTTGTATAACTTACTATAATAAGTTGCAAATTCTTCCATTATTTTTTGTGAGTCTAAAATTACATTCTTGATACATAGATATTTAAAACGAGCAATCTTGGATGATGGAATGCATGTTTTCAATCTCACATTGATAGCATTGTGTAAAAGGATATCTCTTAATTGTTTGTTTGCGTAAACTCTAAGGCAGGGGTATATGTAGGAAGAGGAGGAATCGAATTTCAAATCAAATAAAAAATGTGTATCTCCTCCTATAACTATCTCTCCAAAGCTATTACTAAATGCTAATGCTAACACCTGGACAAGGAATTGTGAATGATTTTTGTAAGGACCATAAATGTTTTAGAATGTGTATGGTTTGTTATTGAGGATAGCACTGAAGAAGAAGAAACCTACCCTCCCTATCACAAACTTTATGCACTAATGAAATAATGCCACTTGTTTACTGACCAGAATGGAGATGCCTCGGTTTTTAGTTTTGTTGCAAACATGAAAATGGGTGGGATTATGTTTAGAGTTGAATTTAGGTATTTTACCACATTTGAAATGTGTTTCCTGGGGGGCGGGGCCTGACAGCCGACCAAACTGGCTGCATGTAGCTCAAGCTCCTCAGTAATAGCCTTTTGTTGAGCTGAAAACTCCAAGTGCAGTCTTGGCACAAACCTTATTTAACCCCTGAGGGACTACTTCGCTGATTCAAGATTCTACCTGGTTTCTGGCAGAATCACAACATTTATTGTACTAAACGTTTCTGCAGACTGCTGTTATACTGGAGGTGGAGACTATTGTACTGAAAGCCTTATGCCTGAGCCCAATGCCCTCCCTTTGGACCAGTTGGGGATACCTCAGTCCCCACTGGTGTACTCAGGTGGCCTCATCTGTAAAGCATCGAAGTCACAAACGACTCTGGGGGCAGAGACCAGCCTTTTAAGATTGCCACCATGCTTTGGCCTACAGCTTTTTGGGGCTTCTCACAACTCCCCTTCCTTGTTGATCCGTTTCTCCAAACGTTTGATGGCCTGTGTAAGCGGTTTTGGGAGACTCTATGTAACTGCATGCTTCCTCGAATCACCATTGGTTAGGTCAAAACCTCACATGGGTGGAGTCTGCAACCAATGCTTTGGCCTTGGCAACCTAACTCCCAAATGGCGGGTTGAAAAGGGAATCTCCACCCAGCATGACTTCCAAGGGCAGAGGATATTGATGCTTGTCATGGCACAATGGCCAGGCGTGTTCAGATCACAAGGAGCATCTTCCAGATGAGTGTGGTGACTAAAGTCCATCAGGGTGTTCCCTTCATCTTGTGTGGACTCAAGTTCTACAAGAATGGAGACTCCTCATTTTTTTGTTTTGTAACAAGCACAAGGGCATCCCTCCCTCTAAAGGGCATTGGTTGAGCTGGCTTTGTTCCATATATACAGCAAAGTGTACAGTGAGGGAAAAAAGTATTTGATCCCCTGCTGATTTTGAATGTTTGCCCACTGACAAAGTAAGATCAGTCTATAATTTTAATGGTAGGTGTATTTTAACAGTGAGAGACAGAATAAAAAAATAAAAAAATCCAGAAAAACGCATGTCAAAAAAGTTACAAGTTGATTTCAATGAGTGAAATAAGTATTTGACCCCTTCAACTTAGTACTTGGTGGCAAAACCCTTGTTGGCAATCACAGAGTTGACATGTTTCCTGTAGTTGGCAACCAGGTTTGTACACATCTCAGGATGGATTTTGTCCCACTCCCTTTTTGCAGATCCTCATTAAGTTTTCGTGGCTGATGTTTGGCAACTCTAACCTTCAGCTCCCCCCCACATATTTTCTATAGGATTAAGTTCTGGAGCCTGGCTAGGCCACTCCAGGACCTTAATGTGCTTCTTCTTGAGCCACTCCTTTGTTGCCTTGGCTATGTGTTTTGAGTCATTGTCATGCTGGAATACTCACCCACGACCCATTTTCAATGCCCTAGCTGAGGGAAGGAGGTTCTCACCCAAGATTAAATGGTACATGGCCCCGTCCATCGTCCCTTTGATACGGTATAGTTGTCCTGTCCCCTTAGCAGAAAATCACCCCCAAAGCACAATGTTTACACATCCATGCTTGATGGTGGGGATGGTGTTCTTGAAGTCATAGGCAGCATTCCTCCTTCTCCAAACACAGCAAGTTGAGTTGATGCCAAAGAGCTCGATTTTGGTCTCATCTGACTATAACACTTTCACACAGTTCTCCTCTACATCATTCAGATGTTTATTGGCAAACTTTAGATGGGCCTTTACATGTGCTTTCTTGAGCAGGGGGACCTTGCGGGCGATGCAGGATTTCAGTCCTTCACGGCGTAGTGTGTTACCAATTGTTTTCTTGGTGACTATGGTCCCAGCTTCCTTAAGATCAACAAGATCCTGCTGTGTAGTTCTGGGCTGATTCCTTACCGTTCTCATGATCATTGAAACCCCACTATGTGAGGGAGACTGACAGTTATTTTGTGCTTCTTCCATTTGCGACTAATCACACCAACTGTTGTCACCTTCTCACCAAGCTGCTTGGCTATGGTCTTGTAGCCCATTTCAGCCTTGTGTAGGTCTACAATCTTGTTCCTGACATCCTTGGATAGCTCTTTGGTCTTGGCCATGGTTGAGAGTTTGGAATCTGATTGATTGCTTCTGTGGACCTTTTATACAGGTAACGAGCTAAGATTACTAGCTCTCCCTTTTAGAGAGTGCTCCTAATCTCAGCTCCTTACCTGTATTAAAAAGACATCTGGGAGCTAAAAATCTTGCCGATTGATAGGGAATCAACTACGTATTTTACTCATTTACATGCAAATCAATTTATAACTTTTTTGACATGCATATTTCTGGATTTAGTTATTCTGTCTCTCACTGTTAAAATACACCTACCATTAAAATTATAGACTGATCATTTCTTTGTCAGTGGGCAAATGTTCAAAATCAGCAGGGGATCAAATACTTTTTTTCCCTCACTGTGTTTTATTATTTGATTGCTAGCGTTAGATTTAGTGTTTTCAGTTCACTTCTCTAAGTACTAAATATGCTGTTGCATATCCTCTCTGTTCTTATGCCCTAGTTGATCACGTGAAATAGTTCATCCTGATCACCCAGTGGTTTTCAACTCTTAGCACTACAGTTCCATTTTCCAGAATTTTGTACCCTCTCTTTGTTTACTCTGATGAAACTGTGCTCCTAATGTCTTTTCTCATTTTCTCATTTACTTTATGTTTAAAAAAAAAAAAAAGTGCAGTACTCTAGATATTTAATGTTACATCTCCACCTTTTTATTGTCTTCTACAATATTGTAAAATGTCTATGAAACATTCACCTGCACAGCAAAAATAAAGAATGTAAAAAAAATGTGTTTCCCGAAAAAAACGTGATGTAGGCGTGTTGCTTACGTGCCTCTTTCAAAGCTAGTCTCAGTTTGCTGGGTGAGTTTAGCCCTTTAACATTCATAGATAGTATAGAAAGAACAATGGTTAAAACATTAAATAAAAGCAATAGCAATCAGCTGGCCAGTTGCTAAAATCAATCTATTTTTAAGGAGCTTGTCCTTTTTAACCACTAGTTTCATGGTAACATACGAGGCCTCTCCATTGTGATCCATTCTCTCTCTCAACCTCATTGGCAACCCTTCAGACATAGCATAAGACATCAGAGCAATCATTTGGAGCACGGGTATTGCATTGATAAATGTCACAAAATTCCATGGAGCAGAAACACTCTTCTGGGTCGTCGTGCTGGCAGTGACAGCATTCTCGCCCCACTTAGGATTGGCCATGTGTAACTGGAGGGGCAATAAAAACAGGTAGCAATGCCCAAAAGACCTTAATTTACTTACATATTAACAATGGATTAAGATGCATATTGTATAATGTTTAAAGACTCTGAAAGAAAATCTCATGAAGCTCTGTTCATGAACATTTCTGTGAAGGGACATTTACTGCAAGATTTAAAGCTTTACTCTATAAAGAAATTAACATCCAAAGTACTCAATATATTGTCCTAAACTAGTATTATTTGTGTTCACTGAAAATGTGAAGGACCAAGAAGGAGAAAATGATTTAAGATGATCTTGGAAACTTGTATTCATTGAAGTTTAGAGACCTATACTGTAAGCTCTATTAATTTTACAGTGCTGTTTGGACCTATCCATCTGTTTAAAGGTTAATGGCCTTAACACTTCCGAAATGGTTTCTGTTTTGTTTCTTGCTTTGTTCATGCTATGGAATTTATTAAGCGCATTGTAAATAAATGATGGGAGATTAAGTTGGTTCATGTCACATTTAACCTGTGGTATCCCGGTAAAATTGTTGAATGCAGTTTCATTTAAATACTCTTAGTGATTACAATTATGAGGGCTCAAACAGAATATTTAGTAAATTCTATTAATTAGAATCTCTATTTTGTTATCCAAACAAAATCTAGTTTTGCTTGCTTTAATCTTAGATTTCACTTTCAATTGAAAAATATGTCTACAAATAAGCCTTCATTTTAGAGGCAAGCTAAATGGACTAAAGAGGTACTATTAGGGATAGATATGGACAAAGAAATGTTTTGGTTTGTTTGAATCGATTTGTCTGGAATTTTATTTTGTTTTAAGCAAGTTGGGTTTCATCCATGTGATACTGAAGTTTGGATAAATTTCCTCCATGCAAATTTCAGAGAACCAAAATGGAATGAAAATACGTGTACTGAAGTGTACTGAAATATATATATATATATATATATATATATATAAGTATTTAGCAGCACATGCCATTTGGGTCACAGATGAAGTGAGAAGAAGTAACCAATATAGGGTGAAATGGGGAGAGCTGAAAAAAATCAGTCTTTATATAATTATGTATTATTCAAACAGCATTTAGTGGTTGACAGATAACCCTCAATCATCTTTTATTCCATAAAACTTTTTTTTTTTGGTGCCATGGATAGAACGCCAAATTCAGGCAAATCACAGTTAGTTTGAAACCAAATGCACAAGTCCAATAAGAAGCATACCCACCATAGCTCTGTTTAGTTATGTCGCTAATAATCTATAGGTGCAGCCCATGTTCCATGGACTTCTGTCAAACTGTTACGAAAAGCTGGACTGCTGCCTCTTCAGCTTAATAGACTATAAAAATGTACACTTATCATTCAATCAATCCAACCTGGACAGCAGTAGTCAGTTAACGCAGCACTTTCAGCATACTGAGGCTCAATAGAGAAAAGTGTCTGGCTTCCTAGTTGTGAGCTCTGATTTTGGTCAAACCGATTCTTTACATTTTACATATTCTAATGTCTATATTTTATACAGAGGTGTGCAGAAATAGGTATACAGTTTAAATAATAGGTAAATATATTAATAATAGTAGGTACACTGTTTAATTAATATTTCATTGAATAACAAAACAATTAAGTACAATTTCTTACATGCTTAAATTGGCAGCCTTCAGTATTTATACATTACTGTAATCTAGTTTTTACACTCAAGCACACTTTTGCACAAAGTTCTTTATTGGCATTCATTTCTTTGCATACTTTTTTAATGAGTCGAATCATGTTATCAACTGTGTGTGGTGTTTTTGAATATACCTTATCTTTGATAACTCCCCAAAAGAAAAAGTCTATCAGGGTAAGGATCTGGTGACTGTGGTGGCCTCATCAACCTCTCCACCTAATGGATCATTTTTCATCAAGAAAATTACGTACTGCATCAGAATAGTGAGGAGGGGCTCAATCTTGCTGAAAATAGAAGTCTTTATTTTAAAGGACCACTCTAGGCACCCAGACCACTTCAGCTTAATGAAGTGGTCTGGGTGCCAGGTCCTTCTAGGGTTAACCCATTTTTTCATAATTATAGCAGTTTCAGAGAAACTGCTATAATTATGAATGGGTTAAGCCTTCCCCCTAATCCTCTAGTGGCTGTCTCATTGGCAGCCACTAGAGGCGCTTGCGTGCTTCTCACTGTGATTTTCACAGTGAGAGCACGCCAGCGTCCATAGGAAAGCATTGTAAATGCTTTCCTATGTGACCGGCTGAATGCGCGCGCAGCTCTTGCCGCGCGTGCGCATTCAGCGGGGCGGAGGAGGGAGAGGAGGAGGAGAGCTCTCCGCCCAGCGCTGGAAAAAGGTACGTTTTTACCCTTTCCCCCTTCCAGAGCCGGGCGGGAGGGGGTCCCTGAGGGTGGGGGCACCCTCAGGGCACTATAGTGCCAGGAAAACGAGTATGTTTTCCTGGCACTATAGTGGTCCTTTAATGCTCCAAATGTAATTGTGGTATGATATTTTCTTGGAGCATGTTAGGGTACACGTCTAATTTAACCATTGTATTGAAAAGTATAGATTCAATTACCTCTTTACATGAAAGGGCCACCTAAACTATAACTCCAAGTTGATTAAACTGTTTCCACAATTGCTGCCTGGGGATTGTTTGTTGAGTAATAGACACAGATGTGCCTACTAACAGCACTTGAAAGTTTGAAATTGTATTAGATGACCCAAAGATTTACAGGAAATGTCCAACTCTTTAGAAGCATTATTTTTTTATTTTTCATTTCATTTCACTAACAAAAATAAACGTACGTAATAACGTAATAAATATACGATAATGGAATAGAAACTGTATAGCTATTTATGTAACTCCTTGTATTACAGTATGTACTTTCTAGTAGTACTGTTATAGCACTCTAGCATCAATACAGCTCCTGGATGGTAAGAAATCCTGGCTTGAAAAAACACTGAATGGGGAATGTCAAAGGTCGAATTCAGCATTGGTTGAATCTATCATCTAGACTGTATTGAAACATACAATCTAAATAATCTCAATGTGTATGTTGATTACATACAAGAAGATAGAGCTCATTTGGGAAATATTTATCTGGTAAGAGATGTTTGAATTTTTTAGAGCTTAAGAATAGTTGTAGTTAAGACTATTCGTCCAATCAATGAAAGAGCTTTGTGTATTGAAACTACAGCAATGCTGGGTCACAAACACAAACAAACAAAAAAACATCTCGATCATATAAATAAAGAAGAGTGGCTTTATTAGATCAAGTGTACAGTTCAAAAATAGCACAATGCAAAGAGAGGGGGCGCTAAGAGAAGAACACTTAGGCATTTCCTCTAATGCTTTTGACACGTGCAACTTGTTTAAAAAAAAAAAAAAAAAAGCTTAATTAGCTTTAAAAAAATACACTCTAAATTTAAAGAAACTAGTTAGGCACTGCAACCTCTACTTCTGATTGAAGTGATTATAGTGTCTGGAGTCACCTGGCGCCATCCTTAATGTTTTACAGTTTTTGAATGGTATAATGCTAAATGAGAGTCCCCAGCAGTCCCCCCTCTCTGTGATGCTTGGGCTAATGAGGAAGCAGTGACTGGCTGAGAGTTTTAGCTAATCACTTTAATCCTATTATTATGTTATTATTTATATAGCACCATCAGATTCCATAGATTCCATAGTGCTGTACAATGGGTCACCGTTGCCATTTGCTGGTATGAATTGGTATGACTAAAGATTGCATTGAAAGCAATTGACTGTGGAAACCATTGAAGTACATTGACATTATCATCATGTTAATGGAACTAACTGGGGATTACATGTGCTTTGTGACACATGGTTTCACACTGAAAGCAGTCAATAGCATGGGTAGACTGAACATAAATGTGATACACAACAATACAAAATTATATTCCCTACAATATTACAATATCACAATTGTCCTTAAACAAGTGGCACAAGACACAGAGATCCATGGATTCATGTTTTCCAAATTACGACCATGCTATGTGTGTGTTATAGTAGAAATTGAGATAAGTCAGAACAGACAAAAAAATTCCCAACATTCTGTCCAGTTATAAGCATGTCGGAGTGGAACCTAGTAGTCTCCTGCGGCAGTAGCCCATCCAAAGCAGCAGGAGACTACATAACATGTTGTGCGTTGTAGAGACTGATCCAGAGTCCAATCTTGGGAGAGGCACTCAAAGAATATAAAATTAAACAATTTAGTAACAAATCACCCTCATCAAACACTCATCAGCATAGCACAATGTTCCTTTTTCATGGGGCTCTGTTATGTAAGATGCATCGTGAGTGCATACCAGAGTTTCCCAACACTAAAATCCACAAACTGCATTGTGAGTGTAGTTATGTATTTGTGTAGAGTGTCTGTGTATGTGTGTGAATGCAGATTTGTATATGCAGAGTGTATTTGTATGTGTGTGAGTGCAAGGGTGTATATATGGAGTGTCTGTTTATGTGCATGAATGCAGGGGTGTATATGTGATATGTGTAGTGTATTTGTGTGAATTCAAGGGTTTATGTATGGAGTGCATGTGTGTAAATTCAGTGTATATGTTTGTGTATGTGGAGCATGTGTGGAAAATAGATTTTCCCTTTTCCTGTCACTGTACTTCGCAGCCTCTACCTAAGAAACCTCTCCTCTTGCAAAGCATTTTAGATTGTCACCTTACCCATATTAGTGCCCTCCACACAGTTTCCTCTCCAATGTCAATTACCCCTCCCTGCTCAACTTGTTTCCATCTTTCTCGTCCATGGTAGTTTCTTACAATGCAGTTTCTCTCCTAAATAATCCACTGCTTCTACCACCTGTGAAAATACTTATGCCTCTAGTTTCTAACTCTCTTTCTCTAATCTGTTCATTTTGCCTTCATTGTTTCCCTCTTCCTCTGTCTACTGATGCCCCTCACATGTATTTAATCTACTGTTCTAGTGTACTGGCTAGCAGTCCACCTGCTTTCTGTCCATACTCAATTTTCCAAATTTCAGCAATCATGGCTCCTTAATAAAATCCTTAAGTCTCTTTCTCTTCAGTCCCCCTTGAACTATTTTTCCACTTTCACCCTCTTCTCAATTATGTTTCCCATATTGCCCCACCATCCCTTTACCGCCTCAACAATTAGTTATTATTTAAAGGGGAAGCACAAAACAAATTTTCCAAGTATGGAGAGCAGTCTGTGCTGTGAAGATGCAGAGCTGATCAATTAGGATCCCCAGCATACACTAGAATTACAGAGGTTGCATCCTACTCTAGCTACCGCAGAGCAAGTCAGTTCCTGCTCCATAAGCCATTCAGTGTGACTGTCTGCAGTCTTGGACAGGGAGTACTTGCCACTATAGGCACCCAGACCACTTCAGCTTAATTAAGTGGTCTGGGTGCCAGGTCCATCTAGGGTTAACCCTGGAGCTGTAAACATAGCAGTTTCAGAGAAATAGCTATGTTTACTTTAGGGTTAATCCAGCCTCTAGTGGCTGTCTCATTGACAGCCACTAGATGCGCTTCCGCGCTTCTCACTGTGATTTTCGCAGAGAGAAGACGCCAGCGTCCATAGGAAAGCATTGAGAATGCTTTCCTATGAGACTGGCTGAAAGCGCGCGGCTCTTGCCGCGCATGCGCATTCAGCCGATGACGGGGAAAGTAGGAGAAGAGTCTCCAGCACCGAGGGAGCCCGGCGCTGGAGAAAGGTGAGTGTTTAACCCCCTTCCTCTCCATCCAGCTCGGCGGGAGTGGGACCCTGAGGGTGGGGGCACCCTCAGGGCACTATAGTGCCAGGAAAACTATAGTGGTCCTTTAACTCTCTAGAGACATTTGTATGCAAAAATCCCTGGAGACTAGCAATTTCTGAGATACTCAAACCACCACATCTAGCACCAACAAAAATAGTTTATGGTCAAAGTTACATAGATTACAATTTCTGATGACTGGTTTAAACAATGACTTAACCTCTTGGCCACGTCTGCATGCTTTTATGCTACCAGTTGCTGTCACATGATTGATTGGCTGATTAGATACTTGAGTTAATAATCAGACATGTTTAAATTCTTTTTTAATACACAACTTGCACTTACAAATTAAAAGTATCTGATAGTCATCACCCTCATCAATGCAGTCAGCTTCTTGACAGGAGATTAATAAGTATATTCATGACTCATTATCTTTACAAGCAATTTTTCAAAATATTTAAGGCTTGTTAGTAAAGTTTACAGTTTGGGGCAGAAACTGTCATAAATGAAATTATGAGACCAGTAATATTTTGTTTTCATGATTAATTTTCACACTCAAAGAGCTTTTGACACAGGTCGTATCCAGTTGTGAATCCTTCAACATTTAAATAGAAAACAGCGTCTTGCTATTGATAAGGAAAAGTAATTTATTTTCTTATATTTCATTTGTTTTGATTCACAATTTAATAATTTGGCTATTATATCTCTCATATTATTTAACCTCTGACTGCCAAAACAAATAACATGAATAAACAGACATTCTTAAATCGCTGATGAGGTTCAAGTACCTCGAAAACCAATACATTGCCTACTTCTACAATCATGTAAATAGCTGGTTAAATATTTACTTCTAGCAACCTACATATTGTACTTGCTTAGTCTATGGGAAACAAGAATGCCCATCCCTTTTTCAATTGCTTATAACTGCATTGACTTGTTAAATTACTACAGCAATGAACCAATATGGTTGCTCAAATATACCACAGACTAAAGCTCTGCTTCTTCTGTCAATACAAGTACTTGTATGGTATGTAACTATTTGATGTGTTGATATAGTATATGATACATATAAATGTCTCCATTACTTCTGTATTATCTGTAATTTGGCTTCTATAAGCTTGTACATGGTCTTCATTCATGTTATTTTTCTTCATGTTTAAACAGGTTTTGGCAGGGAATTATATGATACTCTCAAGGTTCATTTAAAGATAATGAGAGAATTGATGAAAGAGATGGACCACTTCTTGATCCAGTGAGAGCTCGCTGTGGAAGGTGCAAATCCTGGGGGTGAGCAGCATATGCGTAGTCTTCAAAAATGTTTATCTTTTAAAAGTTTTTAATTTTATTTCTTTTAATGCTTACTAATGTATTATCTATAAAATTGAACTGTAGCTCCCTCGGAGCTCAAATTTAAAAAAAAAACATACACATACACAAGCACATAGACACACATACAAATCGAATTAATATATTTTTTAGCATTATTATTTTACAGGACTTGACAGACACGCGTGAGATAGATAATTGATTGAAATACAAGAGATATACTCAAAGGACCCCGGAGTGCTCATTATTTACTAGGTAGGCTATGTTAAACATAATAGTGGTAAGATCAAGCCCTCTAGGACAAAATTTGAAAGAAGCATTTAATTGGAACACTTAGCAATCACAAATCCAAGACAGAGGTTAAATTGTTTTGAGCAAGAGAAATTAATACATTAAAGGTTATATTTCCAACTGCGAGGCTGCAGAACCCAGCTCTTATGCAGTGTCAGAATCACATGAGGCAAAAAGATGACTCTGAAATGATTGTGGAATCATTAACAAAAGGCAAGGAAGAGTAAGGCATTTCCCAGCAGGAGGGTGTGAAGAAGAATAAAGACATGGAGCGAGCTCATTAAGAATGAATTGCAGACCATAAACATTTGAAACCACTAAGTGTGGAGTTCTATCTGTTATCTAATGACTCAGAGATTATAAAATTGCAATGACTTTCAGGGAAGGAGTTGACTTTGCAGGCGGATGTTTGTTATTAAGAATTGAAAAAAAAAGAGTATTTTTGTTTTTAAAATGGCAAAGGTATATGTAGACATTGCGATATAATCTCACAATGTAAGAATTTGTGTCCAATACACTTGTGATAACTACTTAGGCAACACAATTACAGGTTCCTTATCACACACACACAGAGTCACACACACACACACACACACACACACACACACACACACACAAACACTCTCTCTCTCTCTCACACACATACAGTTTAATTAAATCATGCCAGAACCAATATGAGCCTCATCTTCAGGGTACAATATATTAAAACTTAATATGTAAATATTTTGAGGTTGTATTAAAAAATAGAGAGTTATGGTGAGTTGAAAACAAACTCAATCAAGATGTTGATTGACAGTAAAGTTACAGTGAAATAATGTTTTTGCTAATTAGCTGTTATGCACTATTTAGTAATAGACATTCTGGCAAAATAATATTTAGTTAAAAAATAATGCAGGATATTAATTATTTTTAGAAGTTATAAGGCAAATATTGCAAGAAGTTATTTTAAAGGTAAAAACTACTAAAATGCTTCTGCTGAGAATATAACATTAAGTTTATCTACCACACTAAAGTATTTGTAATAAGTAACATTTGTAGAACCCATATCCAATTGGTTATGTAACAAAGTGCATGCCAACATTTTCATTTAAAATTTGTATCACCAACAGGGCTGGATTGAGAGCCATTTGGGCCTGGTGCTGACAATTATGATGAAGCTAATTACAAAATATTTTAACAGAAACCACAAAAAAGTCATACCTCCTAAGTATCTGTTGGGGGTGATGCTGGAAGCAAACTCACATAATGCATTTATAAGAATACACATACCCTATGCTAATCTTTCACTTTAATTTCTCAACCCAATCTCTCTCAACCAACATTGGCGTCCTGTGAAAGAAAGGGGATGAGACTGCCCAACGAATTCAAAGGTGAGCCTGGTGTGACTGCAATTCTAAACCTTATTTAGTTAATAAGGCCTCTGATACTTTCTATTTCTTACTAAGCATTAAGGCCTGATATGGTCTGATTATACACCTTTCCTTTTTTTCCTCCTGTGCCTTTTTAAGTTTGTTGGCTTATATCCAACTGAGGATTCTCCTCTGTTTGTGACAGAGACATGCCTTCATTCCCACATGCCTATTTGTTTGCTTTCCAGAGAAGCTATTTGGTTAGGTGACACTATTTGTGTCACCATACTGTCCACACTTTTTCATAACCTTACATAAACTTAATTCTATGTAACCTTAACACATGGATGTATTTACCACAACGCAAACAAGGTATTTGCCTAGGGCGGCACTTTCAGGGGGGCGCCAAAAAACACCACCCCAAGCTCCCAAACTAATACCTTGTTTACCTCATGTCCTGGGGCTGTCTTTCTTAGCCCGCCCACACCCTGAGGTGTTAAACTACTAATATTCTAGAACCAGGTGGCAGGGAAAGGCTGTCCCCCAGTCTTCTTGCTCTCTCATGCTGTGTGAGTCTGTGAGTGAGTGTAGCTGTCAGTGCATGTGTAGCTGTCAGTGTGTGTCTGGGAGTGAGTGAAAGTGTGTGTCTGTCAGAGTGTGTAAAATCAGTGAGGATGGGGATGTCTGAGTGTGTGTCAGTGTGTGTATGTCATTTAATGTGTATCTGAGAGTGTGTCTGTCAGTGAGTAGGTGTGTCAGTGTGTGTGTGTCTGTCTGTCATTGAAAGGGTATGTTGGTTAAACAGTGTGTGTGTGCCAATGTCTGTATGTGTGTGCCAATGACTGTTTATCTGCAATTGAGTGTATGTCAGTGAGGGTCTGTGTCTGTCAGTCAAAAAAGTGGCCTTGACACAAATTGAGGGGGAAAATTAAGATTTGGGGGGTGCCCAAATTTATTTGTGCCTAGGGCAGAACAAATCCAAAATACACCACTGCCTTAACACACTAAACCCTAACCCTGCCTAACACTAAGCATAGCTAACTCTATCTCTAACTCAGGCTAACGCTTACCTTTGCTAATTCTAAAGCTAACTAACCCTAATTAACCCTAACTAAACAATGCACTGTTTAGAATATTGACCTCCCCCCCTCCCTGCTGAGTGATGAAGCTAAGGTTTGTCATTATTGTGATTGGCTCTTGTCATGGGTCATTACCCTAACTTACAGGAAATAACGAATCCCACAAATAGAGGGACTAAATAAACCAATTACATAGAGTGATCAGACTTAAAGTTAATAAAGATGAAACAAAGTCAGTAATACAAAACAAGGAAAGAATGTAGCGCTTAAAAAATCAAAGAAATTAATTGATCACCTTTTTAGTAAGGAGGGAGACTGTTCTGGTATGCCCAATATGTATAGATAGCTATAAGAAATAGTTAAACATAGCATAGATCATACAGAACAAGGTGATCTATTTTAGTTATGATGTGTGTGCACTCACAAGTGGAGAGCTATAGACCTAGCTCTGGTTTGAATCGTTTCCGGGTCCATTTAGGCGACCCACCCCTATTGCCGATATATATCTTGTTCTTTGTAGAAGATAAAGGGTACAAACGATTGCGCAGTATTGTAAGTAATAGTTCTAATGTAAAATTAAGAATCCCAAAATGGGTACTTACAAGTCTAGAGTCATACAATAGTGACTCAATTTTTAGACGTTGTGCAGATTTGGGACTGCACTCCCTTCTGTGCTGGATGAAAATGCTGGGAACCAGGATCGATAAATAAAATAATAACATTTATTAACAAACTTTAAAAATAACAAATAAAAGAGGCATCAATATGCTAAATCCAGAACACGTTTCGCCACTTCTGGCGTGGCTTCTTCAACCGGGTAGATTAGTTCTGCCCTTTCTTGCAAGTAAGTGCTATATGTGTTTTATTATGGTTCTTTTAGTGAACATTAGGCAGAGTAGGACCTGCTGAAAATGGGGTACATTGGCGTTGTGGCAGGCTTATGCTTGTTTTGCCTATTAAATCTTGTCTTGTTTTATTTTTATTCCCAGTCCATGTACAGTCCTGTCTTATCCTGCCCATGTTATGTTAATGTTTCCCTTATGTATTGTGTACATGTTCTCGGTTTAGCTTTCTATCCTTCTCTGGTTCTGGGTTCTCCTAGTTTTGTCTTGTTTTCATATTTGGTGACTATCCTAGCCTTGCCTTGTTTCTGTACTGAATACATTCCTGCTGCAGAGCCTCCCCTTCTGGGAGGTCTGCATATCTCCTAGTTCTTGGGATCCGCAGTAGCTGTATCAGGGACCTTGTATGTGGCCGCACAAATGCTGGTGCTCAACACCAGGGGGCATGTGGCTACCTGCACCAGGCCCTGATAAATCCACTTCCACGCTGAAGACTCCCAACTTCTCGTCAAGCACTCAGGGGTCCCGGTTACCGTACCGCCACCCGTGACACTTACCTGATATGTAGGCTGCCCCCCATCCCTCACTTACCTGATCTGTAGGCTGACCCCCCACCCCTAACTTACCTGACCCCTCACTTACCTGATCTGTAGGCTGACCCCCCACCCCTAACTTACCTGATCTGTGGCTTCCCCCATCCCTCACTTACCTGATCTGTAGGCTGACCCCCCATCCCTCACTTGCCTTATCTGTAGGCTGCCCCCCATACTTCACTTACCTGATCTGTAGGCTGCCTCCACATCCCTAACTTACCTGATCTGTAGGCTGACCCC
This sequence comes from Pelobates cultripes, assembly GCA_933207985.1. Classification (NCBI taxonomy): domain Eukaryota; kingdom Metazoa; phylum Chordata; class Amphibia; order Anura; family Pelobatidae; genus Pelobates; species Pelobates cultripes. Next base: position 258,217,822 of record OW240913.1, read on the forward strand.
CCCATCCCTTACTTACCTGATCTGTAGGCTGTCTCTTCAGGATGGGAGTTCCTGGCTGCACTGTGTGCTGCTCCCCTGCAGATTTAGTCAGGAGAGCGAAGCAGGGATAAGATTCCTATCCCAGCCTTTCTCCATACACAGCGCCACCTACTGGCGTTGGCATTGCAGTGTATTCTCAATCTCAAAAGAAGAATACTGGCACAAGCTGAAAAATCCCCCCCCTTGCTGCCCCCTGCGGGTGCCCATGGGCACTAAATAAGGGCACAAAAAAGCATTACAGTTGCAAGAAAAAATATGTGAACCCTTTGGAATGATATGGATTTCTGCACAAATTGGTCATAAAATGTAATCTGATCACAACAATAGACAATCACAGTCTGCTTAAACTAATAACACACAAAGAATGAAATGTTGCCATGTTTTTATTGAACACACCATGTAAACATTCACAGTGCAGGTGGAAAAAGTATGTGAACCCCTAGACTAATGACATCTCCAAGAGCTAATTGGAGTGAGATGTCAGCCAACTTGAGTCCAATCAATGAGATGAGATTGGAGGTGTTGGTTACAGCTTCCCTGCCCTATATAAAACACACACCAGTTCTGGGTTTGCTTTTCACAAGAAGCATTGCCTGATGTGAATGATGCCTCGCACAAAAGAGCTCTCAGAATACCTACGATTAAGAATTGTTGACTTGCATAAAGCTGGAAAGGGTTATAAAAGTATCTCCAAAAGCCTTGCTGTTCATCAGTCCACGGTAAGACAAATTGTCTATAAATGGAGAAAGTTCAGCACTGCTGCTACTCTCCCTAGGAGTGGCCGTCCTGTAAAGATGACTGCAAGAGCACAGCGCAGACTGCTCAGTGAGGTGAAGAAGAATCCTAGAGTGTCAGCTAAAGACTTACAAAAGTCACTGGCAAATGCTAACATCCCTGTTAGCGAATCTACAATACGTAAAACACTAAACAAGAATGGATTTCATGGGAGGATACCACAGAGGAAGCCACTGCTGTCCAAACAAAACATTGCTGCACATTTACAGTTTGCACAAGAGCACCTGGATGTTCCACAGCAGTACTGGCAAAATATTCTGTGAACAGATGAAACCAAAGTTGAGTTGTTTGGAAGAAACACACAACACTATGTGTGTAACGGATCACCTGGCACCCCGACTTGGTACCTCCGTTGAAGGATGCTCCTAGCGCTTCTTGAGGACCCCAAGCACTCTAGCCGACACCACAACCACCGCAGGCCGAACCTCTCTTCCTTGAAAGCGAAGCAGGAACAAGCTCTTACAAGAACTTAGGAATGATTAAAGCAAGGGAATATGCAGAGCATAGCAATCCCTTGTTGCAGATTTCCCCAATAAGAGACAGGACTCCAAATTGAGGGTGAAGTAGAACTGTTTTACTTGGCACCAAAAGGCCTTCTTTTATGCAGGTTTTCCCTACATAGGACCACCCACAGGGTTTTACAGGATAACCAATAACATACGTACATTACAGAAAACACTCCCAGCAATTACCCACAAAAATCCTCCCCTCTGCCTGTGATCCAATTATGGCACACAATGCTTAACATAATTATCACAAGCAGGAAAAATACAGTTTTTATACATGTACTAAAACTACACATCCAATCTTCATAAATTACATATTTGGAATCAGCACACTTTAAACATAAACATAACCAAAAATCAGACAAATCCATCCAGGGGTTAAAAAGTTAGCTGGAGGTCCCTTTATGACCGACCGCAAGCACATTTTCCTGCCCAAAACAGTTCCATAGATTTGGGCTGTGCAGCCGGTCTATTTCAGGCTGAAAAAACAACTAAGTCCCATTGCCGAATGGGACTTAGTCTCTGCAGCTGTAAAATCAGTATGGGAGAAGGTAGAGCTCAGCGGTGTTTGCGGAAATGTGTAGCCGATTTTAGTTCCATGAATTTGGCTACACATACCGCTGACCTCATTCGCATTAACAAAGATGGCCGCCGCCACGTGTTCGGCAAACAAACAAAGGCCACCCAGCATTGTCCATTAAGCTGCGGTTAACCGCAGCTTCTGGGAGGTAAATTGCCTGCACACTTCCACTTCTGGGTGACCTGCCTGTGTGGTACCTGGTTCAGTAAGCCCCATTTACTGAACCAAGTGGGAAATAACCAGGCACAAAGGGTTTTAACCGGGTGTGGGGACACACGGGGCACTGTCTTAAAGGGGCAGTGTCCCAAACAAGTCTGGGGACACCGTCTTAAAGGGGCAGTGTCCTAATCTTCCTGATGTCCCAAAATGGTGTTTAAAGGGCCAGCACCAGTCCCATAAAGAGTCCATAAGCCACAATATGCCCACTGGCTGTCTTAAAGGGCCATACACACCTAATAAAAGTGCATAAATTCTCACAATCTCCCAGGGGCCATAGTCATGTGGAAGGAGGCTGGAAAGTAGTCTTCTCCACAACCCAGGGAAGCAGGGCAATTTGCCATTTAAAGGGCCAGTTACAAATAGCAGTTTGTAACAATGTGTGGCAATAAAACCTCATCCCAATTGTGAAGTATGGTGGTGGGGGCATCATGGTTTGGGGCTGCTTTGCTGCGTCAGGGCCTGGATGGTTTGCGATCATTGAAGGAAAAATGAATCAGATCAGATCACATTTTATGACCAATTTGTGCAGAAATCCATATCATTCCAAAGGGTTCACATACTTTTTCTTGCAACTGTATATAGGCTTATAGATACCCCAAAAATGTAAGGGCAGGTATGACATAACAACATTTAAACTACAAAAGGACGCACTATAAAAGGGGGCATCATCCGACAAACTGCAGGCATGTATTAAATTTGGCCCGCACGAACCAGAAGGAGCGCCGAATAGGTGTCATTCGCTATCTGTCTTCTCAGGTCATGTCGGCACATGGAGCGTTCAGCTCGAGTGGCCAAGGTGGAGAGCTGCGCAGGCATGCGCCTCAGGTAAGTTTGTCACACTTTCATAGACCAATCCATAGGGCCAATCAGACATTATTGCTGGACAATCTCTGTGTGACATAGTCCATCAAGCGCCTGGTGCTAGACTTGCACATGCACATACATATAGAGGAAAAAATAGTAAGAGTAGTCAAAAAAAAAGGTCATACATGCCCAACAAGTAGATTCCGAGATGTTATAAAACTACAGCTTCCATGGTTCTTTGCCATTCTAAAGATTTTCTAAAGGCATGCAAAGCAACATGGGAGTTGTAATTCTGAAACATCTGGAGATCTCCCTTTTGGTTACCTCTGATGTATATTATATATTTATTAAATATATAATATATAAATACAGATTTGTTTATACGGCTTCTCCTTTTGCCTCCTCTGTTGCTTACTTCTAACTTAATCTGTGAATAAAATCAACATTAAAGGAACACTATAGGGTCAGGAACACAAACATGTCCCCTCAGAATGGGTTAAAACTCACCTTATCAGCTCTCCACAGGTCCGCAGGTGCTGGCCTGCCCCTTGGTGACATCATCAGAATTGCCTATGGGGAAAGCATTGGATTGGCTAATATCGGCAAGGGGGCAGGGCCAAACACCATTTTGGCCAATAAGCACCTCCTCATAGAAATGCAACCTACTGTGCAGCACTGAGCCAGGAAGCACCTCCAGTGGCTATTTGAGGAGTGGCTACTTGGTGGTGTCCCTAGGGGCAATGTAAACACTGCCTTTTCTCGGAAAAGGCAATGTTTGCATGAAAATGCCTGAAGGCAATGATTATACTCACCAGAACAACTACATTAAGCGGTAGTTGTTGTGGTGACTATAGTGTCCCTTTAATGACTGTCCGTTACCCGTCAATCATCTTTTTTTTTTCCGTCAATCATCTCTTTTATTGGCGCCACGATCAGAATTCAGAATCATGACCCAAAACAAACATGTAACTGCATGTTTCAGTTGGTTTGTGACCTGACTGGCCCAAATTCAGATGAAATGCAGTTCGGACTGAAACGGATCTCCAAGTCTAACTGGTACACACTTACCAGTGTCTATGGGGCATAGAGCCTGCTTGCAGTAGGGGCTGACAGACATTGGATCACTATGATACTAAACTACAACTCTCTTGATTCTTTGGACATCTATTGCATTCGAAGTATGGCAGGAGTTGCAGGCCATCAACATCTGAAAAGCCAATGTTTGTGACCGCTGCTTTAAAGCATTTCTTTATTCACCCATGTATATGCTTTATTGCATGGAGGTAGTGTTATACAGTGGTTATTATCACAGTATCATATCAGCAGTTTTTTTTCTTTATCTTGTTTTTATGAAGAGTACTGTTGGGCCATCATATCAAATTATTATATCATATCATATTATTTACATAGTCCTCCATTTACTTAAGTAATTTTATATCGTAATACATGTGTTTGAATTTGCACCCACCTTTGTCTATCTTTGCTTAGTCTAATGTCTTCGGTCTGTTATTACTTCTGCTCTTTTCTGGGGTTCAGTGAAACCCAGGGACTATGCACACAACTACTTAGGAGTAGTGATGTCCCGAACGGTTCGCTGGCGAATAGTTTCTGGCGAACATCGCTTGTTGGCGTTCGCCACGGATGGCGAACATATGCGCTGTTCGGTCCGCCCCCTATTCGTCATCATTGAGTAAACTTTGACCCTGTACCTCACAGTCAGCAGACACATTCCAGGCAATCAGCAGCAGACCCTCCCTCCCAGACCCTCCCACCTCCTGGACAGCATCCATTTTACATTCATTGTGAAGCTGCATTCTTAGTGAGAGGAGGGACAGTGTAGCTGCTGCTGATTTGATAGGGAAATTGATAGCTAGGCTAGTGTATTCAGTGTCCACTACAGTCCTGAAGGACTCATCTGATCTCTCTGACCTCACTACCCCCCACACCCTCAGCCTCACTACCCCCACACCACCCCCAGCCTCACTACCCCCACACCACCCTCAGCCTCACTAGCACCCCCAGCCTCACTACCCCCCACACCCTCAGCATCACCACCCCCAGCCTCACTACCCCCCACACCACCCTCAGCATCACCACCCTCAGCATCACCACCCCCAACCACCCTCAACTTCCCCCCACCACCCTAAGCATCACTAGCCCCCACCACCCTCAGCCTCCCCCCCACCACCCTCAGCATCACCACCCTCACCCCCACCACCCTGGTGAGGCTGGTGGGGGGAGGCTGAGGGTGGTGAGGCTTGTGGGGGGGGTGGGAAGGCTGAGGGTGGTGAGGCTGGTGGGGGGTGGCTGCGGGTGTTGAGGCTGAGGCTGGTGGGGGAGGCTGAGGGTGGTGGGGGCTAGTGATGCTTCCCTGGTGGTCCAGTGGCCACTTCTTCTGGTCTGCAGCTCCGCAGAGCTGCAGACCGTGTAATATTGCGAGACCATCAGAGCGTTGCCGTGGTAACCCGCGGCAACGCTCTGATTGGCCAATTCTCGCGAGACACATGGTCTGCAGCTCTGCTCACTGTGGAGCTGCAGACCTGTGTCTGCGATGGTGGCCGGGCAGCCAGGAGGGGCCTCGCACCCGGCGGCATACCGGGCAAGTCGCCGGGCCCCCTCCTGGTGTCAGGTTCTCGGTCACTGATCAGTGACAGTCTGCCATAAGGCGGTTTAGGCGGCCGCGAGGCCCCAGCCAGCGCGAGGCCTTAGGCGGCCGCCTAAACTGCCTAATTAGAGAGCCGCCTCTGTTTGCGGTTGTTTGCGGTGCGTTAAACGGGGAGTTTGGTCTGTCATTGTGAAGCGGGCGTAACCCTTACACTACCTGATCGATACAACATCATACCTGATGTTTTAAAGCACGTTATTCCAAACAATTTAGGAATGTTAGGTGATTTATGCTCTTTATGGATTAAAACCAGACTCTGCATCAACTATGTAATTTTCCATGGGAGTTTTGCCATGGATCCCCCTCCGGCATGCCACAGTCCAGGTGTTAGTCCCCTTGAAACAACTTTTCCATCACTATTGTGGCCAGAAAGAGTCCCTGCGGGTTTTAAAATTCGACTGCCTATTGAAGTCTATGGCGGTTCGCCCGGTTCGCGAACATTTGCGGAAGTTCGCGTTCGCTGTTCGCGAACCGAAAATTTTATGTTCGCGACATCACTATTCAAATTCCTTCTTTGTGTCTATTTCTAACTCTAGTCCCTCTGTGTGCCTCTTTCTCTCCTCCTAGTCCAGCTTTGCCCCCTTACAAACCTTGTGTGTCACTTTGATCCCCTTGCCTTCTGTACCTCTATTTGTTGTGTCTCTTTGTCTCAACCTCAGTCCCTCTGTGTGCATCGTTCTTCCCCCAGCCCCACTGTGTGTCTTTCTCCCCCTCTCTTCCCCCTCTGTCTCTTTCTCCTCCCCCAATGTCTCTCTCCCCCCATCTTTCTCCCCACTTCCTATGTCTCTCTCCCCCCTCTTTCTCTTTCTCCCCATTCCCCTTGTGTCTCTCTCTCCCCTCTGTCTCTTTCTCCCCTTCCCCCTGTGTCACCCTAGCCCTGTTGACCCTTAAGGACCACTTTAGGTACACTCAGCTACGGGACTTCGCAAGACTTGCCCAAGTGAGCGCCGCAGGCAGGGCCAAGCCGACCTTTTATGAAAAACTATGCATGTCAGAGGAACCTCATACTGGCCTCATCACACTTATACACACAATTAAGTGCACCAGACAGCGACAAACAAACACCTACATACTTCTCACAATGGAAAACGAAACTACACCAAACTCTAGAGAGCGGGAACTGGCAGGACATCTGGGAGGCAGCAGCAAAGGCATCCATCTGCATAATACACCAAGAACAATGTTACAAAATACTCATGAGATGGTACACCACGCCAGTCAATCAATGTAGAATGATCAAAACACCCAAACACCCACAGATACATGTTGGAGGGTGTGGGGGTAAAAGGGAACATACCTACCAGTGGCGTACACACAACCCATGGGGCCCCGGTGCGAAAACTGATCTGAGGCCCCCCCCACGCGCGCTTACTCTGCGCGGGCTGGGGCCGCAACACATGGCGTCGGGCACCTGGTCGAAGGGCTGTGACCCCTGCGACCATGGTATGTACGCCAGTGCATGCAGATACACATACACTTAAAGGACCACTACAGACACCCAGATCACGTCAGCTCAATGAAGTGGTGTGGGTGCCAGGTCCCTCTAGTTTTAACCCTGCAGCTGAAAACATAGCAGTTTCAGAGAAACTGCTATGTTTCACTGAGGGTTAATCCAGCCTCTAGTGGCTGTCTCATTAACAGCCGCTAGAGGAGCTTCTGCAATTCTCACTGTGAAAATCACAGTGAGAAGACGCTGAAGTCCATAGGAAAGCATTGAGTAATGCTTTCCTATGGGCAGTTTGAATGCGCGCGGCTGTTGCAACGCATGCACATTCGGAGCTGAGAGGCGGAACGGGGCGGAGAGATCCCCAGCGCCAAGGGAGTCCGGCGCTGGAGAAAGGTAAGTGCTTAAGACACACACACACACTCTCATGAACAGACGCATACACACTAGCTAACAGACACACACATTTACTGACAGACACACACTCAGTGACAGACAGACGCAAACTAACACACTCAGTAACAGACACACACAGTAACACACTCACTGACACACTCTAACACTAACACACACACACTCTAACACTTACACACGCACACACACAGACAGACTCTAACACTAACACACAAACACACTCTAACACTAACACACACACACACTAACACACACACACACTCACTCTCTAACACACTAACACTAACACACACTAACACACACTCTAACACACACACACTAACACACACACACTCTAACACTAACACACACACTCTAACACACACACACTTTTACACACACACACTAACACTAACACACACACACACTAACACACACACTAACACTAACACACTCTCTAACACTAACACACACACTCTAACACTAACACACTCTAACACTAACACACTCTAACACTAACACACACACACACACACATTCTAACACACACACACTAATACACAAACTAACACACACACACTCACACGTTTTTTTTTTTTAATTTAATCCCCCAGCCTCCCTACCTTAGGGAGAGCTGAGGGGATTCCCTGGAGTCCAGTGGTGTCACCCGGCGGGCAGGCTGGCAGGCGCGAGAGGGAGCACTCTCCCTGGCTGAGTGCTCCCTCGCGCGCCCACCAGCCTGCCCGCCGGGTGACATCAGGGTCAGCCTTGGGGGGCCCTAAAGTGGCCGGCTCCTAGGCCCCCCAGGAAAAGAGGCTGGCCACAGTGGGTACATACCGGGTCAGTATGTACTCCACTGATACTTACACATGTGGTGGACATGTCCAAAAGCGGAGTGATTCTGGGACGGGATAGCCAGACTCCTTACAGAGATTCTACACAGACCAATTGAGACAGATGCCTGAACTTTCCTTAAAGCAAACCCAATGGACGGACTAACTATCAGAGAACAAAATCAAGTAAATAAAATCAATCTTGCAGCTAGGAGAGCAATGGCACAGACATGGCTACAAGTGGACATGCCACTGATGGACAGGGTCATTCACAACATTAAAGAGGCACATCTCATGGACAAACTCACAGCACAAGTATGAGATACATATACACTCTTTCTTAAAGTCTGGGAGCCTTGGGAGGATTACACTAACCGCTGAGAGGAGTGGTGACATAGTGCTGGAGATGGACACCCCTGACATTCATCCCTTCCCTAGGTGTCTCCCCTCTTTTCCCGCTTCTCCCTCTCCTTTACTCATTCTGATTCTATCTTCTTTTGTGAAAAAATATAAAATTGTTGCATGCATAGGGTGAACACGAGTGAATTAAGTGTAGTGGAGCACCACAGGAAGTAAACTGAAATGCAGCTTTACATCTAGGGCTCAGCGCTAAATTTCCCTTGATATAGTGCAACTATCACACCTTTGTGTACAAATGAAGTATGTAATGTAGACCAGTTTACTCAGTATATAACAAGGTTGTGAAGTGTATGTATGAAGCTCTGATGTACCAGTGTCACCATTAATGTGAAATCTGTTAAACGTTTATCTCTACGTTTATTCATTGTGCTTTATTGTACAAAATACTTATTGACTGCCCTTCCTTTTGTCACTGTCACTTTATATGCATGGCTTGATAAATAAAGAATAAAAAAAAAAAGCTACATCTTTAAAAATAATCACTGACCATCTGATATTCTACAGATTTTCCAACCTCTGCACCTAAATGTCTGATGGGTTCATTTATCATGTGTCTTGCATCATAAGGGATTCAGACTCACCCAGTGGTACAGGGCCATTCCTAGGGTCACTGACACTTGGGTGCAAGAATATTTTTGGCGCCCCCAGATGGGCCTGGTATATTGCTAATTCATCCCCTTCACAAACATAAACTTTCTAGCCACACCTATTTGAGTCTCCCAACTTCACAAGGTAACATGTTACCCACTTCTTTCAGTGCCAGCTTTGCCAACAAAAAGCTTATCAGTGCCATGTTTGTGCCCAACTTTCCAATGCCATCTCTGTCCCAAAAGAGCTTCCTAGTGCCATGTTTGTCCCAAAATAGCTTTCCAGTGCCATATTTGTGCCCAAATAGCTTATCAGTGCCAGGGGCAAATCCAGAATCTAATCTCGGGAGTGGCACTGGTAATGGGCTGTAGTGGGGAGATAGAGGCTGTAATTGAGGAGTTACTGCCTGCATTAGGGGGCTAGGGGTTGAAGTGGAGGGATATAGGCTGCAATTGGGGGAGAGGTGCTGTAGTGGGGAGGAGAAGGACTGTAGTGGGGTTAGGGACTGTAGTAAGGAAATATGGCCTGAAGTAGGGTGTATGGGATGTAAAACAGAAGTTAGGGGCTGTAGAAAGGGCTAAGGGCTAAGGTCTGCAAGTGGGGGGTAGAGGCTGCAAGTGGGGGGATAGAGGCAGGGCCGGACTGGGACCTAAAATCAGCCCTGGAAAAAAATTCTATACCAGCCCAATAATGCGTCGCGCCAGCATAGTGTGCTGATAAAGAGGGTGTAAAAATAACTTGAAATGGAAAACTCTTACTCCAACGAAGGAATGCATATAGTGCTTCAAAATAAACAAAAGAGCGCCTTTATTTTAAGTAGACGTACATTTGCATGTAATGTTTCAGTACAACAACTTTGGCCTATTAAGGACATTTTAGTAATGGTACTGAAATGCTGAATGTCTGCAGTTGCACAACTAAAAAAATTAAGTGATCTAGTTTATTTTGAAGTTCTATGGATGCGCTCTTCACTTTGAATATGTTATTGTGCATGAGCATGCAACTAGCCAGGGCCAATACGTGCTCATTATATATATAATGACATATTTAATGACATTTATGTGTGTATTATGCATAAATAAATGTATATTACTATATGTGTAAATATTATAGGCATAATTATATGTTACTAATACACACATCAATATACATGCATATATATATATACGTGTGTATTACTGTCAGGATCACATCAATTTATGTCTATTACCTTTATCTCGTTTAGTGTATCTTGTCTCCAATTGTCTCCTTTTTTTCTCTTACAGCGACCCTTGTGCATCTTTTACTTCACCCCAGTCCCTGTGTGTTTCTTTTTACCCTTCTCCAGCCTCTGTATTTCTCTTTCCCCCAGCCCCTTTTGTGTTGTTCTTAGCCCCAGCCACTTTGTCTCTTTCTCCCCTTCCAAATCTCATCTGTGTGTCTCTTTCTAACTCCAGACTCTGTGTGCCTCTTTCTCTTCTCCCAGTCACTCTCTGTCTCTTTTTCCCCAGCCCAGCGTTGCCTCCCACAAATCTTGTGTCACTTTGTTCCCCTTCCCTACTGTATGTCTCTTTGTCCCCCCAACAAACCTTCCATGTGTCTCTCTTCCTCATCTCCTCCCTGTGTCTCTCTCTTACCCCTCTGTCTCTGTGTGTCCCCTTCTCCTGTGTCTCTCTATTACCCCTCTCTTTGTCACCCCATCCCCTGTCTCTCTATTACCCCATCTGTCTGTGTCCCCCCTTGCCCTATGTCTCTCTATTACAGCTCTGTCTCTTTGTCGTCGTCCCCAACCTGGTGTCTTTCTATTACCCCTCAGTCTCTGTGTCCCCACTTCCCCTGTGTTTCTATTACCCTCTCTTTTGTCCCCCAACCTCCTATTACCCCTCTGTCTGTTTTGTCCCCTTCCCTGGTGTCTCTCTATTACCCCTCTCCTTGTCCCCCATCCCCTGTCTCTCTATTACCCCATCTGTCTGTGTCCCCCCTGCCCTATGTCTCTCTATTACAGCTCTGTCTCTTTGTCCCCCCAACCTGGTGTCTTTCTATTACCCCTCAGTCTCTGTGTCCCCCCCTTCCCCTGTGTTTCTATTACCCCTCAGTCTCTGTGTCCCCCCTTCCACTGTGTTTCTATTACCCCTCTATTTGTCCCCCCATTCCCCTTTTTTGTCTCCACCATTCCCCTATTTTTGTCTCCCCCCATTCCCCTCTATTTCCCCTCTTTTTTCCCCCATGCCCTCTATTTGTCTCCCCTCATTCCCCACTATTTGTCTCCCCCATTCCCCTCTTTTTCCCCCCTTGCCTCTATTTGTCTCCCCCATTCCCTCTATTTGTCCCCCATTCCCTATTTCTCTTTTTTCCCTCTATTCCCTCTTTTTCCCTTGCCTCTATTTGTCCTCTGATTCTCTATTTGTCTCCCCCTATGCTCTCTATATTTGTCCCCTATTCCCTATATTTCTTTTTTCTCTATATTCCTTCTTTCCTTTTTTCCCCCTCTTGCCCTATATTTGTTTCCCCCCATTCCCCTCCATTTGTCCCCTCCTTCTCCTCTTTTTGTCTCCCCTCCCTTCTGTGTCCCTTCTGACCTTGTCACAGGAGGTCTGAGGGAGAGGGAAGAGCTAGCTACCATGCTCCCTCGCGGTTCCCAGAATTCCCAGCATCTACAAATCATAAAGTAATCCCTACTCTATGATGAGTAGATGCTGGGAATCATGGGAACCTTGAGGGAGCATGGTAGCTAGCTCCGCCCCCTCCCTCAGACCTCCTGTGCTGACAGCTGCATGGCTCTCAGTATCAGTGAGTGTGCCGCTGGATCGCTTAGGCGGCCGCCCGGCACACTCACTGATAGTAACAGCTGATACTGATGGGGCCGCCGGCCGCAAGGTGAGTATTCACCTCAGAGTGTGCCGCCGGACCGGCCACCCGGCGGCACCGACATGCGGCCGCGATATTATGAAAATATTAGGGCGCAGGGCTCCCTCTCTCTCTCCGGCCCCCCAGGTGCCGCGGCCCACCGGGAAATTTCCCGGTATCCCGGTGGGCCAGTCCAGCCCTGCTGTTAGCTCAAGCTGCTGGGATAATGGCAGTCTCTTTACCTGGTACATGCCAAGCTCGTCAGTTCCCAGACTATTGCTGGCCAAGTCACTTGTGATGCAGCCAACGATAGAGATAGGTTAGCTGCGAGCCTGTATGACATTGTGGAATCCAATCACAGTAATCACTTGCCTAACTTGTCAGCTATGGCAATGTAATCACTGTGATTTGCATCTTGGGGGCCAATCTACTAAAGTAAGCATTGTTAAAGTTAACTAAGGTTAGGATTATATATGTTAGAAATAGATCTCACAGCACCCCTCACAAATACAACAACCCACACACAGAGCACCCCTCACAAACACAGCACCCCTCACACACAGAACCTTTCACACACACAAAGAGCACCCCTCACACAAACACACACAGCAACCCTCACACACACAAACACAGCATCACTCACACAAACAGAGCACCCCTCACAAACAAAGCACCCCTCACACACACAGACAGAGCACTTCTCACAAACACAGCACCCCTCTCACACACACACACACACACACACAAAGCACCCATCACACACAGCACAGTGTCTGTGCCAGTTTGTGTATCGCTTTGTATCTGCATGTGTGTCATTGTATGTATCTATGTGTCTGTGTATCTGCCCGTGTGTCAGTGTGTATCTGTGTGTCAGGGTATGTAACTCTGTGTATCTGCATGTGTATCTGTGTGTCAGGATAAGTATCTGTGCCTGAGGATGTGTTAGTGTCTGTATCACACACAGATGCACACATGCAGACACACATGTACACATGTTCTATTTCCCCTTCTGCAGCTGAGCAATGGGTTGGAGACAATCCAAAAACCCTGGCCTGGGCCTTATTTCTCCCAGTTACTTGTAAACTGAGGTGTGGAGCACCGGCCTACCCTACTCTCCGAATACTCCTCCCCAGGGACCCACCTCTAAACATTCATTTATATTACATACAACACATGTCATTTGCCTCTCTGAACAATTTAGCAGAAATATAAACTCCCTCACAAACAACACCATTCACCTTATCACAATACGTGTGTATGTATATATATATATATATATATATATATATATATATTTTAATTCTACATATATATTTATGTGATATTTTTACATGATTAAGTCATTTTATTAATTACAATTTGCGGGTCCTGCCTGATAACCCAGGCAGAAAGTCCAGAGAATTTAATTTGCTAGCACTATATTTAACCTTGTTACTTTCCAAGACACCATAAAACTTGTACATGGGGGATACTGTTTTACTCGGGAGACTTCGCTGAACACAAATATTAGTGTTTCAAAACAGTAAAATGTATTACAACGATGATATCATCAGTGAAAGTGACTTTTGTTTGCATTTTTCACACACAAACGGCACTTACACTGACGATATAATTCTTGCGATACATTTTACTGTTTTGGATATTTGTGTTCGGTGAAGTCTCCTGAGTATAACAGTACCCCTCATGTACATGTTTTATGGTGTTTTCAAAAGTTACAGAGTCAAATATAAGGCTTGTGTTTTATTTTTTTCACATTGAAATTTACCAGATTGGTTACGTTGCCTTTGAGACTGTATGGTCAGGGCCGGCCTTAGGCCATTAGGCGCACTGTGCGAAAAGTCTTCACGGCGCCTCCTCCCACCAAGTTGCCTGTATACAGTCACGCAAACAGTTACAAGCAGATAGTCAGACACGCTCAGTTACAGGCAGACAGTCACACGTGCTCAGTTACAGGCAGAAAGTCACAGAGCCAAACACACAGTTAAAGGCAGACAGTCACACACACAGTCACAAGCAGACAGTCATACATACTCCATTACAAGCAGACAGTCATACACACTCAGGGGTCCTGCCTGATAACCCAGGCAGAAAGTCCAGAGAATTTAATTTGCTAACTTTGGCCAGTGTATGTGACTAAGTGGCTACTAAAAAAGACTGGACATACCCCATTTGCAATACCTTGGGTTGTCTACTATTGCAAATGGTATGCCATCATGGGGGTAATTCTCATTCCTGGGCTACCATACGGTCTTAAAGGCAAAGTAACCAATCTAGCGAATTTCAATGTGAAAAAACTGAAAAATTTAACATGCTATATTTGACAATGTAACTTCCCAAAACACCATAAAACCTGTCCATGGGGGCTACTGTTTTACACGAGAAACATCGCTGAATACAAATATGTGTATTTTATTGCAGTAAAGCAAACAGTATTATCCCCTTAAGGACACATGACGGAAATATTCCGTCATGATTCCCTTTTATTCCAGAAGTTGTGTCCTTAAGGGGTTAATATGACATTCACAGTTAAAATGTCATGCAGAACTAAAAAAATAAAATTTCTCACTTTTTTTATATACTTTTTTTAAATTCTATATTTTTTGTTGTGCATTTTGTGTGATACATTGGTGTTTGCATTGCCACAACACAGGGGCGGGCTTGGGCGGGGGGCAGGGAGGCAATTGCCCCCCAGGCCGCCCTAAATTCTGTTAAGACCGGCCGCTGCAGGGCCGGCCCTTAAAATGCTGCAGCCGCCTGAGCGCTCTGTTAAGAGCCTCAGGCGGCTGCGGCTGCAGCTGCTCCTCTCCTCCCTTGCCCTCCCCTGTAGCGTGGCCGAGCTGCTCTGCTGTCCGCGGTGCCCAGCCGGACTGACAGGAAGTGCACACTCCTTCCTATCAGTCCGGCCGGGCAACCCGGACAGCAGAGCAGCTCGACCACACTACAGGGGAGGGGAGGAGAGGTGAAGGGGGGGAGGAGAGGTGAAGAGGGAAGGAGAGGTGAAGGGGGAGAGATGAAGAGGGGAGGAGAGGTGAAGGGGGAGAGGTGAAGGAGGAGAGGTGAAGAGGGAAGCAGAGGGAGGAGAGGAAGAGGGGGAGGAGAGGTGAAGGGGAGGAGAGGAAGGGAAGGAGGAGCAGGCCGGAAGGGGGAGGAGAGGCTGAGGAGGAGGCCAAGGGGGGAGGAGGAGGCAGGAAGGGGAGGAGGAAAGGCGGAAGGAAGAGGTGAAGGGGAAGGAGAGGTGAAGGGGAGGAAAAGGTGAAGGGGGGAAAGAGGTGAAGGGAAGGAGAGGTGAAGGGGAGGAGGAGGTGAAGTGGGGAAAGGAGAGGTGAAGGGAGGCAGGAGGAAGAGGGGAGGAGAGGTGGAAGGGGAGGAGGAGGTGAAGGAGGAAGGAGAGGTGGAGGGGGGAGGAGGAGGTGAAGGGGAAGGAGAGGTGGAAGGGGGGAAGGAGGGAGGTGAAGGTAGCTGAGAGAAGAGGAGAGGTGAAGAGGGAAGGAGAGGTGAAGAGGGGAGGAGAGGTGAAGGGGGAGGGAGAGGTGAAGGGGAAGGAGAGGTGAAGGGGGGGGAGGAGAGGGGCATGGGGGAGGAGAGGTAGGGGAGGAGAGGTGAAGGGAGGGAGGAGAGGTGAAGGGAGGAGGAGAGGTAAGAGGGGAGGGGAGAGTAAGTGAAGGAGAGTAAGTGAAGGAGGGGGGAGTAAGAAGAAGGGGGTATGAAAAACAGGGGGTAAGAAGAACAAGGGGGGGAGTGAGAAGAACACAAGGAGGAGGGGGAGAGTAAGGGTGAGGAGAAGGGGAGATGAGGAGAAGGGGGGACTGAGAAGAACACAGGGAGGGTGGGTGGTGAGGAGAACACAGGGAGGGGGAGGTGAGGAGGACACAGGGAGGAGAGCGGATAAGAAGAACACAGGGACGGGGGAGGTGAGGAGAACACAGGGAGGGTGGATGAGAAGAGCACAGGGAGGGTGGGGGAGAGGAGAGACCACTAAGGGGCAGGGGAGAGCTCTAAGGGACAGAAGAGACAGCTCTATAGGACAGGGGGCAAGACAGGGAGCTCTTTCATACTACGTGCACACACACACACAATGCATCCCTACATATACACAGAAACACACAATGCATCCCTAAACACAGAGAAACACAACATGCTTCCCTTACACACAGAGAAACACACAATGCATCCATTACACACACACAATGCAACCCTTACACACAAAGACAATGCATTCTTTGCACACATACACAGAAACACACAATGCAAACTCTTACACACACACTGCTTTTCTTACATACACACAGAAACACAATGCATCTCTAACACACACTCAATGCACACACTTACAGACACACACCTTGCATCCCTTATGCATACAAACACAGATTCACGCAATGCATCCCTTACACACAACCAGAAACACACACTACATCCCTTATACACAAATACACACTGCTTCCACTACACACAAACACACAGCATCACCTGCACAAACTGGTATCCCTATACACTACATACCATAAGCACACATATTAGATCCTCTACAATAACACATAACACATCCCCTACACACTCCACTCCCTGTGAGCGAACTCATGGGTGGGTGGAACATATAGGTGGACTTATTGTGGGCATACTCACCATCAGGCCCTAGGGCCCCCCAAAAATGGAGCTGCTTCCAATTCTCCCAGAGCATTGAATTTTGTGACCACAGTTGCAAACAGCCTCCAGAGATCCTGTTCTACACCAGACCAGTGGAGCCAAACTGCAGCCCATCATCATCCTCATCTTGTTGTAAGCAGGCAATCTAGTATATTATTAGTGACACTAATCTATAATTTACCTCACATTAAAGGGACACTATAGTCCCCAGAACGACTGCAGCTTAATGAAGTGGTTCTGGTGTCTATACCCCGTCCCTGCAGGCTTTTAAATGTAAACACACACTGTGGGCAGCACTGGCGTTAGTTCGTATGGCAGCTCATATAGGTGGGGCATTGTGATGTCACATGGGGGCGGCAAATACAGCTGTTCCCCATGCAGCCACAGGTGCCGCTGTGCTGGGAGATCGTGATTACTCTTCACTTCCTCCCAGCCTACAGAGCAGCGCATGGGAGAGAGAGAGGAGGATGCATGATTTAATCTTACAACAAATCCAGTAAGCAAATCTTTATAAATTTGGGGGGATCAGCTCTGTTTCCACAGTTTATTGGTGTTTACTCTGATGTCTGTATTAATATTGAGGGATTTCTAAGTAGTAACATCAGTGTGTGTCAGCAGGGCCAGCTGTTGGGGTGTGCACGCTGTGTGGTCACGCAGGGTGCCATCACAATAGAGGCGCCCCGCGGACAACACAGCTCACAAGTTGGGGACACCAGCCTATTCAGTTTAAACGATTCGCTGGTGGTCCACTGGTGTGCACCAGCAGTAGGTGCAGTCAGATTATAGCCTCTCCCTCATGGTTCCGACGCTCAGTTAGTGAGTCAGAGCACAGGCTCAGAGATTCTCAGCCTCAGCTCTGACAACATTGAAAGTCAGAGCCGTGAAGGAGCGGGTATGGCAAAGAGCTACTGATTAGCATAACATCAATATCCGTTATAAAACCAGGAAAAGGTGGGCACCATTGCACTGATTTGGTGGTGCAGTGCGCCACTTGAGTGGTTTTGCCCCCCCAGGCCTAAGGCTGCCAGCCCTCCCCTGCCACAACAGCAGCCACAAACACAATAACATATAACAAGAGACTTGTACATAGCAAGCGGTAGTACTGCACATCTTTGCAGATTTCCAGATCAAAAAGCAATTAATAGATATTGTAGGCTAACAATTTAGGATGGGTTATTCGTTAGAGTAATACTAAATGCGGCAACATCCTATATGTCTGTGAGTAAAGTATTCAAGTGGTATTAAAAAATAAAAACATATAGCAAACATGAAACATGTGGTAGTAATAGTTGCAGCATCATCGTGTAAGTATGCAAGCAGTAACCCATACTACCTAATTTTATAAGGGTAGGCTCAAGTTGGTCGCTTAATGCAATGTGCGTCTTAGGATGGGCTAGCTTAAGGGCCCATAGAGGTAGCTAATGCTAGCTTGGTTTGCTTAGATTGGGGTCCCATTATCTGGCCCTATTTCTCCTGAATAAAATGATATATAATAAGTGGGTCGAAAATGGTTTGACTTCTTACAATGCGGTTATTTACATGTGTTACAACTTTTTGCAGATATGTACTTTGGTAACTGGATTCTAGGACTCTAGGTTGGAAGTTTGGATTCTAGGACTGCTATTGAATTTATAATATCAGGAAGACTAGATTTTGCAAATGTTGAACTTTAAAACTAGAATTCACGACGTACAATATTTGTCCTTTTAACATACAAAAAAGACATTGAGACATTTTGGCAATCAAGACTAGTATTTATTTTGAGTTACTTTTCTTATTTTTCCAATATTTTTTTAAAAAAAATGTTTAATTGATACTTACATTGTAATTTAAAATTGCTGGAAATTCAAAATTAATTTCAAATTTATACTAGCTGAACTAAAAGCATTGCTAATTTGGAGAATATTTCCAGTTTGGCTATGTTGGCCTTTAAATGTGAAACTCACTGACAATTCTCAGTTTAGTTAATAACCATGTTAGTATGCAATCTGTATACATACATATTTCAGCAGTGGCAGAACTAATGTATAGGATGCCCTGTTGCAAGTATTTTTTTTATTCCCCCTTCTAACATAAGGGTAGCCAAAATGAAGATCCTCAACTCCCATAGCCAGCTGCTGATCTACTAATTCTTGCAAATTGGTATTTGGGAGTTTGAATGTGTGTAGTGTTGGCATTTGAACACACACACACTGACTCATTCACACAAACACTAATACACAGATACAAAAAAAACCCAAACAGACTGAGACACTAAAAAAGCACACATAGCGATGTCTCTTATTCTTCTTCAAGTCCCCCAATGACTCTGGTTGTGATGCAGTGACTTGTCTGGAAGCTCAGCCTCTAAATAGTCTCAGTTTATGGCCCTGCCTCCGTCTACCTGTGCAGCTGTGGCAGGAGGAACTTCTACTGAGGTCTAGTGTGGCCTGAAAGGTATCGACAGCACAGCCAGAGGGACAGAATTACCAGCCCTATATGCTCACCCTCTTGTGCCCCGGTGCTGCACTGGTGGTAATTCCACCACTGTATTTCAGAAGAAAGCCATACTGCCCTTTGAAAAATAATATATATTATGTAAGGAAAAGGTATTAAAGGACACTATAGTTACCTAGATATCTTCATTTCCATGAAGTGATCTGGGTGACATGTCCCTGTCCTTTTATGTTATGTAAAATATTGCAGTTAGGTCCACCTATAGTCGCTGTTAGTATGACCAAGTAAAGCTTGGTCATGTGATATGGAAGTCTCTATAAGGAAGCATCGATTCAATGCTTTCCTATGAGGAAGTTTGAATGTGAACGCAGGTGTATTAGACCCCCAACGCTCCTCTCTGAGGAACATTGGATTGGACCACGCTTCAGGAGGTGGGGAAGTGAGCAGTGCCAAGTAAGCCACAGCTCTGAAGAAGGGCAAGTAAAATGTATTTATTTTTTCAATTATGCCCCTATGGGCACCTGAATAAGAGTAGGGACAGGGACACTATTGTGTTAGACATATTTTGTATTACTTGTACTATAGTGTTCATATAATCGGAAACTTTTGGTACCGTAATAACTTAATCAGAATATTGTTAATATTGTTAATCATGAAATAAATATCTTATTCACTAATTTCTGTAAATGTGGCGCTAGTGAAAGAGTGAGAGCATCAGCGGCGCCCGGTCTGAGGCTTCCTTAGGTAATGGAGGCAGAGCAAACAGTCAGTAAAGTTGTTCTGGTTTCCTGAGTGTCTCTTTAATAACCACACCTTTTCTAAGATTTCCAAGATTCAGTGCAATTGGAGACTAGGCCTTTTTGGCACTTTTCCTATGTGTTTGTTTCACCACCATTTAAAGGACCACTCCGGGCACCATAACCACTTCATCAACAAGATTTTGGTATTGTACGAGAAGGTTCTGGATGCCAGTTTACTTGAACGGTTTAAATAATAATAATTAACAAGTGGTTTAACCTCACCATCTTTAAACTGGTGCCGATCACTTTGTCTCTGAACTTCATTGCAATAAAGTTGTTGTGGTGTCCAGAGTGGTCCTTTATAAGGGGTTAAACCAACTAAAATAAAAACAAAAGTTGCACTACACTAGACATGTGAACACTGCATGCAAGCATATAGCCTTGTTAGATTTTATGATTTTTATTTTATTTTTTGCACATTGAAACATATATTACACATAATAAATTGTGTTTCCAGATAAGAACCAAGTCTCCCTGTAATTATTATTCAGAATTAGTGAATATGGCTCATCAAATCTACATATCTGTGTTATGTCAGCTGTATGTAATGCATGTCATCACAAATAAATATTCTCTCTTTTAGTATTCTCATGATAGTTCAAAAACGGTAATGTAATCCCCAATGAATATGTTTCACTAATATGGAGATGATGTGAATGTTCAAAATAATTAACCTAGTTTTCTTGTGTGTTTTTTAAGCCAAGTGTACCTTTCTTCCTGTGTGTGTGTGTATGTATGTAGATACATATGTATGTGTGTGTGTGTGTGTATATATATATATATATATATATATTTGTGTGTGTGTGTGTGTACACAGTGTCTACATACAGACACATTGCTCACTTATGCTCTCCCTCCCTCACTCTCTTCCTCTGCTTTCATTGGATTTCCCTTTCCAGCCTGTGTTATCCACACACACAAATGCACACACACAGAAGTGGGGGGTGGAGGGCAGTGTTTGCTTCAGTCACTCTGCACAGTCACTTCCCTCAGGCTGCACATCGGCACGCTGCTTTATTTTAATTCATATTCCTTTGCAGCTTTATTATCACTGGAGTATCATTAATTTCATACTCTCCCTCACTATTTTATTAGGGGAGGTGAGAGAGGGCTTTAGAGACGTGAAGATGGCGACTGGAATGAGCTGGCAGCAGCAACAGCATTATTACGGTGGAGGGGCTTCTACTGGTGCTGCCAAGTTTGTGCCCTCTTCTCCTGGCGTGATGGCACATCAAGCCGGCCTGAGCATGGAGTATACTGCAGAACTGCATCTCAAGATGAGCAAGAAAATAGCACAGCTGACCAAGGTAGAGCAAGCAAACACTTGTACAGGACATGATAAATGGTAACATCTGTATCTAAATTCAAATTATGGTACCTACATTATTAGCAAAGCGCTGCTTCAACCATGACGAGTTGGGTGAGCAGACGTTAATTTCAAGCACATATTACACCACTGATATTTGCGCAGAAGTTTGACAATAGCATCTCTATATCAAGAGGTACCATTGATGCTCAGACTGGGAAATGTTATCCTTTTATTAGTTGATAAAGTATACGCTAAAAAGCTTCACGTAATTTACAATAGCTCATATCAAAAATATACCTATGCAAATGGATATACAAATCTATCATGAATGTAATTTCTTACTATGCATGAGCATTTATTATAGTTTATTTATTTTGTTTCCTGTAATAAGAATGATGTATAAGGTAATTTAATTTGTTGAACAGATTAGCATCTGAAAAGGAACAAAAATGATTTCTTATGTATTTTATTTATTTGAAGTTATTTAATATACGTATCCTGCCATGCGGTTACTGTTAGTTTCTTGCATATTTAGGAGAATAACCAGTACATATAAGTTTTACATTTTTTAATGTATTATTTGCCCATCTGCTCAAAAGACAGATGTGGGTATAGTCTACAGTTATAAAATGTATTTAGAGTTATATGATCCAGAGTGATCCATTTTGATTTAAAGAAGGTAGTTTTTATACTCTGAAATTACAAATTTTGCTATACATGCAATGAAAAAAAAAAAAAAAACCATTACTAGTTTGTTATCATACCTGTTGAAAGTATTTTTTGTTCGGACATCATCTGGAGGTAACCTACACTGATAAATACTGCTACTGCGATAAAAATTCCTTTGGATGGTACTAATTACATCCCATGAAAGCTATTCTTCAGATACATACACTGTATTTTTAAGAGGATTTAAATAGTGATTGGATGCTATTTCCATTTTCAAGCACGCCATTCCTTTCTGAGCAGTGTGGACTTTTACAAAATAAATAACCATCATTTGCATTTGCACTGACGATTTATGCAACCCCTTTGCGAGTACATTGTATGTTGTCAGATTTCTTTCCTTAAATTCACCTTAGTGACTGCATCTTGTCTTGTGTGACCAAGTTTGTGTAGCTGTTGTCATTATCACTGTACACTTAGCTTCCTCCCTGGAATTTTGAGCACATATTGGACCAGTCCATGCCTGTCTTTCAGCTAGGATTATGGGGGCATGAATACACCCTTTTGTTTGATGTGAACAAAACTATAAAGAAAAAAAAAATCATACTCATACCAAAATCTTAACTCAATTTTCAGTGTTATTATTGCATTAGGAAAATAATGATATTTTAAAGAGAATTTCTCAGCTGAAAATTCCTTTTATTATTTAGCAGAACATAAAACATCTATGTACTTTTTCGTGACATAGGTGCGCCAAATGAAAAAATAAATATGTGTCAAAGTCCAGCTGCAGTCTAAATTCTGTACATCCCTTCCGTCTGGTACCCATCATGGAAACGATGCAATGGAGATATTAATTGCTCCATATCCAGCACATTGCCTATAAATTTCTCTATATATAACTAGACATACGACTTCATATTAGAACAGTTTAGTATGGTTTAAATAATAACCTCCTCCCTCTCCATACACATTTATTGTATACAAACATGTATGTGTGCTTATAGATGGTTGACAAAATGTCCCTTTCAATCATGCAAACAAAATAAATAAATATTTCTAATAAAGGGTGAGTGTCTTTTAAAGATGTGTTCTTTGTTTTGAAAAAACTGTAATCCCAAGAATAAAACAAAAAGCGGTAGACTTTTTATTGTTACCCCTGTTATGATTACTAACCAAGTTAATCTGCTTAGGTTTTATTCATTTAAAAAAACACTCACTAAGCACAAACATGTTCACTTCAAAATAGTAAAATTCTGATTTAGTGACATCTATTCTGAAAGTTGAGGCCTTATATAAATAATTATTTATTTTGAACCAATCAGCAGCTTTGGAGAATTAAGTTTAAGGTAAATAATAATAAGTTGTAATCTACTCCACTCTCTAATACAGTAATGCTTTAAAGGACCACTATAGTGCCAGGAAAACATACTCGTTTTCCTGGCACTATAGGGTCTCTAGGTCCCCCACACCCTCTGGGCCCCCCTCCCGCCGGGCTCAGCGCGGGGAACTCTCCTCCTCCTTTTCGCCGTCAGCAGCTGAATGCGCATGCGCGGCAAGAGCCGGGCGCGCATTCAGCCAGTCCATAGGAAAGCATTCTCAATGCTTTCCTATGGACACTGGCGTCCAGTGAGAAACGCGGAAGTGCCTCTAGCGGCTGAGACAGCCACTAGAGGCTGGATTAACCCATTTGTAAACATAGCAGTTTCTCTAAACTGTTATGTTTACAGCAGAAAGGGTTAAACCTAGATGGACCTGGCACCCAGACCACTTCATTAAGCTGAAGTGGTCTGGGTGCCTATTGTGGTCCTTTAAAATCACAAGGATCTGCATTGCTCTGTACTGAAGGCCTTTCTCATCATTGATGCATTTATTGCATAGAACATCTAAATGTTAAGGTCGCATTTGTATCCAGTCAATAACATTGGCTGATTTTGGTCGTTATCATGTGAGTGGTTTTAAGTCAGTCACAATCCAAAAAAGTTCACCATCTTTTTCTGCTGGTATCAGCACTGAAGTCTGAAATCATTATTGATGCATAACTCTCCATACTTAGTACCTACTGTTTTTATATTCGGAACAAACCCCTCGGTCCCTATTTTCTTTTTTTCTTTTTTTTATCCTTTATTTAAAAACACGCATATAAATATGGTTATGTTGTTTGTTATACAGTAGGTTACAGATGCCTGCAGATTTTACAATAAGTATAACCTATAATAAAAACAATATAACACACAACTGGTTCCTTTGGTTCAAGTGTCCCTATGTAGCTCTCGTAGTATGTTCCAATTATTCTTTAAGGGAAACTATAGTGCTAGGAACACAAAGTTGTTCTCCAAGCACTATAGTGACCTTCGATATCGGCGGGGGGGACCTAATGCGCCATGCAGGCGACCACTGCACTCGTATTAGGACTACTCCATAGGAAAGCATTGCTCAATGCATTCCTATGGGGTTTTAGATGATGCTGGATGTCCTCATGCAGAGCTAGTGGTGGAGTTAACCCTGTAATTATTGCAGTTTATTAATAACTGCAATAATTACAATTGCAAGGTTAATTGGATTGGGACAATACACCCAGACCATTTCAATTAGTTGAAGTGGTCCGGGTGTCTTTAGTGTCCCTTTAAGGACTTGCCATGCTTATGTACATTAAGCAAAGTTAGTACTGTTATTATCATTTCGTAGTTGCTACCTTTCTGCCGCCATCACTCTCTTTAACCATAATGCAGGGGAATGGCCACATTCTATGTATAATTTTGCACGTTAACATGCCAGTCAGTTCGTCAGACTGGGGTCCTTCATAAACCTAGATTTTATCAACCTAGATTTTAAATGCACCAATAATAGTAAACAAGTAACAAAACTGTAAACACAAATAAAAAACATGAGTGACGAGTAGGGGTGGAGGGTCAAGTGCTCACGGACACAATAGCTCTCCACATTATTGATCGCTAAGTTGTTCCCATGGTACCTATGTATTATGAAAGAAATTTTGACCTGTGCTGTCAAGTTGTCCATAAGGTGTTTCCATTATTTTATGCCTGCACTAACATAGAAACATAGAATGTGACGGCAGATAAGAACCATTCGGCCCATCTAGTCTGCCCACTATGGCTATACACGCTGCTATATTAATCATATTTAAGAGTCTCTGCTCTTTGGCTGTCGTTCTCTCTACAGGTCTAGATAATAGAGATGTCCATGGGTCTAGATCAAAATGTCTATGAAAAACGTTTGATATTAGTGTGTTTACTTCAGGTCCCTTATATATGTATATATGTCCCTTTCTCCCCTGACAGCAATAATACCCACAGTAATGTGTCTTTGAACTACAATTATTCTGTTTTCACATCAATCTTATAAATTAATTTAGGATAATTAGGAAACATGGAAGTAAAGAGCTTTTATAGAGAAGCATTAGTCAATGATTTTCAGTGAGAAGAATTCTGTTGGGCCATTGCTGAATTTGATTGGCACATTTGTGGCAATCACTGAGCATTCTCTGAAATTTCCCGGGGGGCAACTCAGCAGCGGTGAGATAGGCGTTACAGCTCGATACAAAGGTAAGTAATATTGATTTTTACATAGTGGGAAAGGGGATAGGGGATAGGGTTAAATGATAGGTAATAGGGTTAAATGAACATTCCAAAAGTTAAAGCTTAATATTGTCAGGTGTCATCTCAAGTTTGATATTTCCAGTTCGCAAGGTTAATGACAAGCAAAATAGATCCATCTTGGAATAAAATGACCTGCCTCTTTGACAGCTTTTATAATGCAGTGGTGATAATAGGTGACATTGATATTCTTGTGTGTTTCAGATTAGAAATTTTCACTGTGTATTTGTTGTGTTTTATTTGCTGTAAATGATTAATAAGTCGTCATATGTTTGTTGACATTTCTTCTACACTTCATCAATGCAGGAGAGTTGGTTGTAGTGTTTGTTCTGCTCATGCATTAATACTTTGACGGTATATGGTACTGGTTAATTGTTAGAAAAGTGTTTTCTGTCTCTTATCAAGCCTTGTAATGTTGAATTCAATAAGTGTCTAATGCTTCCATTAATGTAATGGTAAGTTATCTTCGGAAGGAATGTGATCACTTAAGCTTGACTGCTTAATGTAAGGTATAGTGCCCTTTTTCACCGAAACAGAAATGGTGAAAGTGCTGTCAACAAATATTGAAACAGTGAGATTGTAATATCGTAATAGTGTTGCCTGTGTTAACAGCTCATCGGCAACCTTTAACGTGTTGATAACTATAGATTTTATGTATTGTGTGCACAGCCTCTTTTCAATATGCATTAAAATAGTTGGCCCAGTTTTTAGAACAAAGTAATCCAGTATCTAAAATATTTCCAGATTTTTTTTAATGTACACAATGACATAGAAAAAAAAAAGAAAAAGGCAGTGCGTTCACTGGAAACTGTATGTCAAAAAATGGATACAATTAATATAAATTTACTAAAATGTGGAAAATATATATATTTTCCTTGCCCTAAAAACTTACCTTTCATTAGTTGCAACACTGACCTCTGCAGCTTATGAAAATCCATTCCCTTTTGCCCATCACTTCATAGGGAAGTATTGGGTGGTCTTATGGGGATTTAGGGATCTATATAAATAAAATATCATCATGTAGGTCAAGTATTAGTTCAAGTTGGATTTTAAATATTAATTTTTATTCGTCCATTAAAATAGTGACTTGAAATGTGATGGTTTTATGGACTGAAATTCTTAATCTTAGCCAACTACTGGATGAGTTTCACTGGAGTTCTATTACATTTATGTTGTTGATCAATCCTCACTGTCACATTACACCAGATGTATGTTTTAACTCCCACTAGCCTAAACTAGAATCTCACTGAGCATGATCGGACTTGCAATCCAGCAGAAGCAGGCAACTTCTTGCACTCAATTGGATGGGACCTAAATTCCCAACAGAGTGACCTATTTTTTGTTTTTTTACACTATGACCCAGTAAGGGAGTGATTTATGCTTATCTGGAGTTAAAGAGATTGGAAGCAGGAACTTTGATAGTTTGTATGTAACTCACCCTGCTTACCACGGTGCCTGGGATCAGAATGTTGTGTGTGCTGTGTATTGTGTGCTGACATCAGACACAAATATTGCACAAAACTGATCTGATTTATCTCTAAAAGACAGAGACAGGGTTTTTGCACCATAAGCACTTCAGTAAGATTAATTGATTATGGTGCTTAGAATGACCCTTTAATACCGGGCTCGACAAATCCCAGGCAGAAAGTCACAATGGAAATTAGGAATTTTGTCCTGGCAAGCCAGATGCGGCTATGTGGAATGGAAGTGTGCTCCCTTGCTCGCCATGCAGTGATCCCGGGAGCCAGGATATCACGTATCTCTGGCCCTGGTATTATTAAATGGCAAACAAGGCAGCAGAACAAGATCTTGAAGATTACAGGATTATGGAAACCACACAGGACTCCAGGGAAATGATCCACCCCAAAGGTAGGGAGGCTGGGTGAACGTAAATGGAAAAAAAAAAATAATAATAATTTGTGAGTCTGTGAAAGAATGTGTGGGTCTGTCAGTTAGTGTGTGTGTGTCAAATCAGTGTGTGTCTGAGAGGGTTTGTCTGTCTTTCTGTCTGGTTAAGGTGACTGGGCCACCTTTCGATTGCAAGGGAAAGGTGGTTTTACTCACCTTCTTGTCACACCTCACCGGTCTCATGCAAAGTGACACATGCATCTGAGATAATCAGTCATGATAATGTCAGCTAGTCCATTGGTTTAGCTTAGGAAAGCATTGGGAGGCATTGCGCATGCATGGCAAAATGCTGCGCAAATCAGCATCTCATCTTCTCATAGAGATGCATTCAATTAATGCACCTCTATGGGGAGCGTTCAGTGCCTCCATGCAGAGCACAGAGCCGCTGAATGTAGGTTCTGCAAACTGTGCAGCCGTGGTCTAGGGAGCACCTGCGTAGCTGCCACAAGAGGTGTTACAAGGCAGCAATGTAAACATTGCCTTTTCTCTGATACATTGAAAATCCTGCAGAACAAGGCTAGAGACACCAGAACCACAACTACTACTATTAAGCTGTAGTAGTTGTGGTGACTATAGTGTGCCTTTAAGAATTATATTTTTATTGTTGAAAATAAAGCTTTGTTGGTTTAAAATAAACATGGCTCCTAACATTTTTAGCTGGCTCCTAGATTCAAAGCATATTTGTCAAGCCCTGCTTTAATAAGCTTCCTGATAAATAATTCTGTACCTTGCCATTTACTGTCAGTTGACACATTCACAAACAGGCAACTTCTTAATGACGCATGACAGATACCTGTGCCATCTCATTGTACATGTGCTTCAGACTAGGTTTTTTGCCTTCTTTTGGATCAACAGCAAAAACATATGTGAGGAAGGCTGAACTTGATGGACGCAAGTCTCTTTTCAGCTATGTAACTATGTAAGATGTGTGGAGGATTCTGTGGCCTTGCTGGACCATCCATTGACACCTATTTTGTACTTTCAAGCATGTGAGAGATTACAAAAATGTGTCTTCGAAGAAAGAAAGCCAGAGGTATTTGTAAAGAAGGTTTTAGGTAAGTAATACCCTTCTTGCTCCTCTCCCCTAAGCTCTTCCATTTAATCAGTCATGTTACCTAAAGTGGTCTTTGCAAATTTTTCAGAGACTCAATGTGATTTCAGCAATTGTATCTTCTCTTGGATCTTTCAGTTGTGTATATACCATTAAATATTGAATCTTAATATAGCATTTAGACAGTATAGTGGCCTGTGTGACATGACTCTTATATGTCATTGTGGAATCATTTAAACAAAGCTAACAAAGAGGGTAATCTGAAATGATTCTTAGCACCAAAAACCTATAAATTTTTTTTATATATTGTATTATCAGTGGCATGCTACCCTTGGGAATATATTCAGATGGCACTGCCTAAGGCAGGGGTTCCCAGTTAATTTTTCCAGTGGAACCCTTTGACATAGTGTATCAACATCGTGGAACCTCCCCCCCTTCCCCGCCGCCATTTTTTTTGTTTGTTTTTGTGTGCCGGTGTGTGTCAAGGTGTGTATATCTGTGCTTGTACATGCCAGTTGTATATCTGACACACAGATACACACACACACACACTGGCACACAGATACACACTCAGTGTGTATCTGTGTTTGTGTGTGTCTGTATCTGTGTGTCAAGGTGTGTGTATCTGTGTGTCAAAGTGTGTGTATCTGTGTTTGGATGTGTCTGTGTATCAAGATGTGTGTCTGTGTTTGTATGTGCCAGTGTGTATGAATCTGACATAGATATACACACACTGGCAGATATTGGCACACAGATACACACACCTTGACACACAGTGTGTATCTGTGTGTGTGTGTATGTATGTATCTGTGTGTCAAGGTATGTGTATCTGTGTTTGTATGTGCCGGTGTGTGTCAAGGTGTGTATATCTGTGTTTTTATGCGCCAGGGTGTGGATCTCTGTGTCAGTGTGTATATGTATCTGACACACAGATATACACACACTGGCACACAGATACACACTGACACACATCCTGACTCACAAATATACACACACACTCAGATACACACAGTGACATACACACACTTGCACCCACAGATACACACTGGCACACTCAGATACACACACACAGGCACATACACAAACCTTGACACAGATACACACACTGACACACACACTCTTTGACAGACACACATACACTCTCACTGACAAACACACACACTCTTTTACAGACAAACACACACAACACATATACACTCTCATTGACAAAAACAGATACATTCTCACTGACAAACACATACACTCACTGACAAACACACAAACACATACAAACTCCCTAACAGACACACATACAATTTATTTATTTTTTAACATTTTACTCCACCCAGCCCCCCTACATTTAGGAGTGCTGGCATGGAGTTCCTGGGGTCCAGTGGGGCTGCTGGGTGGCAAGAGAGCAGTCCCTGGGGGTTCAGTGGGGCTGCTGCGTGGCTGGAAAGCAGTCCATGGGGGTCCAGTGGGGCTGCTGAGGGGCCGGCCTGCTCAGCTCCCTCGCGCGCTTCTTAGTGATGCCGGATTTGGAGTGACGTCATATTCCGGCTCCGGCATCAATGCTGTGCCCACAAACGGATGAAAAGAAAAAGTCACCTGACAATTGACTACCCACTCACCCTATCCTTCCTGACAAGAACAAAGCTTTCCCACACATACAGTATGTAGGATCAGTGACCATTCATCAGTATAAATATATATATATATTTATTTATTTTTTATATAATTTTTTTCACAATGGCAATCTCCTATCTCCTACTGAAAGTTGTTTTAAGTGCCACTGATGGACATTAGCTATAATGCTAGCTGGGTAAATAAAATAGGTGTGGTAGTACCTTAAATGTAGTCTCACACTAGGATCAATCAACAAAACAACACAATGGCAATTTTCTCCTCAAAGATGTTTCAGGTGTCACTGGCAGTAGCTAGCAAGGTATATAAGCAGTAAGGTAGACATGGTCACACACTAGAACCAATGACCAGGTTATCTCCTACTCCTATACAGGGACAACAAGGGTAAAAAAAACAAAGTGTCATTGCTGGTTTATAGATGCAGTGCAAGTGTCTAGTGGATTCATGCTTAGAAGTATATATATATATATATATATATATATATATATAAAATCAACATTTACTAGCTATCCCCTTACCATCAATCATCTTTTTTTCCTACCTCTTGTTCGGACAGGAGATACAGCCCACATGATTTGGCAGACGTGTTGTCCATCATGGCAAACTAATCTAATCTTCCTATTAGTCCCCACAAAAAGAAAATGTCTTCTCCATTCCATCACTCTTTTTTTTGAGCCAAGAATTGCACTCCAAATCACGAGCCAAAACAAGGATTTTTGGGCATTGCACAGGTTGTTTATGCGATTCGGAAATTTGAATTTTAGTTTTCATTTGTACGAATTGCAGTTTAGACCAAATCAAATCTCCAAGTGTAAATTTAAACTTATGCCATCATTTTTGTTTTGTTTTGTTTTATCCTTGGTATTTTTTACTCTGAACAAAAAAACCCCAGACTTTTAGCTCTGATGAATGGAAGTGATGAATAAGCCAATAACAGCCATAACAGGACAGAGAGCTAGAAAGAGGTGGGTAATTGAACCTGTGCCAATATTGTATTGTGAGTACACAATACATATATTTTGACTGCTAAGGTGGAAGAATAGATTTATTTTTTGATGTAGGAAGGTGATGGGCAGGCTTATAGCTGCAGCACATTTAGCTAATGATTGTAGTTCTAAGCAACCGTGCAGACAAACATAATCAAGAGATCTCCTTTCACCAGTAAACATTCAATTGGCACCAGTTTTTATGGTGTCTGCAGTGTCCCTTTAACGGAAATCTGTATGCACCCAGACCACTTCATTTCAATGACGTGGTCTGGATGCCAAGTCCCTGTAGGTTTAACCCTGCAACTGAAAACACTGAAGTGTACTCAGTGGTAGAAAAGGAATTCAATTAATGTTTTTTTAACTTGGTTCAGATTTACTGGGAAATGGAGTACACAATGCCGATTAATAGATAAACATAGTTAGCCCTTACATATCAGGTATCTGGCTTTGGAAACAAATACACAATTGTATTTGAATCTATATATGAAGGAACATTCTTTGTAGTATAAAATATAATCAACATATGAAGGCATAAATAACTAGGTGCAAATGAAAAGGGTGCACAGTTCATAGGAAGAAGTAAATAAATCCAGTTTGTGAGGTAATCTTGAGGCAGCGAAACTAATAGTAAGTCCTTAAAGGGACACTGTAGTCACTATAACCACTTTGTCTCTTTGAATTGGTTATAGTGCCTGAAGTGGCCTGGCACTGTCCCTCCATTCAGTGTTGCACCATGTTTATGCAGTATGCCACAAAATAAGAGTCCCTGGCCACCCACAGTCCGGCCCCTTCTGTATGTGTAGCTAAGGCAGAGATTACACACTTCCTTGTTGTCATACCCATTCATACCGCCAGTTGGAGCTCTGACAGGTTAAAAGCAGTCAGCTGACACTGTCAGCCAATCACAGCTGCCCATTGCCTCTCAGGGTAATACTTCCTTATTAGCCAAAGCAGCACAGAGGGGATAGACTGCCGTGGACTCTTGTTTAGCATTAAAACATTAGAACATTAAAAACTGTTTAATGCTGAAAGAAATTATGGTACCAGGGGACTCCAGACACTATAACCAGTTTAATGAGATGAAGCAGATACAGTGCCTACGGTGTCCCTTTAAGTATTTGTCAAAAAACCTCACTGGTCTCGGACTTTGGAATTCTTTTTCAAATAATTTTTATAAGAATACGTTCAAACAGGCAATATCAAAGTTATATTACCATGGTATGTGTTGGCTAGGATTGCTAGAATAATGTATGATTGACAAACAGTGGATGAGTTAAGCAGCATCAATGCTAAATTAGTAGAGTACAGAGAGAGAAATGCATTTTAGTATGTCCTTTGCAGAATAGCAACAATTAGAGGCATGGCCGTCTTTAAAGCTGGGAAAACCTCAGCCTGCCACTGGACCCCAGGGATCCCATAAGGTAGGGCTGAAGGGTGGCTTTATAAATGTAAACTTTGCATGTGTGTGAGTCAGTATGTCTGTGTGTGTCTTAGTATGTGTGTAAGTATGTCTGTCAGGGTTTCTGTGTGTGTCAGTATGTCTGTGTGTGTCTTAGTATGTGTGTATGTGTGTGAGTATGTCTGTCAAGGTGTCTGTGTGTGTGTGTCACCATTTCTGTGTGTATGTCTGTGTGTATCAGTATATCTGTGTGTGTCTTATTATGTGTGTGAGTATGTCGGTCAGGGTGTCTGTGTGTGTGTCACTATGTCTGTCAGTGTGTCAGTATTTGTGTCTTAGTATGTCTGTATGTGTCAGTATGTCTGTCAGGGTATCTGTGTGTGTGTCACTATGTCTGTGTGTCAGTATATCTCTGTGTGTGTCAGTATGTCTGTCAGGGCGTATGTGTGTGTGTGTGTCAGTATGTCTGTGTTCGTGTCAGTATGTCTGTCAGGGCGTATGTGTGTGTGTGTCAGTATGTCTCTGTGTATGTCAGTATGTTTGTCTGTGCATGTCAGTTTGTCTGTCAGTATGTCAGTGTGTCAGTATGTCTGTCAGTGTGTAAAAATGTAAACTTTGCATGTGTCAGTATGTATGTGTGTGTCAGTATTTGTGTGCGTCAGTATGTCTGTCTGTATGTGTGTGAGTATGTCTGTCAGGGTGTCTGTGTGTGTGTGTATCAGTATGTCTGCCAGTGTGTGTCACTATGTCAGTGTGTCAGTATGTCTGTCAGTGTGTGTATATCTCTGTATCTGTATTTAATATATCTATGTTTCTATGTGTGGTCTGTGTATATCTGCATGTGTGTCAGGTTGTGTATATGTGTGTCTGTATGTGTATGTTATTATTGTATGTATTTGTGTATCTGAATGTTGTCAGTGTGTGTACCTATGTGTGTATATCTGTGTGCGCATCTGTAAATAGTCATGTGTGTCATTATGCATCGATGTGTCTGAGTATCCATATGTGTCAGTGTTTGTATATATGTCTCTGTATGTATACAGGTTGTGTATCTGTGTGTCTGTATGTGTTAGTTTGTGTATCTGTGTCAGTCTGTATCTGCATGTGTGTTAGTGTGAGTGTCAGTGTTTATATCTGTGTATCTGCATGTTTTTCAGTGTGTGTATGTGTATCACAGTGTGTGTGTGTGGCAGTGTATGTGTACATGTGTATACATCTCATCATTCAAATCACCAATACTATACACAAGTACACCCCTGCATTCAACCTTCAACACTACATACAAACACAGTCCTGCATTGAAAAGTCAACAATACATACAAACACATCTTTGTGTTAAACACCAAAAATATATATAAACACACCCCAGCATTAAAAAATAAAAATAAAAAATACACATAGATGCATGCTTGCATTCAAACACAAACACCACCTACAAACACACCCCTACATTTACACAAACATACTAAATACAAAAACATGCTTCTATTCAAACACATAAACCCAATTCAGTGCTAAATACAACTCTGCAAGCATGGGAAAATGGTTCCGCTACTGCGTTGGGAAGTGGAGAGCGTGATTGCATGTCAGGGAGTGGGGGTCAGGGGGCCCCATCAAATGCTTGCCCAGGGCCCAATCAATATTAAAGACGGCCCTGGTTAGAGGCAATGTACTTTCATGTAGTACAGCTAGCAATAATGGTATTGGACTGGAATAGTGCAAGCATACCTGAGTCACAAGAAGATGGAATGAAAGAAAAAATGCTCAGGCACTCAATGTGTTGAAGTATAAGCAGGATTTTAATGGAACATCAAGTGCACAGCAACGTTTCGAACTGCACTCAGGTCTTTGTCTAGCTTTGTCTAGCATTAAAATCCTGCTTATACCTCAACACAGTGTGTGCCTGAGCATTTTTTATACTATGCATGTGGGGTGTGCTGGCCCTATGATTAGAAGCAGGATCACAGGTTACCCAGTGCAAATGCCCTGAGACAGGATAGGCCTAATCTGAATTTAAGGGATATTATAATGCCAGAAATACAAAGCTGTATTCTTGGTACTATAGCTCCCTTTTGCCCACTATTTGTGTTGACTCTGAGTTGTCCCTTAAACATCAAACATTTGCATGTAGTGTCTGCTTTCTTTGATCTCAAGAAAAAATCCAGGATAAAACAATTCAAGCAGAAAGGATTGTCTTGTAAATCCACATATTTTCATAATTCCATCTGATTTATTAACTATTGTTGCTTCTGGAAGAATTTAATAGTGTACAAAACATGTTTTCTCTTTATCAAGTAGATAATTTGTTTTAGATGGGCTTCAAGCCCCTGACATTCAAAGTCCATACTATTTGAACAAGGTAAAATGATTCTCACTCTCATTATGTCCAACATAAACACTGCCTGTACAAACAGCTCTCTGGAAATCTGTTTATTAGTAGTTCAAACTTGGGGTAACAGCTTCCCGAACATAGATTAGCTCACTAGCTCAGGGAATCCTGCAAATCTATGCTCAGGTGTCACGACAGCTAGTGTGGTCCAGGTCCAGTACACATCTACATAGACAGAACAGAAAAGGATAGAACGTAAACCGGTCCTTAGAATGGCCGGACTAATACGTTAAAGACAGAATAGTCAAGGAAGCCAGAAATTCACAATATTCTCTGAGGACATAATTTATAAAGTCTTGGAACACCGCTGGGGCGTTGCACAAACCAAACAGGTACTCATCATGTCTCATTCTGGTATTGAACGGTGTCTTCCACTTATGTCCCTCCTTAATTCTGACTAAGTTATAACCGCTCCCAACGTTGAGTTTGGTAAATACTCTGGCACCTTTGAGCCTGTCGAATAGTTCAGAAATAAGGGGGATTGGGTAGGCGTTCTTAATTGTTATTTTATTAAGGCCCCTATAATCAATGCAAGGGCGTAGGTCTCCCTTTTTAGAGACGAAGAAGAACCCAGCCCCAGCAGGAGAAGAGAATCTCCGTATGTGGCCCATCCTCAGAGCATTCTTTATATACTCCTCCAAGCAGAGGGTTTCTTGAGGAGACAGTACATAAACACCCCTTTTAGGAGGCATAGTACCCGGTAGAAGAGTAATAGTACAGTCATAAGATCTATGCGGTGGTAATGTCTCTGATTGAACTTTATTAAAGACCTCTTTTACCTCCAGATATTGAGGTGGAATTTCTGTGGTCAAGGGAAGTGCAGTAGGTACATCGATGGTGCCAACACGTTGTGGCATAAGATTCTTACAATGACCCTTGCAATCCTCTCCCTAACCCACAATCTCTCCTTTAATCCAATCTAGACAAGGGTTTTGTCTCTGGAGCCAAGGGAAACCGAGTATCACAGGACAGGAAGGGGAAGAAATAATCTGAAAAACCATTTCCTCAGAATGTAGAATGCCTACCGAGACAGTGATGGGTAATGTCTCCTGAGTGATGAGAGGTTGCACAAGGGGTCTACCATCAATGGCCTCAACTGCAATGGATCTATCTCTCTGCCGGAGTGGCAAGTGATGTTTGGCAGAGAATTCTCTATCAAGGAAATTCTCCACTGCCACAGAGTCGATCATGGCCTCACACTGAATAGTAGTTTTCTTACAGTGCAGAGTAACCTTCACAAGGAAACGGTTCTTAGTCAATTTGGGGGACATATACATCACACCTAAGGTCGGTCCCCGACGTTCCTTAGGTGCGCAGGTTTTCCGAACGGGCCGGACATGAGACCCTTAGATGTCCTTTCTTCCCACAATAAAGACACAACCCCTCATTTTGTCTATGCTGTCTCTCTGCCTCTGTAAGCTTAGTTATACCCAATTGCATGGGCTCAGCCTCTGGAATCGGAGCAGGGTTAGCTACCACTGGATTGGAAATACAAGGGGCTATCGATAGGTTGGCACGCCTCGTACGTTGCTTGTTTCTATCTCTCGATCTGTTATCAGTGTGAATCATATAAGCTATGAATTAAATTAAGATTGACAGGAAGGTCCCTTGCGGCGGTCTCATCTTGAATATTCTCAGCTAAGCCCTCTGAAAAGATGGCAACCAGACCACTGTTAGTCCAGTCCACTTCAGAGGCTAAGGTCCTTGTAATAAAACCCCCTATTATTGCCTGGAAACCCTAACCCAACTGTGTGCACCAAAACCCCTGTTTAAGCTTTATATTTGCTGCATGGAACTGTGAACAAAGACTATTCGTTTTTTTTGCATTCACTCAAAAGGATTAATTTTCTGTCGACCGACCGATCGAGTGTGGCACCATTTAACTCTCTTGACCCGTGTAAACCGCAAACACCTCAACATTCTAATGGATTAAAAGGGTGGTCGACGTTCATTTGTGCGAACACGTGGCAGCAGCCATTTTGTTTAGTCAAACGCACTTAGCGGTGTTTTGTCGTCGACCACATGGCACTGTTTTCGGCTTATTTTTTCCACAAACACCGCTGAACTGCTACCTTCCGTGCGTTCGACTAGACTCATACGAACAAGGCGCTAATTAGTGAGTTTGTTCATCCGAACATACTACATCCAGTGATGGTAGGCACGAACAGTTCCGTTTGTGCATTGTAGACATATTACAAAGGGTCACATCCACCTTTTCACTAACTCTCGAACCACTGGTCCAATTCGTGCCATTTTTGGATATGTTGTTCCCCTGAATGTATTGGTTATTAAATACTAATACTAATTTATTAAGATCCTATGTATAGTTTTAAAGTTATGGAAAAAGCCTAAAAGTATATTTTTTAGCTTGGAGATAATTGAGCTGATATAACGATTAACTCAATTATCTCCTAAGCAGAGGGGAGGAATGTATTGTAATTAATGGGTGTGCTTTTACTGTACAATTGTATCTGATTGTCTGCTGTATTTCATTTTGTCAGTGGCCCACAAGGTCCAGTGGGTGGTAACCTTACTGTAAAACCTGCATAAAAGCAGCTGCTGTGTGGTCATTAAATCAGTTCTACTTCACCCTTCAAAACGTAGCCTCCTCTCGTTATTGAAAGGGAACCTGCTCAAACATTAGCTCTTTTAAGAGCTCTGCTTTACTCTCTACTCGGATTCAGCGGATGGGATAGCGCAACTCCACTTCAGCACAGCATCTTGCCGGGAAGAAGGACGTCTCCAACGGCTTATACCCTTCTACAACCTGGGTAGCCGTTACAGTCCTAAATTCTTTGCCTGCATTTTTCTCTCTTCCCATAGGTTCAAAGGTTGCTTTGAATTCAGCTAAGAACTCACTGTAATTACGGGCAATGCAATTGCCACTCTCCCATAAAGGGTTGGCCCAGATTAAAGCCTTACCCGTTAGCTCGTTCATAACATAGCCAATCTTTGACCTATCTGTTGGGAAGGAGCCAGGAGAAGCTTTGATTTGATATTCAATTTGATTAAGGAACCCCTAAACTCTTGGGGATCACCTCCAAAACGAGGGGGTGAGAAAGAGTTATGGACGGAGGCTTGTACACCACACGTACAGGAGGCAGAGCTAGCGGTTGTACCGGAGGCGCCTCAAGGTATGCCATTCTCTGGAGCAAGGTCTGGAATGCTTGGGCAAATTGGTCTAGCCTGTGATCCATATCCTCCACCCTGTTTTCACAGGCTATCATATGCTTGCATAGTTCTGCAGGATCCATGGCCCTGTTGCAATGTCATGACAGCTAGTGTGGTCCAGCACGCAGAACTATGTAACATCTACATAGACAGAACAGAAAATATAGAACGTAAACCGGTCCGTAGAATGGCTGGACTAATACTTTAAAGACAGAGAATGGTCAAAGGATAGCCAAGTCAGGGAAACCAGAAATCAGAATAGTCAGGAATAGCCAAGGTAAAAATACCGGGAATATCAAAGACAGAAAACGCACTGTCGGGAACCAGGGATGGAAACCACGACAGGGCAATGAACCAGGGAACTTCATGGATTTAAATATCCCTCATTTGGCTGTGATTGGTCAGAACGTGACCTCACCCCAAAACGTGAGTGTGCGTCGACGTCACGCATGGTCACGCGGCCCTGGGTTGCGGGGCTATTTATGGCCACGACCGCGTGGTCTGTGCCATATTGGTTAAGGGCAGGCGTTTCCCGACTCACCGCTGAGCAGGTAGGCTCATTTCGTCTGCGCGGTCGCATCGGTTGGGTGCTACCGGACCTCTCAGCGAGCAGGAGGCTGTGATATAAGAAAAATTATCCAAACATAAATTAGCTCACTTGCGCAGGGAATCCCATGAAGGCTTCCCTGCGCAAGTTCGGGAAAAATTTCCCAAGCATATGTTAGCTCACAAGGGCAGGGAATCCCCCGAATCTATGTTCTGGGAAAAATTCCCAAACCTAGATTAGGTCACTAGCACAGGGAATATCTGAAATCTGAACATAGACCAGCTCTCTAACGGGGGGAATCCCTTGAATCCCCATGCTAGAGAGCTGGTCATAAATCCAAGCAGTCGTAAAAGCAGGTAGGACCACCTGTACATAATTGTGCAATTTTTCCTTTATTTAAACAGATTATAAAAATGCATGTATGTTTTGCAATGCTAAAGAGAAAAAGATATACAGGAATTTACACTGAGCATTTTGAACCTAAGCCAGGACCCACAGTAGTGATGATCTGATTGAGTTTGACACAGTTTGCTCTTGTCTAATTACAAGGATATTGTTTCCGTGCTGTTGATAGGCAAATGATTGGACAATGTTCCAATTAAATGATAGTTCTACTGCACAGCAGGTTAACAAATATTATAATGCAGTCAATAAAATGTGTGGATTTTCAGGAAAGTCATAGGCATATTATGAACAGTTTTGTACATTAATGTGACTTAGTGAGATGAGACATTCCTGTTCTGGTAATGTGTCAGCACTCTGCTCTGCTTGTCATGGGCTTATCACTGAAATAAACAAGGCAAGCAAGTCCTTGCAGCAAAATGCTAAATATGTATGTTTCTAGAGATTCTAGAGCCAAAACACAGGAGTTACCCAAAGACATCAACCATGCTTAGTATTAAATAGATCTCATCATTACCATTATGTTATAGACTTATAGATGTACTAAATTAGAATGTATTAAATTGGAAAGCCTGTGGGTACTCCAGCGGAGTACCACTGTTATTTCTTGGCTTCCTAGGCTATTCTTGGACCATCCTGTATAGCCTTGCTGAGCCAAAGTATTTGATGTCTTTAGGAGCACCCAGATGCCCATTTTAAAGTACTCTGAGCAGTATCCAGATGTAAAATGTAGCGAATGATTTTAGCAGTGATTATAGCTTTACCCCACACCAGGGGTAGGCAACTTTCGTCACTCCAGATGTTTTAGACTTCATCTCCCATAATGCTCTTACAACCACAATGCTGGCAAAGCATCAAGGGAGATGTAGTCCTCAACATCTGGAGTGCCGAAGGCTGCCTACACCTGCCCCACACCATGAGTCGACACTACCTGTAGGGGCTAAACAGAACTGACTTTATTGCAACTGTGCAGAGGTATTTATACCCACAGAGGGTGATTTACATACAGTAGAGTAATTAACAGGACATGCAGATCCCCTTTGTTCTGTGACGTCAGCGTTAATCGCAAATTGCGTCCACAGGGAGGCGGGCCACTCGCTATGAGTGGCGTGTATCTAATTGAGCACGGAGAGAGGTGCTTCAATATTAACTCCTCCAGTGCCAAATATTCAATTGGGTAGTAGTCCTTATGAGAGGACAGTTCTTTTAGATCCTTAATGGGGAATGCTGTATAAATAGTTAGTTCAAAGCAACATTATTTGATCATTGCAGTGGTGGAACTAAGAATGTATATTCGTTAGAATGTAATTTCTAATGTTTCAACCCCCAAATACAGTCAAAGTGTATCTAAAAACTTGTAAATCCCCAATAAAGGATAATAATTGAAATTTACACAGAAAATTTGTAGTAATAGTGTTTAATCATTAAGATGCATATTGGTTAGGCTGTTCTTTCTAATAGTCCAACCTCCAAAAGTAGCTAATGTACAGGACAGTTCTTATAGATCCCTAATAGGGAATATTGTATAAATAGTTGGTTCAAAGCAACATTACAAACTAATGTTTAAACCTCAAAATACAACCACAATGTATCTAAAAATTAATAAAATCCCTAAATAAGGAAAACTGATAAAATTTACACAGAAAATTCGGAGTAATAGTGTTTAATCATTAAGGTGACAGAATGGTAATGTATATTGGCTAGGCTGTATTTACTAATGGTCCAACCTCCAAACATAGCTTATATATATATATATATATATATATATATATATATATATAAAGTGTCATAGGTTTACATGCCATATCTCACCAATTTGTCTGATGGACTTCCATAGATAATGTGTGGCAATATGACCAGCAGGTGAGTTAGATGAACGGTGCAAAGGAGAAGCCTTCATTTAGACCCTTGGGTTAGTCACGCCTTCTTTTGTCACGTCTCACCAGTTCCAGCCAACAAAATCGGAGACCTTTTGAGTCACTTGAGGGGTGTTCCTTAAAGTGACGGGCGCCGGGGGTCTCTATAGTAAGTAAGCTTAGGAGACCTTACATGTTCCTTTATGTTTTCCTTGAAAGGTCGAAAGGTTTTGCCCACATATTTAGAATAACATTCACAGGTGAGGAGATAAACCAAACCTGCAGTATTGCAGTAAAAAAATAAGGTGATGTTAAATGACTGTTTACCTTCACTGTCAGTAACTTTTTTCAAATCGCATTTGATAAATTTGCAGGCAAGACATTGCCCGCATTTGAAGGAGCCCATGACGGGGGTGTTTAGCCAAGTATGTGTACTGGGACGCTGGGGTTGGAAATGACTGGGGACCAAAAGGTCCTTTAGGTTCTTTCCCCTGCGTGCAGTGATCTCAACTTTTGGACCAAGTACTCGTTTAAGATGTGTGTCATCTGTTAGGAGGGGCCAGAATTTTTGAATACCAGTCTTGACTCGGTCCCACCCTGCATCATATGTTGCAATCATATGCAGTATTATCATATCTCTATCAGCCTCCAAAGCTCTCCCTTTTGCAGTTTTTAAGCATTTATTGGGGTAGCCCTTATATTTGAACTGCTGTTTTAGGACTTTTGCTTTATTCTTGAAGTCCTCAATGGTGCTACAGTTTCTGCGGGCCCTGAGGTATTGGTCAATGGGTATGCCCTGCCTCAGGAGCCTTGGGTGAAAGCTATCCCAATATAGGAGGCTATCGGAGGCTGTAGGTTTTTTGAAAAGTGTAGTCTGGATAGTTGCTTGGTTAGTAATTAAAGTTATCCAAGTCAGAGTTTCATTTTGGCTTGGCTGTTCCAGCCTAAGATTTACAGTTCACTGCTTAATGACTGCCAATACACAGTTTCATGATTAAGCCCGCTGAAATTTAAAGTTTTTAAATTTTAGGCCCACGTAATCCACTTGTAGAGTCTTTCCAGTACTGTTTTTGTGGCTCATATT
The DNA here is from genome assembly GCA_933207985.1 of Pelobates cultripes. NCBI lineage: Eukaryota > Metazoa > Chordata > Amphibia > Anura > Pelobatidae > Pelobates > Pelobates cultripes. Next base: position 258,259,828 of record OW240913.1, read on the forward strand.
TTGTGTGTTTGTTGTCGTGATTCTGCACTAATTTGAGCAAGGCAATTTTTGTCTTGTGTTTTTTTTTTTCTTATATGTATTGTACAGTGCTGTGGAATATGTTGGTGCTATATAGATCCCCATTGAAATTAGCTTGCAATCATGTGTTACAGGCAGCTGTAACGTATCAAAAAACTATCTAGGTCTGTCTGTTCAGACAGCTTTGAACATACATCAAGGCAGCAAGCAAAATGAAGCCTAAAGGGAGCCACGTGTAGGTTCAGGCAATGCAAATCTATTTATACATCTGGCTATACTTCATTTAGTGTTCGCTAGGGATATTTCTAGGACATTGTACGCAAGGAATGGAGAAACCGACTGGAGGGATACAAACGTGTTTGTGTGTAATTGTAACTTGGCTCCAGTGGGCGTACTCTGGGTTTGTGGCAGTGTAAAAGAATTTGTCTGCCTCCTCTCCCCACCCCGTGCCCATTTCCGTCATATGCAGACTGAATGAAGGCTCTTTCAACCTTGAGGCAAAATAACTATCATTCTCGAATGTCAACTCAGCCATAAAGACTTGTTGTTGACTTACAGCAGTAATCCCATGTGCTTCTGCTACACGGTTTACTGTGCTGAGATGGCCTTTAAGAAATGGAAAGAAAAAAGTAAAAGAAAAAAAACTGGTATTCTAAGAAAGTGGCTGCTTTCTTTGAAGCTAGGATCGATTTTAGATTGTAGTGTGTTAATTGATAAACATTTTGGGGTTCATTCACTACATTTGAAATTGTGGAAAATTGACCAAGAAATTGGGATAAATGATGCTAAAATAGCTGAGATATTAAAATCGCAGTTTAGAGTTTATCCACTTTGGCTATTTTAAGTTCCATTTCCATCTCCCTAACCTAGACAATTCTCCACAATTTCACCTTTAGTGAATAGACCAAAAGTATTTTTATTTACAGTGGTTTGTATGCTTTGTAAATATAGTACAAAGACATATATACACATTTATACCAATTAAGACAGTCTATTACAGGCATAGAGAGATATCATACACTTATTGTGGCCATGATATAACAGTTGATGAAAGCTTAAAGTGTTTATTAAATTGTGATGAATACTTTGTCTGGTACTAACATTTTTGCATTGGAAGGCAGACTAAATCATGTCACAGCAGTGCATCTGCCCTGGGGTGCCTTAACGTATCATCAATAATAATAAGAAAAATAGTGACTTCATTTGTCTGTAAAACTGCCACGTGTGTTTTAAGTGGCACCACTGGGTTTTTTGGGGGTGTTTTTTTTTTTTTTCAGTTTAAAAAAAAAATTTTTTTTGTAAAAGTTCATTTGCACAGTGACAATTCATGAACTTAATCTGTGAAACCTGAAAATGTTAATTAGTTTGAAACAATATGCCCAACAGACACTATTATTTTAATTTACTAACGTCACAGTAAATCTAGATTAAAAGGGTTACTACAACTACCATCACTTCAGGGATCATGGTGATATGAGTCAGTAAGTACAGTGTGTCTGCTTCAAACACTGCACATCCAGAGATATTTTTGATTGCGTGCTGGGGCTAGTTGCACCCCCAGCACACGTGGCATTAGAAGCCAAGAATCCTGTTCTATGAGAAGCCTTTGATTGGAACTTGCCTCTGCTCCTGTGACATCAGACAGGGCACACCGAGCAGCTCTGGATCAAAGCAAATACAAACTTCATATAGAGCGCTTTTCAAGTTTTCAGGAGGGGGGACCCTGATTATTATTATTATTATTAACTATTTATATAGCGCCATCATATTGCATAGCGCTGTACAATGGGTGGACAAACAGACATGTAATTATAACCAGACAACTGGACATACAGGAACAGAGTGGTGGGGGACCCTGCTCAATGAGCTTACATTCTAGAGGGAGTGAGGTATAGTGACACAAAAGGTATAAGTAGGGGTACGAAGTAGGTTGTTAGAAAAGTATTCGCTAAGGGCTTCTTAGGTAATTTGACAGTTGCAGGAGAGGAGTCATGGGGGGTGGGGGATAAAAACCTGCTAACAGTTTAATTGATATGTTTTCTTAAAGAAGTGAGTTTTCAATGAGTAGAGACTGGGTGAAGGGAAGGTATTTCCACAGAAAAGGTGCAGCCCTGGAGAAATCTTTGCCCTACAGGTTTTTTAAAAAATAAAAATGGTTGGAGAATTCCTGTTTTTGATTTAGTTTTTTTTGTGTGTGTTTTTAACACAATGGTACAATTCTGTGCTACCTACCTCCACTCTTCAAATTGCAGTTTCTAGGATTTGAGCTACCAAGAGAGCTATTGATAAAAAAAAATCCTATGCAGCCAGCCATCACTCACTACCTACAGATGTGCAGATTAGTTCTGACAGTGCTTGATATACAAAAATACCCCATTAACAATTCAAAACACTAAAGTAGACATGGTGCTTGGAGTAATTCTTTAATTAAAAAGTGCTACATGATAATGCAAGGTCATTTCTCATGACAGAGAGAATAAAAAACTGATCTCAGTTTTTTCCCTAACTTAGTTTGAAACATATTTAAACCATTCAAATAATTCAAGATTTATTCGAGTTAGGTTATAAATTCATTACGTACTACCTTATTAGGTCATACCTAGGTTATTAAGCCTGCTTATGTAGGTGTAGCAGCCATACAAGATAAAATCTACTTAGTAAAGAGGAATTGCCACATCGAGATAATGCTTATATAGGTGTAGCAGCCATACAAGATAAAATCTACTTAGTAAAGAGGAATTGTCACTTTGGACATAATGTCCCAAGGCTGTTCTGGCATGCCATGTAAAAATTGGGATGCAGTGTGTGTGTGTGAGAGATGTAAGGTGTGTGTGAGAGGTTTTTTTAGAGCCGATACCGATAATCTGTGAACTTTCAGACCCATCGCTGATAACTTACTGATACCGATATTCTGTACATTTACCATTTAAAAAAAACCCAAAAAACTATTTCCACACAAATCTACTGTTAGCTGAACATGTTTATTATTTATTTCTTTTTTTGCAAATCTTTTTTTTTATTAAGGTAAATGCACAAAATATACATGCCAGCCAGAATGTTTTATGTTTTCAAGAATATATTTGTGTGTAGTGGATGCAGTGAGAGTGCAGTGTGTGTATAGTGAATGCACAGTGTGTGTGTTTGTGCCGTGAGTGTTTGTGTAGTGTGTGTATATAATGAATGCAGAGTGTTTGTATAGGTATGTTAAGTGTGTAAAATGGGGGGAGGGGTGGGCATTTTAATTTTTTAAACTCTTTTTAGAAAAAAATATAAACAATTTAAAAATTTAGTTTTAGTCCCCCCTCCCTGCTTCTTACCTGGCCAGGGAGGGGGGATATGGTAGTCCGGTGGCATGGACTGTGCAGAGGGGGCCCAGCACACTCTTACTTACCTTGCCAGCAGCTCCCTTCAGCTCCCCTGTCTAACTCTTACAGCCTGCGTGCCGCGCGGAGCGTTGCCATGCTAACCCATGGCAACGCTCTGACGGCCGCTGGACTCGCCAGATTTAGACAGGGGAGCTGTAGTGAGCTGCTGGGAACGTAAGTAATAGTGTGCTGGGCCCCCCAGGACCGCCGTGGGCCCCACAGGTCCCTGATGGCGGCCCTGGTCTGCATTATCGGCAATATCCGTATCTTTATTGGCCGATACCAATATTGCTGAAAATACAGAACATCGGTCGATCCCTTGTGTGAGGAGTGTGATGTGTGTGTGTGTGTGTGTGAGTGGTTCTATGCACAATTTGGGGTACAGTGTGTGTGTGTGATGCAGTGTGTGATTTTGTTG
>OW240913.1:258263951-258274475 GCA_933207985.1 Pelobates cultripes
GTGGGTGGGGTTTGAGGGCAGGCTTGGAGGCGGGTCCCTGGGGGCCCAGACCTTGAGCAGTGTTAGGGGCTCCAAAATTTTTGATGGCGGCCCTGAATGAACTGTAAATAAAATGTAGGCTACTGTGGTGATAGAAATTACGATGTTAGCTGACTTTGCATGCAAATACCACTGCTGGACTTGAATGCTGTAATTATATGCTGCCACCCCCATTTGGAATACGCTGGGATGCCTACTTTTGAAAATGGTAAAATGCAGCCTGTAAAACCTACCCTTCTAAGCCTGCCCAGACTTTCTGTGACTGTCCAATCACAACCTTCTCAATGCAAATCTAGAGATGTCATTGCAATGCAGGTGCTCTGGGCAATTGCTGCCTTTTGAGTTTAGCTTCACTGAGCTAACAAAACCAGGAAGTAACAGGATCCTTGAGTGCTTGAAAGCTAAGGGGGTGTAACCAGATTTATTTCTAAAAGTGTCCATTTCTTTTGAAATCTGCACTTTTTTGCAGAATGAAAAAAAAGCATTTTAGTAAGCTGAAGTGCTTTAGGAGTCTTTAAGAAGAAATTATGGGATAGCAATTACAGGATACAAGATGTAACCAGTCCTTAAAATGGCATAGTTTAACTTTCACCTTATTGCTGGTTGCTGATATCACAATTTGCAGATAAGCAAGCTAAGATATACTTATAACAATAATTGGTCATAAATATTGATTAAAAAGTAGTCTAATTATAAGGAATCCAAATAAAATCATAAAAAGATCACAACAATACAATAACTCAGCTTAAAGTGCTTATAACATTTTTCATTGTTATCTGAAGTGTTTTGTGTCCAATATTCTGTGCAGGCAACTGCAAAATTCTCAACCTCACAGCTTTAGTCTTAGCTATATCATAGTAAAGCAGATCCACTGACTGCAGTCATTTGCTTAAATTATTTAGTACAACAAGCAAATGTGAATGCAAGTGCATAGTAGCAACTCAAGGGAATGTGATTATTCCAAAATAACCAAACATTAGGTCAAATCTTATGGGAATAAATATGATGGCTTGACAATATGCAGAACTCATTGTTTTCTTGAGAACTTGTAACTTGCTGAAGTGGAACATGCATACCATATACTGTATTTCTTATTGCCACAGGAAAAACATTTATTTTGTCTTTTTTTTTTGGTCAATTTATTTAAACAGCAAGGTAAAAACAAATCCTAATTTGTTTTAGTGACTAATAAATAGCTATGATATATGACAATATAATAAATAAAATATACTGCTAAATGGGAACGTGCAATTGTCTATACACATATGGCTAACATAAATTTGCCAGTTAAGGTATACTTTCACAATTAACCAACTAGCATAGTTCTTATGATAAAAGTTGAATTCCATAACATTTCTTTATGAGACAAAGAAGACTAGTGGTATAGCGCTGACTCTATAGTCACTGGAACAATTACAGCTTAATGTTGTTCTGGTATCTATAGCCTGTCCCTGTAGGCTTTTTAATGTAAATACTGCCATTTCAGACACACTGACAGAACACAGACACAGAGTGGCCGGACTGTGCACACAGAAAGTAGTCAGAATACAAGCCAAAGCAGTGGCGGATCCAATTGCCCCGTTGCCCTTCCCTGAGAAAACCGGGGCTCTCCCTCTCCCCTGCCAGCACATGCAGGCCCTGGCCCTGCAACGTGCCTTCATTGACCGGAGGGGAGATCAGTGCTCTCCCTCCCCAGTCCCAGGCACCATGCTGGCAGCCGGCAGGGGAGGAAGGGAGAGAGGACCCAGGAGTTCAGCCTGCAGCTCCTCCGGGTCCTTCTCTCGTGAGCATGGAGCGTTGCCGCAGTTACCACGGCAATGCTCCGGTTCTCGCAAGAGTGAACTCCAGTCTTAGAGGTGTGGGCTAAAGTTCACTCTCACCACTGGGACCACCAGGGATTCCCCACTGGGCCACCAGGGATCGACATAATGTATATTTGTTTTAATTAAATTTGTAAAAACAACACATTATAAAAAAAGCCCCCCTATCCTTCTTATCACACACCCTACACACACACACACACACATTACCCCCCCACACACATACACTGCCCCCTATACACAAACACTGCCCCACACACACACTGCTCCCATACACACACTGCCCCCCACACACATACACTGCCCCCCATACACACATTGCCCCCGCACACATACACTGCCCCCGTACACACACTCACACTGCTCCCATACACACACACTGCTCCCATACACTGCCCCCATACACATACACTGCCCCCCATACCTCCACTGCCCCCATACACACATTGCCCTACACATACACTGCAATCATCACACACACACACACTGACCCACACATACACTGCCCACCAACACACACACATTGCACCCCTGACATACACTGCAGGCCTGACTCACACACTGCAACCTTCACACACACACACTCCTCACACACTGTCCCCCTCACACACACACACACACACACACTGCACCCCTCACACATTACACCACTCACACACACCACTGCTCCTATGCCCTACTATAGCCCAATTTCCCAGCAGACCTCAGGTAAGTTTTTAAACTGTTCTTAAATGGTTAGACTACTTACTTTGGGAGGGGGTCCTGGCACTATTTGCACCATAACCACATACTGCCCTCCATACACACACACTGCTCCCAAACACACACTGTCCCCATACACACATTGCCCCGAACACACACGGCCCCTATACACACACACTGCCCCCATACACACACATACACTGTCCCCATACACACACTGCTCCAACACACATACACTGCCCCCCATACACATACATTACACTGAGCTGTAGTGGTTATTGTGTCTGGATTATTTATTTAAATAATCTACAAGTGCCCCTCCCGAGATCAGGCTCTGGATCCGCCACTGAGCCAAAGTCAGAGGGAACCAGAGAGACAGAATAATGGATAAGACAAGCTGAGGTCAAGGGTCAGAGAAATCAGGATAAACGGACAGACAAGCCAGTATTTTGGTAAAAAAGACAATCAGAGAAATAGACAGAGTATACGCGCTATTGGGCTATCAAAAGACCACAATTGGGCAACAAGACACGGAAGAGGTAGGTTTAAATATGCTTAGGAGGCTTCTGATTGATAAACTTTTGATTGGAATTAATTATGACACAAGTGGAAGGTATTTGGGCCTTCCCCTTTAACCTGTGACATTATATTTGCGCGCCGAGTCATGTGACTGCCTCGGAAGCCTATTTAAGCAAAACGTTGCCAGAGGAATAGGGGACAGCCGCGAGCGGCGGGCAAGTATCAGAAACCGCTGCTCGCGGTGGATGGCAAAGTGAAGTAGCCGCGAGCGGCAAGTGGTTACCTGAAGCCACCACTCGGGAGAAGGAAGCAGGCGCGTGGGGAGAGAGCCTGACACTGGCCTCCTGTCTACCCACTATGGTCCAGAGACCCCGTTTAGGAATTAACCTGCCCGACCTCCCACAGAGACTTATCCTCTGTGCCCCTGGTTCGGCACCTTCCCTCTCCCGAATTCACCCAACACTCACTCCCTTGTGGTCATTCGCACAAACTAACCCACGATCGGTAAGTACCGCTACACCTAGTCACTTTATTTGTGGTCCCCACCCGCCGGTCATGGGTGGGGACCTGGGGGGGACATTAGGTCCCCCCATCATTTATTTCATTAAGGTCCCCAACTGCCGCTCATGGGTAGGGACCAGGGGGGACATTAGGCCTCCCCTTTAATTTGGCTGCTCACTGTTTAGGCGACATGCACATACTCGCAGCATGCTGCAAGTAGGGGCGTGCGGGAGGATTAAACCTACCTTTTATCAATATGGGGGTCATAGTGACCACCATACTGATTTATATTTAGTTTTATGACAGCTTAAAACTGGATATAAAGATATCTATCTTTATAGAAGTATAAAGAGTATGGTACGAGTACGTGTAAAAGTAGCTATTTAGAACTAAATAGCTACTTTTTCATACTGCAACATTGTTATAGTTTTTACTATAACTTTTGGTTACATGTTACCGTAGCTCTCTATCACTTCTATGTAAAATACAGATTTTTATATCCAATTTTAAATTACAGCGAGCAGTAGGCGACATGCCCCTAGTAGGGGTGGGAGGTTTTAACTTGTGCCAGGTACCCCCTTATTGAACTAGTGATTGTGCAACATTAGTTGCCCAGTCACTAGTAGTTTTAAATTTGTTTAGGTGACATGCCCCTACTCACGGCATCCCTTGTAAATTAATAATTATTACAAGGAGAAAGCTGATAGCGCTGCCGGCTCCCTCCTTGTTTTTTCCCCGCGCATGCGCACTGTTATTTCTCTGTGCTGTTGGAGTTAATTCCCCTGCAGCACTGTTTATGTAGCGTGGCCGAGCGGAGCAGTGCGCACCGCGGTACAGGAGATTGTTTCCTGTACCCGGCCGGACTGAAAGGAAGTGAGCACTCAGTGCTCACTTCCTTTCAGTCCGGCCGAGAACAGGAAACTGTTTCCTGTGCACACTGCTCCGCTCGGGCACGCTACATACAGGTAGGAGACCTACCGGGGACCAAGGGGAGGAAGAGAGAGGGGCACTAAGGGACGCAAGCTCAAGTTGATGATTAAGTTGGTCCTCTTGGTTTGACAAGTCTGGCCATCAGGGATTCAATATTACCCTGTTGGCATCATGAGTGGTGTGTGAGATTTTATGTTGGGGTGGGGAGGGAAGGTAAACAAATCTTTAATTAATATAAATATAAGTGGATTCTCTTGTCCAGTCTTGCATCTCCTTTAAAAAAAGTGTTGAACTCCCTTCCAGTTCTTTCTTCTGGACGTTCTTACTGTTCCTTTCTATCGCCTCCTTTTATCTCATTACATTTAAAAAGGAGTCTTTTATAAGCACCTAAATGGTGGGAGAGTCCTACATAAAGGTAGGATACCTACCGGGGACCAAGGGGGGGAGAGGGGCACTAAAGGACAGGTGGAGGGGTGATAAACACTATGGGACAGGGGGTGGGTGGAAGAACACTATGGGACAGGGGAGGGGAGTGGGTGGTAAGGAACACTATGGGACAGGGGATAAGGAACATTATGGGATGGGGGGGAGAACACTATGGGACGGGCAGGGGAGTGGGTGGTAAGGAACACTATGGGACAGGGGAGGGGAGAACACTATGGGATAGAGGAGGGGAGTGGGTGTTAAGGAACACTTTTTTTTTCTTCTTGTTTTCCTACTGTAAAAACTAGGTGCATCTTATGGTCAGGTGCGTCTTACAGAGCGAAAAATACGATACTTGCAAAACTTTGAGATCCTCTCCATCGATGTTTAGGTCTGCCTCCTTCCTGCTGCTTCCTCTCCTCACACTTAGTGAGGAGTGCAGATCTGAGTGTTCTGTGACTGCATCCTGCTTTCCCAGCACTGAAGTGGTTAACAGGCAGAGCAGCGTTTTACAGCTCTGCATTATTCACCCCTGCCCCCCCTCCACGAATTGTCACAGAGAAATAGACACCTGAGTAAGGTTTATGGGGAGAGAGTATACCTTCTCAGTAATGAAGATGGGAACACTTAGGGGCATAAGAAATAATAGAAATATACAGCAACATTTATTTCTATATCTCAATTGTGACTGCATATATGACTGTATGCCTGAGTCTTAATGTCTGTTTATGACAGTGTCTGTATGTCTGTGTCTCTATGCCTGAGTATGTATGTCTCTGTATGTCTGTATGTTTATGACTATGTCTGTACGTCACTGTATGTCTGTGTACGACTGTCTCTAGATGTCTGTATATCGCTGTATTACTGTATGTTTGTGTAGGGCATTGCAGTCTCTGTATAACTGTCTGTCTGTCACTGTATGACTGTGTCAGTATGTCACACTATGACTGTATGTCTGTAGGATAGGATCTGTAACCCTATGTCTGTATGTCACTGTATATCTGTATGACAGTGTATTTGTGTCTCTGTATGACTGTATGTCTGTATGACAGTGTACCTGTATGTGTAGATTGTATGATTATGTGGGGGGTAAGACATTCAAAAGATGGGATAAGGAATACGAAAATAGCTAAAGAAGACAAGAGATTCAAAGAGACAGTTACGTGACACATAGGTAAAGACGCAATTTGGGGGGGGGAAGAGAGGGTGGCAAAATGTATCTTACACATCGCTACACACACAGTCAGACATAGTACACATTGTAATTAGTATTTTAGCAATTTAGGGAGCTTTCCTTTTCCAAATGTTACGCAATATCCGTGACATTGTGTCCAGTGACAACACACATACATATTTAATCATGCAAATTAACATGACCGGTATTTTCTTCCCAAGAAAGTTGCCAACCCTAATTCACACCCTTAAAGAAACAATATAATGTCAGGAAAATGAACATGTATTCCTGACCCTACAGTGTTAAAAACACCATCTGATCCCCCCCCCCGGCCCCTCCTTTATAGTATAATTTTACCTTTACTCCAGTCTGCTGCTACTGGCTCTACCCCTGATCTGCCTGCTTGGCTGACATGGTCAGAAGAGGTGTTTCATTGGATTGGCTGAGCTTGTCAAGGAAGCAGATCAGGGGCAGAGTCAGCACAAGCCAAATACAAAGCTGGCCAAACACCATCTCTTCATATAGATGCATTGAATCAATGCAACTCTATGAGGAATGTTTATTGATTCCATGCAGAGGGTACAGACACTGAATGGCAGTACTGCACACTGTGCCCAGAAAGCACCTCTAGCAGCCATATGAGGAGAGGCCAGTGTTGTTATCCCTGGACTGTAATGTAAACATTGCATTTTCTCTCAAAAAATAGTGATTACTGCAAAAGGCAAAATGATTATACTCACCAAAACAAACAATAAGTTGTCGTTGTTCTGGTGACAACCGCCTTCCCCCCAAAATGCGTCTATGTGTTCCCTGTAAATTAATTATCTTACTGTTGAAATTTTTTTTTTAGCAGACAGCGCCAATCAATATTAATGGGAGTCAAATGGTGAGACTTTAAACAGAATACTACCTCCAGGATTCTACATTCTATCTGAACAAAGCTGATTCACTCAGGTCAATCTAGTACATATTTTTTTTTAATTTTATTTTATAAATACTCGGTCAAAGTCTTTTGTCTTTTCTTTTTAACATGCAAACACATAAAGTGAAATATCATCACTCCTGCTTACAATCGATACTACACCCCTTCCCCGTCCCCCTCCTTATAAGCTCAACCACTGAAGAGTTCTTTTCCTGGAATGTTGAGCTGACCTATCCAAGCAGCAAAACTGCTGGCACGAGCGAGTGGCGGGAACATTTCACGCCTGCGCACAGCGGCTTCTGAAGCCTCGGCGCAGCATTCCAGCAAGGTCGTGACGTAGATAGGAAGCGACGGAGGTAGAGGCTGGCTTCACACTGTGCATGCTCGTGACCTCAATGTCAGCTCTGCTCGCTCAGAGGTTAGCCCTTTTCAGTGTGTTTATATTGTGCTTGCCGTAGGGATGATGCATAGATGATCATTTATTTATTTATTTTGGGACATCTTGCATGTGAATGTGCATGGACGCATAGCCAGGGCTGGGTTTTTTTTCCTCGTCCAGAAAAAAGGTTTTCCAGTTTGAAAAAAGTAAAAAAAAAATAAATATATAAGCAATATAGCCTGAACATCAGGCTGAGTAATCTGCTGTGTTGAGAGCATGTGACCATATATCTGTCAAAGTAAATAAACAAAAACCAATCACAAAGGACAATGCAGAATCTGTCAGTGCAACACCCAGAGAGGAAAAGTGCCACCCTAATAAACAATAAAACAGCAAAGAAAGATATTTTCAGTTGCACCAAAACAATGATTTTTTTTTTCTAATGACACAAGAACTTTAAATACTAGTGTTCTAATGAAGGTTGGTCAAACCATGAGATTACTTAACTGCTAGAAAATGTTGTGTAACATAATGCAGTAGGTGTGCCACATTCCTTGTCAACTACCACTCGGTCATACAAAGAGGATTCAAACAGATTTAGTTTGTGTCTCTGTCATCATCTAGGTTTTTTGCATAATTGCAAGGACCCCTAATGGTGACATTGGCAATTGGAGTTCGGGGGCAGGGAAAGGTGAGACTTACCTAAACCAGCTCCTTGTGGGAGCCGCCATCTTCTTCCTGCCACTCTTCTTAAGCTTCCAGGAGCTAACGTCAGTGCTGTGCAGCATTATCGTCTATGGAGGAGACCACGGGAGCTTAATTTCTCTACAGCCGTCACTAATGACTGCTGGGTGAAATTACAAGACTTCTCGGCAGTAGCCTGGCCTTGTGTCAAGCATTGTCAGGTGTAGGGAAAAATACTTTAAAAAAAAAAAAATAGTTCCTACTGAAATCCCAACATAGTCAATCATAGAATTTCATAAAGATGTTATCTTTATGAAATACTCATTTTGGAGGGATGTGGGATGGGATGACAATGCCACTAAAAAAAAAAACTCCAGACACATAAAGCCCTTCAGCTTTCTTATGTACTTTGTTTTTGCAACCTCTTGCATATGTGACTGTTTAAAAGTGACAATTTCTGTAGAATTTGGGACAGAAACACATGCCTGGCTGGCACTCAACAATCCAGGGAGGTTTTCTTCCACTTCCCTTAGCTCCACAATGCTAACAGAAGTGGCAGGTGCTATGCTGGAGCACACCTGTCTTCCCCTATTCCCAATGAACTTTACTACAACTCAAGAAGTGTAGAAAAGCTGTGATTGCTTATAGCTTACTTACAGAGGTTTCTCAATAAGAAGCTTCAGGTTGGTGAATTCCTTTGCATAGACTGAAATAGGGTAGGGCTTGCTAAGGCTGTAGACAGCAAGTCTGTTGCTTTTGCAAGCAGTTTTTTTTCCCATATACACCAAAGAAAACATACGGAAACGAATACGGGCATGTTTTTTGTGGATATATCTACTAAATATTTTTTTTAAAGTCAATGGAGTGATCCTTTAACTTACTAATGCAGCATATAAATGCTACAGAGCAGCACTTTTCTAGTACTGCCCATCTGCTTTGTGTCAGCTGATCTGTGTTGTCTGGGCTCATAAAGCCTTGAAACAGTGGGTTTAGTATTATGTAAAATGATTTCAAGAAATAATTGCTGGTCTGTTTTAATGCAGACCATATTGATCTTAAAAAATATATATCTTTAGTAATATAAGTGGAATGCCAGTTGGCCTGTAGTTGGAGCAGTAAGAGCTTTTAATACCAGCCTCCGATAAATATTCTGTTTTTTGATTCGTGTTCACCATCTACTCTTACAGTAAGGCAGTTTCATTTAAAGGAACACTATAGTCACCTGAACAATTACAGCTTAATGTAGTTGTTCAGGTGAAATCTATAGCTCCCTGCAGGTAATCTAATGTAAACACTGGATTTTCATTGATTGATAGGAATACCTCCAGTGGCCGTCACTCAGACGGCCACCCGAGGGACTTCCTATCATGTACATATCAGACGTATTAAAATATGTCTGACGTGTGCAGGAGAGAGAAGGCACTGTGTGCACGCCTTCTCTCTCCTGCCTGTCAGCAGAGGAGAGGGGGCGGGCAAAGACCGCGAGCTTAGCTGTAAGTCAGCTCGCGGCCGCGCACATGCACGGTAGTACGCTCAGGACTTCATAGGGCGGCATGAATGCCGCCCTCTGAAGTATGTGCGCATGTGCGGCGAACCCGCGCATGTGCACAAGGGAGCAATGACGCTTCCGAATGGAAGCGTCTGATTGCTCCCTGCTCGTGCCCGCCTATTTTGTCATTTTGACGAAATAGGGGGTGCGGCTTCACGAGGCTCCCGACGAGGTGAGTAAAAAGGGCTGCCTGGAGTGTCCCTTTAAGAGACACTGTATGCAATATAACCATTACATCCAAATGTTTTTTTTGTGCTGTCAGAAGTCTGTTGCCAAGTATTTTTGTTAGTTTTACACAACAAAAAGGCTTTTTTCTTGCCATCCAGAGTTCACACCATTTGATTTGATAATGTAGTATTTACACTTCAGTAATGCATGTTTAAATAATGTCCAACTTGTATAGGAGTTCCAGTGTGGTACTTACATAGCTGACATGTGTCTCCATCAAGTTCAGCCTTTCTCACATCTGCGCTGGGCCATCCCAGCACTTGGTGCTCTAAGTCAATCACCACCACCCAGCTTGGACAGAACTTATATGGATAATGCTGAAGTGTAAATTCCTCATTATCATATTATGACTGGAGAGGAAGCAGGTTATGGTTACTGGGAGACCTCAAATTTTTGTCAAAGTGCCATCAAGAGGTAGAATGAGCTATAGTGTTTGTTTCCTAGGGTGTCTCTTTAACAATCACTGCCTATGTGATTGCCAACCCTATTTGTAGACATTTTCGAATTACACATTCAATTTTTTTCATTTCTTTTAACTTTCTTTTTCTCAGGGATATTCTTGGCCATCGTCATGCTATGTGCAGCCTGGGTTCCCCTTCGAATGGGGATGGGAATAGGACAATCATTCACCCGAAATATGGGGTCACTGACTAC
>OW240913.1:258284651-258304304 GCA_933207985.1 Pelobates cultripes
ATAGGAAAAAATATATATATATATATATATTCATTTCTGAATGTCCACTTTTTTTGTTCCAAATCCCCAGGAGCTGTAGTTTACTGAAACACAAGCATTGACTGTTAATGCTAAGAAATTCCTTGCCTGTTCACTGTTTTTTAACCCCTTAAGGACACATGACATATGTGACATGTCATGATTCCCTTTTATTCCAGAGGTTTGGTCCTTAAGGTTAAAGGAACACTCCAGGTGCCAACAACTTGGTCAAAATAAGGTTGTTATGGTACCAGGAGGTCCCTGGTGCTGGCTCACCTTTAAATAGTCTGTGTTCCAGTACCGGACCTCCAAGGCCCCCTTTTATTCTGCTTGCTGAAATTCTGGATACGGTAAGGCTCGGGCAGGGGCACCGCTGATTGGCTGAGAGGGGTCAGCTGATGCTCTCTGCAAATCAGTAGCTCCTCATTCATAAAAAGGCTTGAAAAAGGTAAGTTCCTTTCAAGCCGCATTTATATGAATGGGGAGCCACTGATTGGCTCACAGCATCAGCTGGCCTCTCTCGGCCAAACAGCAGTGCCCCTGTCTGATGCTCTCCAAGCCTTTTGGTTTCTAGAATTCATCAAACAGAAGGACAGAACAGCAGAGAGTTCTGGAGCTTGAATACAGACTTTATTGTTGAACTGTAGGTGAGATGGTGCCTGGAGTGTTTCTTTAATGGCGTACTAAATATACCCCAAACAACAGCAAGGGTTTCTGGGGTATGTAGTTTACAGACAGCTTTCAAGTGAAAAGCCTAAAGACCCTGTGACGTCTATTAAAAGAGCAGTTTTCAGTATAACCGCACAGTGAATTTATTACATGTCCAGAGGCCTCACATTTTGCTTCAGCTCACTGAAGTGGTCTGGGTGCAGTGTCATAGGTCCCTTAACCCTGCAATGGAAATTATTGCAGTTTTTGATAAACTGCAATAATTGCCTTGGAGGGTTAACCCCATCTTTAGTGACTGTCTACCGGGTAGTTAGGCGACTTTTGGCCGCCTAAGTGATGCTGGACATCCTCACGCTCTGCATGAGGACAACCAGCATCACCCATAGGAGGAGTAGAGGGAAGGCAGAGCCTGATCCAGCACCGAGGGACATGGATGCTTGAATTAGGTAAGTGACGGAAAGGGTTTTTAACTCCTTCTGCGCTACAGGGTGGGGGGAGGGGAGCACTATAGGGAGCTATAGTTTTCTTGGCACTGTAGTTTCCCTTTAAGTCTCTCATTACTTAAACTCCACAGCAGCACACTTTAACTTAGAAACAGAACAAACCAATCAGGAAACAACAGACAATAAATCTCCCTCCCACTGTTGACTCCTCATCCCTAATTATTCATTTACTGTCATTCTTTTCATATAGTACTGTATCTTGCACCTCTGTTTAGTTGCTTGACTTTATTATGCTCTATTTGTTTCTTTCTTCCTCCTTTTACTAATATATATTGCTTTCTGACTAGCTACCAGGATATTTGTCCCCCTTTTCTAAGTTCTTTTGGGCTGCTTTGCTTATTGATAGCCTCCCTTAACTTTTTCTGGGATTTTGGGACTGCGGAGAACATCTCCGGTGGCCCCTCACACTCGCAGTGGCCCTCTTGGAACAGCATGTGCCGCGCTACTGACTGCTCACGATTAGTCGATGTTTCAACCAAACGGGAGGTATGGGGGGAGATTGTAGTCTGGGGCTGCAGGAGCTACACAACAGATGCTCCCGGGAACAGCTCCCTTCTTTGTCTATATACATATATGCATGTTTTTCTCTGTTTGAGCTTTGTGCCTCATTTTTAGGCTTTCTCTGAATCTATCAATAAACTGTTCTATATTATCACTGGCATATTATTAGTGTCACATACAAGTGTCACATAGAATATTAAGGTCATAGATTATCCTTAGATACTTCTCTGCCGGTCATACCTTACACTACTAGGTTTGAGGGTGAGCCCCTCTTCTTTATATGCAGCCTACAATTAGGGGTGAACCCCCTACTGTCACTATCTGCTGGTGCAACTATCCCTACGTTTTGGGGTATGCCCCCATTTACAGTATATTTTTTCACATCCGTAGTGGATCCGTAGACTAGATCGAGAGGTCCGCAAGTGGGTACGAGCAGAGTGCCCTAGACCTTCCCTACCTGATAAAGTCGTTATGACCCCTGAATCTGACATCTTGGTATACATATATCTGGACAGGACTGGCTGCGACCCTCGCATGGGTATTGAACACAGCTTGCAGCTCACTCAGGACAAGCTGCATGGTGTCCTTGGCCCCCTGGCCAAAATACTCCTATTGGCCGATGAAGCCCTCCTGTAGGGCGGATCCCTGGACCCGTTCATGGTCAAGGACTGTGCTCCATATGTCTGCTGGGCAATGCAAATGTATCACTTTGCACAGAGCAGAGAAAGCCGGTGCTCCTGCGCATGGCTGCCAAAGTTTAGGACCTCGGGTCCAAGGAGCTAGGTCTCTTGGCCAAGAGCCTGTTGTTTGGAGAACTGTTCATTAAGGAATTGCACAAACATGTCAATCTATACACTGTGCTTAATAAAGCACAATCATCTATGAGGAGAGTATTCCACTAAGCTACCTCTCGAGTTTTTTACTGTACTTATGCCTGTAAGGTTTGCATACTGTTAGAAGTCCATTTCCTGATTAATCCTTTTCCCGTTTCAGTTTAAAGTTTTCTCCAGATGCCGAGCTTGAAGACCTTTCTCCTGGCTGTGGAATCTTCTCATGGTTATTTCCCAGTTTGTACGGCTGGTTACCTTTCGTTCTCTGTTCCTGTTCGTTTTTAGTTTGCAGCTGGAAAGAGGAGTCAATAGTGGGAGGGAAATTTGTCTGTTTTTCCTGATTGGTTTGTTCTGTTTCTAAGTTAAACTTGTGCTGCTGTGGCGTTTAAATAAAGAGAGACTTAAGCAAAATATTCACCTCCTGTCATTAACAACATTAAAGCGGCACTGTCATGCCGAATCCCGTTTTTTTTTTTAACCCACTTTCACTACATCCAATTGACCCTCTAGTCACCCCCAAATGCCCCTAAACCCCCAGATTACCTATTTTTTATTCTTTATTTTCTGCCCCGATCTATATTCAGGGCGCCGCCATCTTTGTGTGGGTAGATGAAGTCCCTGTGGGACACGTCATCTGCCCACACTAGATAGCACTGAGATTCACGCACATGCCCAGTGAAACACTTGGGCATGCGAACGTGAATTTCATCTATTCGTTCATTCATCAGACAGAGGAATGAATGAATAGAAATGTCAGACGAACAAACTAATACTGTGTATCAGTGTTTGTTTGTTCGTTCATTTTATTACAAGGAGGGAGCTACCGGCACACAGCTCCTTCCTTGTAATATGTAAAGATAGAAGCGGCAGGGAGCAGTGCTCCCTGCCACTTCATAAGCCCCCCAGGTCCCCCCTCACTCTATGGGGGTCAATATGACTCCCATAATAGCATAAGGGAGATTAAAAAAAAAACCCTACTATCCGACCCCCACCCCTGGGCAGCGTGTGGGGGCCATAAATTACAATGGGGGGACGGGGACCTATTGTCCTCCCCCCCGGCCCCCACCCTTGAGCGGCAGGTGGGGGCCATAATGATAATGAGGGGGGGGACCTACTGTCCTCCCCCCCAGACCCCCACCCCTGGGAGGCAGGTGGGGGAAATAATGATAATGAGGGGGGGGACCTACTGTCCTCCCCCCTGGCCCCCACCCCTGGGCGGCGGGTGGGGGCCATAATGATGAGGGGGTTACCTACTGTCCTCCCCCCCAGCCCCCTGGGTGGCGGCCATAATGATAATGAGGGGGGGACCTACTGTCCTCCCCTCTGGCCCCCACCCCTGGGCGGCGGGTGGGGGCCATAATGATAATGGGGGGACCTACTGTCGCCCCCCCCAGTCCCCTGGGTGGCGGCCATAATGATAATGAGGGGGGGACCTACTGTCCTCCCCTCTGGCCCCCACCCCTGGGCGGCGGGTGGGGGCCATAATGATAATGGGGGGACCTACTGTCGCCCCCCCCAGTCCCCACCCCTGAGCGGCGGGTGGGGGCCCTAAGTCAAATTCCCTTCCCCCCCTCAAAGGTGACTATGGGTAACCAAGCCCCTAGTCACCCACCCCCCCAAATAAAAAGGCCCCTACCTACCCCACTCACCCTAAAAAATAGTGAGGGGGGAATAAAATTACTAACCTGTAAAGTAAAATTAAACTTACCATTCAACATCTTCTTTTATCTAAAAATTTCATTTTTCAGCCCTAAAAAAGGCCAAACAAAAAACCATCATACCCGTCGAACTTAAAATAAAATAAAAAACCCGAGCGCAAAAAAAACTGATGAAAAAGAAAAAACCCGAGCGCAAAAAAATAATCCATGTTCACCCATGGAGGGCTCCACGCAGACTGAGCTCTGCAGGGCGGGGGAAGGCTTAGAAAGCCTTGCCCTGCCCTGCAATTAGGCTAAGAACACTCTGATTGGTGGGTTTAAGCCAATCTGAGTGCTCTTTGTAATTTTACACAACGTGGGAAAATTCCAAAGAACTTTCCCACACTGTGTAAAATGACACAGAGCACTGTGATTGGATGGCTTGAGATGGCTTGAGGGGTTGGGGCCAGAGAGGGGGAGCACAGTAGGTTCCCCCTCCTCATTGTAATTTATGGCCCCCACCCACTGCGCAGGGGTGGGGGCCAGGGGAGGGGACAATCAGTGTCCCCCTTATTTTACTTTAGGGCCCCCACCTGTCGTTTAGGGGTGGGGGCCAATAGGTTTTTATTTATTTTTTACAGTGAGTAGCCATATGCTGCTCACTGTTTAATAGACATGCCCCTATTTGCGGTATAGCGAGTAGGGGCAGCATTTACTAATACTAAGTAATTTTTACTTAGTATTAGTAAATGTGGCTGAAAGACCAATTTAGGTCTTTCAGCCTTTTATTAGATAACTCCCTGATACCGTGGGAATTAGGGAGTTATCTACTAAGCGGCTGCAAGATGCAGCCACAGCACGAATAGGATCGGCGTTTCATTCATTTGAATGAAATTCAGATACGAATAAAGTGCCAAATTGAGTTCTAAAAGAAACGAACATACTCTTCTCATTCAGTTAGCACGCAATTCGGGTGTTTTGTCTAAAATGACAGGAAGCATCGCGGGAACACAGAGGAAAGGTGAAAATTGTGGGAAAATTGCTCTGACCAGCGGAAATGAAGCACACACCGCTGGTCAGAGCTGGTCAAGCGGAGGAAACCTCCATAAGGCAAAGAGTCCCTACTTTGTCTTATGATTTTAAAGAAAACTAAAGAAGACAGGAAGAAGAGAAGAACAGATCCTGAGAGAGGGGGAGAAGAGGAAGAGATTGAGGAAAGGTAAGTTCGGTATGACAGTGCCGCTTTAAGATTATAGGTACACTAAAGCTAGCATAAACTACAATTATGGGTTGTGCATTATTTTATATTTACATCATGTGCCATACTTTGGTGGTCCTACAGTCAAAGAAAACACTGCAAATTACTTTTATCTCTATGGGCGCACACATTCAGCACTGTGAAAGAAAGCTAAACAGACATACAAGCATTAGAACCATCTTAGAGCCGTGGCAGCATCCCAACGCAAAGGTCCTGTGGAGGTAAGTATGCTTCATACTTAACCCCCAACACTTGTCACCCAGTAAGTGCTTCAAAAACATTTAATGAGGGAAAATAATTTCAGAGAAATGGTAGCTCCATGTAAACTTCCTATGTAGCATTATTCAGATATATATATTTTTTATTAATTTAAAACTGTGCAACTATGCAAGCATGTTGCTCTCATGGAAAACTAAAGAGAGACTCTTACAAGATTTGTATAGCTTGAGCAAGCCATGAGGAAATATACTATAAACATAACTGCCTGAATGCAAACAAAATGAGCCAATATTTATTGTGATTTATTGGAGTGTACAATCAGTAGATCTTTTGTTTTGTTTTGCAAGTTTTCCAGTGCTGACTTCCATCACAAACATAATAGGTTCTCTTTAAAGCATAGTAGAGTCAAATAGTAAGAAATTTAAAGAAATGAATGCATGGCTTTTATTCAGTAATTCATCAAAATAAATATGTAACATTGGTAGTGGTTGGGAAGCAAAAACTAAACTAGATCAACTAAAAAAAAAAGAGTGCTTCCCAAGCACTACCAAGCCTCAATAGCAAACTAGTAACCAACCTAATGCTGGTGATTTGCATTAACAATGAAATAGCTGTCCATGAGTGGTTTACTGGCTTTGCATCTGTTCCCAAGTTGTGTTTCAAAGATGTTGTATACAGGAAACACAGACTCAAAGTAATCCATGTTTCAAATGTATTGAGGCAAAAATTTGATTCTTTGTTAAACTAATTTGCATATGCCCACCCAGAGTCCTTTGCGGTAGTAACATCAATGCAAATTTGTGGTTTCTGTGGGGAAAGCAAGACTTATCGCTTAACTGGTGTGCAGATTTTTGTTTAAATTAAATATATATATCCTATCTCATGCTGATGAGCTGAAATAACAACGACACAGCTGTTCATGAGTGGTTCACTGGGACTGCACCTCTTCCTGAGTTGTGTTTCAAAGCGGTTGTATGCAGCAGACACATACTCCAAGGAATCCATGAAGGGGTTTTCATCCACACTTTTCCCCACCACAACTTATTTGGGATATATATATATATATATATATATATATATATATATATATATATATATATACACACACATTAATCATCTGTTCCTTAGCAGATCTTAAAATTAGGTAAATATAACCTTAGATGAACAACAACACATGACATATTACACCATCACGTGTTGTTGTTCATCTAAGGTTATATTTATCTAAGGTCATTATTTATTTAACAAAAATAAAGCAAAAATAGAGAAGCCATGTGTGAAAAACTAAGTACAGCAGCTTGTAGAACCACCTTTAGCAGCAATTAGGTAATTGTTTTCTATATAACTTTATCAGTGTCTCACGTTGTTTCTGACCCACTCTTCTTTACAATGTTGCTTCAGATCATTGACGTTTGCTGGCATATGTTTATGCACAGCTCTTGCCTTTGGAGAGATAGCCTCACATTTGACTCTAGAATACTTTGGTATACATAGGAGTTCATGGTCAACTCAATAACTGCAATATTCTCATGTCATGTGGCTGCAAAACAAGCCCTAATCATCATCACTCTTCCACTACTATGCTTGGCAATTGGTATGAATTGTTTGTGCTGATGTGCTGTTTTTGGTCTGTGCGAAACATACAGCTATGCATTATAGTCAAACATATCGTCAAACATATCAACTTTGGGCTTGTCTGTCCAAAGGACATTGCTCCAGAAGTCTTGTGGTTTGTACAGATGTAACTTTTCAATCGTAAGTTGTGCTTCCATTTTCATTTTAGAGATAAGAGGCTTTCTTCTGTCAACCCTTTAACATTTAATATAATAAATGGGGCCTGTAGAGTCTGAGATGTAACTCATGGCCACGGTCTGACTTTGGGATGAATTTGCAGAGACGTCCACTCCTGGGAAGCTTGGTAACTGTCTTGAATCTTTCTCATGGTAGAATGATGGACTTTAAATTGTTTGGAAATGGCCTTATAACCCTTCCCAATGTTATGGACAGCTACAATAGCTTCTCTTAGATCATTGTTGAACTTTTCCCTCCTTGGCATTGTGTTAACACACACCTGAATGCTGCAGACAAGCAAACTGCTATAACTTTTTTTTTATACAGGTGTTCACAGTTGCTGATGATGAGTTAATCAAGGGCAGTTGAGTAGCAGCACCTGTCTGTTACTTAGCCTCTTAATTCCTATGTAAGCAGTAAGGGTGCACTTAGTTCTTCACACATGGCTTCTTCATTTTGGCTTTATTTTTGTTACATAAATCATGACTTGGTGTAATATGGCATGTGTTGTTCTTCTGAGGTTGTATTTACCTAATGCTAAGGAACAGTTTCCTATTATGTCCTGATATGTAAACCATATAATTCAAAGTGGGTATACTTTCTTTTTCCCATGAATGTATGAATATATATATATATATACTCACACACATATATGTATATATTTGTTTTGTGTACGTTTATGCATAAGAAAAACAAATAGATATAAAGTACTTATAACCAGCTGCAAAATGAAAAGGAATATGTTGGAGTGCTGAAGATGATACTAAAGTAGGTGATGAAGAAAATCTAGAAAAATCTAGAAAATGTAATGGACTGGATTATAAATGGAGATGAAAAGAATATTATGAGACAGTGGTATGATTTCAAGTACTGAAGTTCAATATTCAAGTGTAGTACATTATCCTTAGCTGTCAGAATATAACCTACAGGTTCAATAGAGATAGCATTTGCTTCAGGCAGCACGTATGCGTGTGTGTAGCGTTCATAAGATGCAAGTGACTTTTATAGAGATAAAATGCAATCATAAGTATAATCAGTTCCAGATCTGAAAATATGTGTAAAAGAAATAAACCTGGCACATAAATTTGATATAATCCCAAACACTTTTAAAAGTACAGAATATATAGCTTCCTGGCTGTCCAACTGCTGAACTCCTGCATAAGAGCATACGAGCCTTTTTAAAAACACAATTGTCACTTCTGAAAGTCACAACTCTTTGCTAATGCTTGGCATAGCTGTCATTTTTGACACTTGATCAACGTTTTTTTTTTCTTTGTCACCACAGACTCCATGACATCACTGTTCCTCCTTCTCATCTTACCTCATTTGATGTTTCTCTTCCCTTTATCAGTTGGGAATCCCCAAGTTATGATCTGGGGTACCTCAATGTTTTGTTCTGTCTCTTCCTGTGATATATCAATGGGTTGTCCTAGGTCTCCTAGGCATTTCTGTGTCTGATTAGATTGATGTCCCTGTACTGGAACTCAGCTATGTGTAGCGATGTACAAGCTCATATTAACTCCTTACAACCACTAGTAAATGTTGTTCCAAGGTAACTTACCTACCACTTTGTTTACTAAGATTTTGCAACTTTTTTAAAATCTTAAAGTTGCTTCCATAATTAGTTTAGGGTTGAAAATAAAATCTTAATGATATCCTGAAATGCTCTACACAATTATACTTGAAACTACATACCCTTGTTGGTCTGCAAGCACAAACCAATACATTCACTGTGCCAAAAGGGAATGCAAACACACTTATAACGCTAACCTACATTTCTTGTTTATGGCTGCCACAATCTTATGGAATGCCCTTCCTCAATTTTCCATGTCTAATGATTCCCAAAAAATCCACTTCAAAAAAGGAAAACACATTGAACTCCTGGATCCAACAGCAATCTGACATTTTTCTCATTCCGCAGATTGCTTTGAAGAGATCCTCATGAGTGTACCTGAAACTTACTTTGTTTAGGGCAATGGTTTCCAAACTCTTAATCTCTAGTTGATATCATGACCAACTCAGGATTACCTGAATAAGGGGCTACATAAAATAATTTTCTCAGCATAGTTTGATGTTGCGCCCATGTACTGATCACAAAATTGTGAACTCAAACAATGTTTTTCTTTGCTTCTCCAATACAGGAACAATGTTATTTTCATGAGTTGTCTAGCAGGAATCTTTTTTTATTTACCAACCTTTGCATCTTCTCTGTTCCCATTTTGAATTATTTATATGCTCAATTCCCACCTGTGGCCACCTATCATTTTTATTTCTCATGCCCACCCCCTATACTTTGCTATCAATCCCAGTTTCTATCACATACTCTTTACATACTCGCCATGATTTTGCTTTCTTCTCCTATGCAGACTTCTTATTTTCTTTTCTCTATTGTTTCCACCCTTCAGGGTAGTTTCCCTTGTAAGCACATGTCCTAGATCCTTTATTTCCTCTTACTCCATTATAAATGTTTTCTTCTAATATGCCCAGATACCAGTTTCTCCCTTACAGGCTCACAAAGCCTCAAAATGTTTGGATATTTGGGAACGTCAGACTACTGGTTCCTTATACTGGTGTCAGCATAAAGCAAATTAAAGGTAGTATACATATAATGATTATATATCATCAGTTCAAACATCATCTAACTGCATTTTGAATTTTATATGTTTTAAATTGTGATATTTGTCTCACCTGAACATTGTTTTCAGCTGTGGTGAGTGAAGATTGAAGTTTTTGGCACTTTTCTCTCAGGCTCCCTGCTTCTTCTTGTACAACTTGAAATTCAGTTCTAAGAATTCCAAGGTTCTTTTGTAAAACAGCCTCTTGGTTTTGAAATTCTCTTTTTAACTCTGATTCTTTCTGTTTGCTAGCATGCAGGCTCTCAGCTGTAAAGAGCTGAGATCTTTTCAAAGCATCCAACTCATGTTCATAAAATGCTTGGGCTTTACTGAGTTTTCCTTCATAGTCTTCAACTAATGTTTTTCTTTCAAGACGTAGGTCTTCCAGCTTCTTGTTAAGTTCCTCTATCTGTAACTTGTGCATCTCCTCCAGAGTTTCCTGACCTTTGTTTATTGTAGCATTTTGGCTATGCTGGGCTTTTAAGATATCTTGGATTTCTAGTCTATGAGTAGTTCTAAGTTCTTCAAGGGCTGAGCGTTTGTCTTTTTCAAACTGTAACTGAAGTTGCATGAAACTCCGTATCCTCTCCTCAAACCTTTTTCTTATCTCTTCCACCTCTCGGGACATGGTCACAACTCTCTGGACATGTTGGGCTTCAGCACAAAGTTGCATATCTTCTACTCTGTGTTTGTACACCTCAAACTCTGTGAGAGCTTGGTGCTTCATTTTTTTGTGCTCCTCTAATGACTCTTCTAGAGCTTGGATCTTCCTTTTAAGATCAGTTTCCTCTGAGACTTTAGTCTTGTATTGCAGTATTTTCTCACGTGTTTCTGCTAGTATTTGCTGTATTTCTTCTTCATGAGCTTCTTTGATGGCTTGTATTCCTGATTCATGTTCATCATTTCTAGTGTTTAAGGCATATATGACCTAAAAAAAATTCAATATGTAAATAATATTTTAAGTAGAATGCAAAATTACACAGTCATTTATGCAGATAGTAGTACTGAAATAGACACTGGTTTATTGTCAAATTAATAGAATTGTTATAGAATGAAATAAAACAATAATATTTTAGATAAATACTCAATATAACCATATAAACTAAATTTAAAAATTACTGTCTTATTTAGTATTAAAATATTTTCTCAGCATATAAGGCACACCCAAATAAACCAGTACTATAATTTCAATTCAGTATTTATGTGTATAGAGGATGTAGCGTGTGAGGATATAGGGGATGTATTGTGGACGTGTGAAGGGAGGGGATGTAGTTTGTGTTTGTTGGTCATGTTGTGTTTGTTTACAAACGTAGGGGATTTACTGTGTGATTAAAGATTGTAGTTTATGTGTGTAGAAATTTGTAGAGTATGTATAGGGAATCCAGTCTTTGTATTCGATGTAGTGTGCGTTTAAAGAATGTAGTGTATGTAATGGAGGAAATGTGTGTAGGAGATGTATTACGTTTGTGTGTACAGTGGCTGTAATGTGTGTGTATTTATGGAGTTAAATAGAGCAATTAAATTTTTTATTATTATTTAAATCTGTTTTATCTGCTTCTTACCGTTGGGGGATCAGAGACATGGTGATTGCTGGTGGTGTGGGACTATAGCCTGCACGTCTGCCGGATGCAGACTAAGTATTCTTACTGGCACTGTGTAGTATTGGAGCGTTGCTACAGTAACCCACGGTTACGCTCTGAATGGCCATGGCTCGCAGGACACATACTCTCAGTCTGCACCCAGCAGAAGTGCAGACTACAGTCTCCCAATACTCCCCCTACAATAGAAGACTGCCCGGCGGCTGTGTGTGTATATATAGATCTCTCTTTTCTTTTTATAAAGCACATACGGAAATGCAGGGACTACTTTTTCTTATGTGTAGGAGTCAAGTTGACAAAAGTTGACAATGGGCAGAGCTTATATCAAGGTTCTGTTTCAGTTGCCAATCAAATTTACCCATAATCCATCAGTAAAATTATACCACAAAAGGGCAAACAGCAGACATCATGGGCAGAGGAGAACAAAATGCCTACATCTAGGTATCTGGCACAAAGAAGAAAAGATGCTACATATAAATAAAGGCACGTAACAAGTAAGATACAGGAAGCTTAAGGATAGGAAAACAAAAAAAAATGAGATCATCAAAAATAAAACTGGAACCAGGTGAGGCCAGCCGCTACAAGACTAGTGTGGCAGGGAAGAAAAGGTGAGTAGAATCACCTTTTCAGAGCAATCTAAGGGGGGCCGGTGACCAAAACAGACACACAGGGACTATAGTGACATGGATACATGTTTGTACAATACTGGCAGAACAGAGCCCATGGCTCTAAGATTGAGCCCCAATCTAATCCATTTAATCCCCAGACACTATAGTTACTGCAGCTTATTGAGGTGGTTAGTCCCACTTAGTCCTGCAATGTAATGATTGCAATTTCTCAAAAACTGCAATGATTTACACTGCAGGACCAATATTGTCTCTGTCAACCATATGGTCACTAGAGGCCCCCTACGATGGCCTGCTAGTAGCGGGCACAATCTGCATGCACTGCAAGTGCTGCGCGCTCATTGGACTCCCCATAGGAAAACGTTGAATCAATGCTTTCCTATGGAGAAATACCTGACGCTGGATGTCCTCATGCAGAGCGGAGTGTTCAGGCAGTATAAGCAGGACCAACCTAAACTCAAAAAGGAAACGGTAAGTGGGGAAAAGTTCAAAAAGTGCAGGCTAGCCACTCAATAAGGGATCACTTCCAAATCCCACAAATGCAAAAAAACAGAGGTAGTATAGTTTTGAGAACGTATACAGGAGAGGGCGCCACTATCACAACTGTGTGAAAATATTTACAACTCGGAAGGCAGTGTATAGCAAGCAATAGAAACATAAGAGAAGAGAATACATAGTGAAGTATTTAATGGTAGACAAAAATAAATGTAAAAACAATAAAGATAAACTTAGTCACTAATGGGCTTAGTCCCCGTCTGGTTGAAATTAGCTGATGGTACCTCAGGATGTCAGTCCAATTTATGTCACCAGTCCTCAGATAGATATAAGGGAAGCTTGGTGATGTCCTGAAGAACACGCGGTTACTTAGGAACTGCTCGACGCGTTTCGTCTGGCAACTTTATCAAGAGCTATGCTTCTTCCTCTGTTCTGGCGTTTTAAATACAGTGAGTTGTGCAGCTTTCTATAGCGTGCGCATGCGCAGAACAGTGAAGAATTCAACGTCAAACGTTGCTACGTGACCCTCCGAGCATGCGTTAGCTTTCCAGTCTGAAACGCAATAACTTTATGGAAAATATGCGCCCGGAGACATGAGTTCCGATCCGAACATATAAGTCGTACGGAACATAGTGTGATAGCGGAGTTATTGGAAAATATAATAATGAATCATTCCACAAACAATAATCATGTGTATACAGTATTTTATAAAATTATAAATATATATTGAAATTATACTAAATAAATTAATGTGTCATGTATGTAAAAGATTGTTTGTGGAAATTAAAAGAACATGCAACAGTGAAAAATACAAAATGCAACAATTAAAATAAATATTAAACAGTATGATCAAATGATCCAAAGCTTTACTATAGCCAAAATACTAAATACCAATGGTACCTCTATTGTTTTTACATTTATTTTTGACTACCATGAAATACTTCACTATGCATTCTCTTCTCTTATGTTTCTATTACATGCTATTTACTGCCGTTTGAGTGGTAAACATTTTCACACAGTTGTGATGGTGGTGCCCTCACCAACCTAAACTCACCCTGGAACTCTGACCCGGCCACTTATCCCAGTCATTTTGTACCCTCACTTTCCCCACGACCCAGAAGGGTGCTTTTTGGAGGGAAGCTTCTGTCCCCAGGACTTAACAATCGCTCCCTGAAACCACCAGGGAGCTCCTATTTCCCCCAAAAGATATTTTGCCTGTTAGATTACTGAGGATTGCCCCAGATCCTGTGGAACTCTTTTCAGCCAAGATTGTTGTAGCGGTCGGGCGAAACTGTGACTGTGTGGCATTCGAACAATCCTTCATGGATCTTTTCCCCGAATCGGTGCTTGGTTCTGCCCTTTAAAATGATGTTTGATAAGTGGGGATACCTTAATGCTTCATGGATGTTTGGGAGGTATTTCTTTGTTGCACTCTCTGTACCGGGAGATAATTGGTTTACCGGTTTTCAACTCAATTATCGCAAAGACAGAGACGCCTGGGTATAAATGTATGTAACATTTGGCTGAATAAACTAGTTCTTGTACCCTCCATCAAGTCTCGACTGATGTTTGTATATGCGGGAGTTAAAATCCCTGCTTCTCTGTGGGATCTGGGAGAATCTACAACGGAGGTACCACTCTGGGTACAGGTGCTCTGTTTCAAACTACACTTTGTAGCTTGAGCAGAATCGCTCTTTTGCTCCAAACCAGTAAGTACATTTCCATTTATTTTAAACTTAACCGAGTTACAGTAAGTGAGCACTATATTCCATTTTTGTTCTTATCCCCATATTACCATGGTGAGGACACCAGCCACAAATATATCCAAAAGTGGGGATAATACCACTCTACACTACGAAAATCGCTGCCCGTCTCTAGAATTTATATGGGTGCGTTCTAGCGCCAGTGACTCCGGGGTGCCACCACAGCAGCGAGGGAACGGAGGTAAGTCTTGACAAACTGGAAAAGAGACTAATAGTTTGGGTTGCTCGAGTTGCCTTCTCCACTCCACCAACACACCTCAAGCGCTAGAATCTCCTACATTCTTTACCCAGGTCATGTGTGCCAGGTGTGCAACTAGCCCCCAGCACACAAGTTTCAAGCAGAAACACTACACGCACTACAGATTCCTACTACGATGACCAGAAGCAGAATTGTTCTTTAGAATTGTTCAAATGTGAGATGTTGTATGCTCTAAGTAATTATGGAAAGATTGCACAATGAAGTATGAATTGTGTAAATGTTCAGAAGAATACCTATTCCAGCAGTGGGATTTTATCTGTGCCACTAAACTGGGCACTCTTTGTTAATACACCAACTGATGATATTACATTTTCATTTTGGCTTTATTCAACCCCCCGGCATGAATCTGCAACAGAGGGTGCTGGGCCGACATAAACATAGTAGCAGCTGGCATGTGATTATTTTTCTTTACAGGGCTTGCAAACTAGCACATGCAGACAGACATTATATGGAGATAACTAAGACCCTGTTATACTCTGCGATTGGTTCATCCACCCCTACATAAAATAAGATAAAATAAAAAGAAACAAGTCAAGAAAAAATGGAGAGTACAATACTTTGACCATTTTCTCCTCACCCTAAAAGGCAGACGTACAGCAACTGCTGTAATTAAACATTTACCTCCCCCCACACGCACAAAATGACAAGGCATGGTCTTTGGGACCGTTGCACATTATTTTTGAGTGAACCACACCACTGAACATGTCCTTCTGGTCTCATGGTAGACCTGAAGATTTCTGACATCCAGTTTAAATTGCATCTATGTTTTTTTGTTTGTTTGTTTTTTGTTTTGTTTAATATTGTACTGGTTTGCGGTGGTTAGATGAACTCAGCTGTTCTTTCCGCATCACTAAAAGGCATATAAAGATAGCAATCAGTGTTATATCAGGAATATGCAGGACAAACACCTCAGGCTCAGATATTGCCAGAACTCAATTATGGCTAAATCCACCTAGCTGATTACTATTTTTGTCACAAAGTAAGGGCAAGAGAAGGCAAGAAGCCTGACAGTGACATGACTGACAACCTGGCGACATACTGTGATAGGCACAACAAATAGTTTGACAAGCCTGACTTTGATTCTAATCATGCCGGATAGTTCTGCTAAACCAGCTGTCAATGTACATAATGCCTTGGGAAATTCCAAATGAATGAAACACGTTGCTTGCAAGTCATCATATAAATGCATCAAATAAAAGAAATATGCATACATGAATCAAAAGCAAGGCACGGGAGATTACATTTACTTAGGCCAATGTTATCGGCTACTGATTTACCTAATTTTTTTTACCTAATTAACTACTTAATCAAAGTGCAAGACAGACCTGCCATTGTGATGAGGATCCATTTATAATTTTTCAGTGGATTTGAGTAGATATGTGTCCTCATGGCTAGCTCATTACAAAATACTTGCACTTGCAATAACTGCAAATTAATCCTACTGATGTAGAAACCCTGAAAACATTAACGTTGATTTTCCTATTGTCAACCCTGTAGCAGTTATCCAACTAATAAAACCTTCAAATTGTCAGGATGGACTATAAACCAACACGCAGTACGTAAGGGAACTAGGTAAAATAAATAATAAACAAGACTAAGGTCAGGGAGACAGAGAATGCATACACAAGTATACAAGCCAAAGTTGAAGGAAAATAGAATGGAAAATGGTCAAGACACAAGCCGAGGTCAGATAACTAAGATACAAGTATAATAAATGCGCTCTCGAATAACCACTAAGGGAAACCATAACAGGTCACAGCATAAGAGCCAAAATGAGCTTATATAGCCCAAAAGGGGCAGTAAGTGGTTATTAGCAGTCATGGGAAGGAGGAACAGTACAAGGAATCCAATTCGCAGGAAGAACACTGAAGGAGAGTATGGCCACAGAGGAAGGAAGACTGAAACAGTGTTACAGTCAAGGAATGTGCCGTGCAGGAACGCACCGCACCGGAGCTCACCCAGCTGTATATCTGCCATGTCTGCATTAAGTAAATCTGAAATGCAAATTGAAACTATTTATGAATTTATTAATGGACGCACATCAGCTACTGTGACGTCAGGAGGGGGCTTGGAAAGCCACGCTGGGAGCTCTGCCCGCTGCTGCATTCCACGTAAGTAAAAGTTACTTTAAAATTACTTTTATTGTAATCAGATAGGGGGGACATAAATAATAATGCCCAATATTCATTTTTTTTTACATAATATGTTTGTGATGGAGTAACACTTTCAAACTAAAATTTGGAAATAACTGTAGATGGATTGAGCAACAAAATACAGTCAGCCAGCAGCTACAAAAACCATCAATATTTTGTTATGTTGTATAAAAAGTATATTGATTCACATGACAAAATATATTTTTGACACTTTACAATAAAAAATAAACAACAACCAAACCACACACCCATAAATTTAAGTAAATAAAGATAAAATGACTACACAATCCAGACACATTTCTGTGAAACTTTTTTTTATATATATAAAAAATATCTCTCTGTGTCAGTGTTAATTTTAGCGTCAAATTTCTATTTAGTTTTAGTTATAGTCTTTTGACAAAAAAGCCATTTTAGTTTTAGTCGTATTTTAGTCATCTGAATTGTCTTAGTCAACGAAATCTCCAGCAGACTAAAATCTAATGTGTTTAGCTAAAGGCTCTATCTGTGTCTTTTGCTCCTTTCCCAGCCCCCTTGTGTCTCTTTGTGTCTTATCATCCCCTCTAGGTGTCTCTCTCCCAAGCCCTGGTCTGTCTCTTTGCCCCTTAAACAGGCTCTCTGTGCAGTAATAGTTTTGGTGGCAAATTTCAATTTAGCTTTATTCATAGTCTTTTGACTAAAATGCAATTTTAGTTTTAGTGGAATTTAAGTCGTGTTGTGTTGTCTCTTACTTATAAGAATCTATCTGTGTCATTACTATGAGATAATAAAGACAGACACAAAACAACTCTGTCAGCTTTGTATGTTTTCTTCTGCATCTGTCAGAATCCCAAATGAATTTCTTAAAAATATCTATGATGGCATCAATGTTTAATAACATGGATGGTTCATCGACTTGCTATGTAAAAGCGGCTACATTTTCATTCACCAGAATTACACAAATGTTATATTTGAAAAAGAACTACCACAAGCCTAATTTTTAAATTAATTATTTATTATTTAAAAGTGCAATACATCCCAAAGCAACACAAGGGTTAATTATATGGCGGAACTTGCTAGCCAGCCGTCACATTAAAAAAAGAAAATAAATAAAATCCCACGGGGGTCCATAAGGTCTCCGTATTACTATAATGGATGTATTTTACTTCACTGTGTCTCCAAATGCCAGGTGGGGCATTTCTGTTAACATGTTAAACTTTAGCATTGCTGCTCGATTACTAGAAAAGGCCCATTCACTGTCCACCGTCCTGTCCCCAGCCGCAGCCAGCAGGTTGTGATATTTATAAAAACAAAATAGGGGGCTTGACGAGGCTGATGAACTTACACTTTAACGCCATTGGAGTGATACTGAAACACCTCCAGTTATTTAAATGTGTATAGTGATTTGGGATAGTGGGCAAATTACTTTTGTCTTTGTTTTTTTTCAACTTCTGCATGGCATTTTTTTTTTATTCTTTATTTTTGCTCCACTCACAAGCATGAGAGAGCTAATGCAGAAACAGTGAAATAAACATTACAGTGAAAATAGGGAATGCATGAACATAAACAGTGAGAAACATATGGTACAGAAAAAAGAAAGGAAGGCAGCGCCACTATAAACCACATAAATTAAAAGAGCACAGAATAGGCAGACTAGAATGCAATATATATGATAGATAATAAGCAAATAGAAGTCCAGAATAAATGATAAAGCCTAAGGTCAAAACACGTTGTGGTTTTTTAAACTATATTGTTTTAAATAAAGGTATTTTGGCCACTTTCTTACTGTGAGTTAGCCATCTTACTTTTTATTACTATTATTATTTTACTTTTTTATTACTACCATCCTTTTATCCGGCACAGAAGTGTTTTTACTTTCCAGTGAGGATATTACTCCCAAGAATCCTAGGTGGGGATTATACCACTCAAGCTGTATTCATTGAACAGTCAGTCTGTTCAACTAAATGTGAGTAACCACTTGGTTTTTTATCTTCTCACCTCTGGCATTTTATACTTTGAGCACCATTGTTGTTCCTGCTTTTATTTCCACATATGGTTCCCTAATCAAGAAAGAATACTAAGACCTCACGTATCCCATAAGTGGGGATTATACCACTGTACGTTATCAACACTAGAGCTAAGTCCATAGCTCTTGAAAACGTGAGTAGGACCATATACTCTTTTATTGCTTCTACCCCTTTCGGGACATACTATACCATCAGTTGTTATTTTCTCATTTCATATGATGTACAAAGACCCATCTATACCACTCTGAAGAATCCCCCACTACAAAAGACTGTATTCACCTCTACAAAGATATTTGTTTGATTCATCTACCAGTCAGACTATTTATTCTTGACTTCTATTTTCTTATTATCTATCATATATATTGCATTCTAGTCTGCCTATTCTGTGCTCTTTTAATTTATGTGGTTTATAGTGGCGCTGCCTTCCTTTCGTTTTTCTGTACCATTTCTGTTGTAAGGCCTGAGAGGGAGCCCTACTTTTTAGGTGTGCTGCCACTTTTTACTTATTTATTATTTTTCAGTTGTATTTTGTATAGATAGAGAGCGCTGATCCCTTTCTTCTGTTCTATAGTGAGAAACATATGTAACGTCCTGCATAAGAGGTCTGTGAGTAGAGGGTTTTTAATAGATATGCTAGATGAGTCTTCCCTGACAAGTCCCAATAACCGACCTTTTGTCGGGTAGCTGTCGGCTAGATCCATAGGGGACCATGTAG
>OW240913.1:258304404-258388975 GCA_933207985.1 Pelobates cultripes
GGTCAGTTACTGCTGTGGGAGGATAGGATGGGTGGTAGGGTGAACTACCACTTGGGTATAGTGGTGTACCTGGATGGCGTCGCTATTCGATAGCACTGGTTGTTAGGCTAAGATGCAGTGCGAGCGAGAGGGGAGTCAAGTGGCAACCAGTCCTTGAGCATTGGGCTGTGGGTCTAAGTGCTTTCTGGTGGCTTGGGCCTTAGCACGGGACTTAAATTATAAGAAAATGGAATGTCTAACAGAAAGAGAGGTCAACTTCGAACCGCAATGGTTTGTGATCCTGGGTAGGAGAGAGGTGTGGTACAGGTGTCAGTTCTTATATCTCAGGTGGTGATTGCAGCGTATGCATTGGCTGTTGCACTTTGCGGCACGAACGGTTTGATTGTAGCCGGGTCCCAGTTGTGTGTGAAAGGGTTTGTCCCGCTGGTTCCCGGTTGAGGCAGGGGATTGTCAGAGAGTCCCAGCTGGCTCAGGAGGGCGTTCGCTCCCTGGAGGTTAGTTACTGAATGGGTCGCATCTCCAGTAAGTTGTGGCTTCTGAGAAGAGCAGTTACAGGCTGCATGTGCCTCCTCCACTGTAGGGTATCCCCAGATAGCTCCGCGTAGAACGAGATGGATGCGTTCTCAAAAGCGTAGGGCACTTTCCTCTTCAGGGCTGCGAGCACTTCTTGTTTTATCTGCGTTGCTGAGGAATTTTACCACAATGTCTCACGGGGCCGTGTCAGGTGCTCTTTGGGGTTTTGGGACTTGAAATATCCGTCGAGGTTCACCCCTTTGGCTTGTCTTGGGACCAGGACGACTCCTAGAAGTCGCCTAATGAAATGAGGGAGCTCCGCCACCAGGACCTCTTCTGGCACCCTACTGACCTTGAGGTTGTTGCGGCGCCATGAATCTTCGAGCGTGGCAAACCGCTGGTCCGTTACCGTGTGTGCGACTTGCTCGTTCAGTGGCTAAGCTCCGCCCCCTTGTCTTTGGTTTTTAAAGATGTTTTGATGACTAAAGTGTCCCTTCAATCAATGTACTTTCTGTTCGCATCATTTAAGGATCTTTGCACTTAAACAAATAGTATTTGGCTTCTGTTTTGGAAAAATATTTGTACATCTCAGAAACAATTTATTTTTGTACATTTTAGCTGACATCATAAACCTTGTATTAGCTGTATTTTCCTTTTTTGGATATAAATGAAGTTACTCATTAGTCAATTATGGCATGGTTGGATCATCAAAATAGAAAAATTGTGGAGCTCTGTCACATTCACTGTGTGATAGAGGTGTGATAGAGGTTGGCTGATTAATGGATTCTAATTTCAAAGTCTTGTTTTCTGTCTGTTCTGCTCGGAGGGAAGCCGCTATCCAATTGGATTATACTGCCTTAGTTTTAATCAGGAAGAGACAATTACTGTAAGTCTTAAAATAATTTTTGATATGCCCCCAAACATATCTGACTTAGTATTCCATTAGTTTCATTCTTAAAAAAATGTATTAAGGGGGCGGAGTCTGGAAACGAGATGGGCTAGACGCCATTTCTGCGGGCTCCGACATCTACGGACCTAATCCGATTAATATCAGCCCACAATCCTGACATCCAGCCGCACAAACACCGGCATAGCACGGGGGAGATCCCCCGGAATCTACCGATGCCCTTCCGGTACACCCCGAAGCAGGCAAAGCCAAAACAAAGAGCCCGGGCCTACCTTCCATCAGCCCACCACGGCCTGAATTACCTGTTAGGCGGGGACTTCCTAGAGGACGAGTGGGATACACCCCAGCACAGCTCCGACACGGAACCTCAGGGATGGGACGCAGATCCCAGAAGCCTCAACCAGGTACAGCTCAGCCTGATATAGGCATAATGCTCCAGAGGCAAACACCCGCCAAAATGGCGGCCGCACAAGGCCCTGACTCCCCACAAGAGTCTGACTTAAGGGAGCAAAGCACTCAGGGGGTTACACGGCTACAACCCACACCCCAGCAGGGTACCACCGAACCGGCCACCAAACGGGACCTGCAGCATATGCAAAACATGCTGCAAGAAATACAAAGCCTACTAGCTGCAGATTTACCTGCCCTTAAAACCAGCATGCAACAAATCACTGAAAAGGTAGTACACACTGAGAGAGAAGTGCAGGGGATCCAAAAAGAAATCACCTCGCTGCAAGACTCCCTCTTACAACTACAACACAATCAACAAAACTTAGAGGTTCAACTAGCAGCCCAAGAAGACAAACACAGACGCAATAACATTAAAATCCGAGGTATCCCTGTCACAGTCTCCAAAGAGGACCTACCTCACTACGTGAGACGGCTCATGCAAGCTATACTTCCCCCTGCGGTGGCAAGGAAACTCACCTTTGCCGGAATATACCGACTACCCACCCTGACAAGGGCATCTACACCCCTGGCAGGAGACGTCATAGTCCGCTGCATCCTTCCCCATTATAGGGGGCACATAATGTCGGCACTCAAGGGCAAGACACCACTCAACTTCGAGGAGTCTCAATTGACTTTTTACCAGGACTTAACCAGAGCCACTCTCCAATGGAGACGGACCCTCAGCGACTTCACCAGCCAGCTATGCTCCGCGGGCATATCATATCGGTGGGGAAACCCACGCCACCTCCTGGTTACACATCGAGGAAACACGTACAAAATCGCTACAGGACCTGATGCTGCCGCACTACTACCAAAACTGGGTCTGCCAACCGAGAACACCCAGAACGCCACCCCTGCCTGGGACCCGGAGACGATCGAGCCGTTCACCCCGAGGACACGGAGAAGGGACACTCAAGCCACATGACGGGAATGAGGGGAGAAGTCTCCTACCCCATCCCGCTCAAAGGCTAAAAACTGCAAATTGTCTTTTCTTGTGTTTTTCTCCTATTCCCTTTCACCTTCTGCCACTTAAGCTTTGTTGATAACGCACTAGTTAATCTGACGCTCTAAGAACCCATATGACGCGCTGAGAATCTGTCAGGGATGGCGCTGGAACACCAGTGCACTAAAGGAATATGCACTACCAGACAGAACATAACTCCCCCCCCGACAGCCCCTAGGTTAGGGCTAATACCCCTCGAGAGTAACTCAAACGGACCAAGGATAAGGCCCCCTGACAAGATACTCTCACGACTAACCGACTGACACCACAGACCACTTGGTAACACCACAGATAGACCTAGCACTCTGCACCTAAAAATAAGTTTTAAGCCTTATGCATAATAAGTCTGGAGCACATAGTTCGCAGCCTGGACTGGGTGGCTTACGTGATTTGAGGGGGCCAGCTAGCCTGCAACTCTCCTGTCCCATCACTACCCATGTGCAAACAAACTTGTATTCATGGGATTGCTCGAAGTGGGATGTGCGGGCTGGCTGGCTATTCTCCAAATTGCTGCCGCTAAATTCGGTTAGGACGCGTTAGGTGTCGATTGAAGCATAGATTAAATCAAGTGTGGATGAAACACTGGACACATACACCTAGAATAAAAGGCCACTGGGCAGTGTGAATTTCAAAGCAAAACCTGCCTAAAGTTTGGACAGGCACTACTCTATCGATCAGCCAGGGCCGATAACACTCAGACGCATGTCTATACCTAACAAAAATCTAACCTGGTGGTCATTACACACACTAGCCCTTGCCCCCTAACCTGAAGGTCTCTTTCTGAACATAATCTCTCACACTCACGCTGGAACAGTGCTATACCACTAACCACTCTTCTCATACATATATATGCAAATGTGCAAAGTTATTCCTGCCATACAATTGTATTTACATGTCTACTCAA
Source organism: Pelobates cultripes (assembly GCA_933207985.1). Classification (NCBI taxonomy): domain Eukaryota; kingdom Metazoa; phylum Chordata; class Amphibia; order Anura; family Pelobatidae; genus Pelobates; species Pelobates cultripes. The sequence goes on from OW240913.1 coordinate 258,308,182, forward strand.
ATCCTGGCGATAGCTGTTGTGGCATTGCTAGAAAACTGTTACATGTATAATCTCTGCACGAAAAATAAAGAATTTAAAAAAAAAAAAACATTTATTAAGCAAAAGGTTTTATTAAATAATATGTTTTTGGTGTTTCTTTAAAGCATATGGTAAGATAAAATATGATATGAAATCTTAAATCTTGTAATAAAATTTGGAGTTGAAATCCTGATACATTTATTAAAGGGACAGCTTAATGTAGTTGTTCTGGTGAGTATAATCATTATATGCAGGCATTTTCATGCAAACACTGTTTACATTGCCCCTAGGGACACCTCCAAGTGGCCACTGGAGGTGCTTCCTGGCTCAGTGCTGCACAGTAGACAGCAGTGCCGTTTAGGGTCTCCACGCTCTGCATGGGGACGCTGAATTTTCCTCATAGAGATGCATTGATTCAATGCATCTCTATGAGGAGGTGCTGATTGGCCAAAACAGTGTTTGGCCCAGCCCCATGCCAATTTTAGCCAATCCAATGCTTTCACTATGGGAAAGCATTGGATTGGCTAAAAATCAGCAGTTCTGTTGATGTCACCAAGGGGGCCAGTGCCGGCAGACCCGCACAGCGCTGGAAATAAGGTGAGTTTTTCATGCTTTTAAGGGGTGGAGGGTAAAGGAGAGGGGGCAAGCCACCTTAATGGTGGGTTTTGCACTATAGGATCAGGAATAGATGTTTGTGTTCCTGACCCTACAGGGTTCCTTTAATAGCATATCAATTATTCTAGAATTAATAATAATGAGTCTTGTAGCCAGAGAAGTAAACAAAAGTAGCCTTTCTGCTGTTTGAAACCCTACAGTTATTAGTGCCATTTGGCTCACTGTACATTTAAATGTTCAGCCCGGTTTTGAAATTAGCTTGAAGAATTAAAAAAAAAAGAGTAATTTTTTTCTTTAACTATTACTAAAGACTTCAATCGTTTTGCTGCGTAATCTCTTGTCCCAGTTTGAAGTGAAATTATTAGTACTATAACAATGTAACTTTACAGCTTTCTAACCCAATTTAAAACTTGGCAATTACTAGATATCCTCATCCAATATTGCACCAGATGGCAACCCTACCTGTAACACATTGCAGAGATTAATCGGAGGTTCCTGCAGGTTACTTAGTTTAGAGTAGAATTATAAATGTCTGCAAATGGTAAATGCATAATTTATTTATGGACTCTAAACTCATGTGTAACAGTGTTAATTTAGTCGACTAAATTACGACTAAAACTAAAATAGCTTCTTAGTCAAAAGACTACCACTAAAACTAATTTGACATTTGAAGCCGAAATTAACAGTGATGTGTAAGGGGAGTCAGTAAAATGTGCTTATTGTATTAGTGCTAAATACTTTTCTGGTACTATGGGTATATACACTGCTCAAAAAAATAAAGGGAACACAAAAATAACACATCCTAGAACTGAATGAATTAAATATTCTTCTGAAAAACTTTGTTCTTTACATAGTTGAATGTGCTGACAACAAAATCACACAAAAAAATTGGGCCCTCATACCACCTTTATGGAGTCTGTTTCTGACCGTTTGAGCAGACACATGCACATTTGTGAGAAGGAATACAAAACATGCACATTTGTGGCCTGGAGGTCATTTTGCAGGGCTCTGGCAGTGCTCATCCTGTTCCTCCTTGCACAGAGGCGGAGGTAGCGGTCCTGCTGCTGGGTTGTTGCCCTCCTACAGCCTCCTCCACGTCTCCTGATGTACTGGCCTGTCTCCTGGTAGCGCCTCCATGCTCTGGACACTACGCTGACAAACACAGCAAACCTTCTTGCCACATCTCGCATTGATGTGCCATCCTGGATGAGCTGCACTACCTGAGCCACTTGTGTGGGTTGTAGACTCCGTCTCATGCTACCACTAGAGGGAAAGCACCGCCAGCATTCAAAAGTGACCAAAATATCAGCCAGGAAGCATAGGAACTAAGTAGTGGTCTGTGGTCACCACCTGCAGAACCACTCCTTTATTGGGGATATCTTGCTAATTGCCTATAATTTCCACCTGTTGTCTATCCCATTTGCACAACAGCATGTGAAATTGATTGTCACTCAGTGTTGCTTCCTAAGTGGACAGTTTGATTTCACAGAAGTGTGATTGACTTGGAGTTACATTGTGTTGTTTAAGTGTTCCCTTTATTTTTTTGAGCAGTGTAATAACATGCTCACTGTAAGATATGTTTCTATAAAATAGAACTATCTAAATTCTGTGGAATAAGGCAATGATCACTAGAGTTTGCAGCCCAGATGTTTTGGAATTACATTTTCATAATAGTCAGCCTTCTGGGTGAATAGGCATTATGGGTAATGGAGTTCAAAAACATCTGGGGCTCTAAGGTTACCCATCACTAAACTAAGTTTTAAAAGATCTTACATATTTTGGCGTTAAACTTAGTTGCAGGTTACCCCAAGTAATGACATTAACAAGCTCATCACAAAGAGGTGTGTTCAGTAGAAAAGAGAAGTTGGAAGCTTATTAATAAGGAAAGGATCCAGGACAAAAAGAGAGGGTATAATAATTGTATTCCCTAGGTTATCCCCTACTTTTCCAGTCTATGTGACCTTTTTTTGTGGGTTAGGTTATGGAACGAAGGTGCTACACTAAACCCCTATCCTTTATCACTCCCCTTCTTTTCTTTCAAGAAGAGAGGGTAACCCTAGTAGTAAACGTAATAGAACAAGGAGAGCAAAAACTGTCCTTGCTAAAGGGTAAAGGTAATACTAAAACATAACTTTTATTAGATACAAAGGCTGAAATAACACAAAGCTAAATAAACCAAAATACGAAAAATGCTAAAATGGTTGTGATACTAAGTCGCTCCGAAAATACTATTTATATGTACCAGTGTTAGATATACAAGTAGTGGTAAGAATAATATAGTAATATTACAATTGCAACAAATAAAGTAGTGTGAGCTTGCAACAATGTACCCAAGTGTCAGCCAAAGCCCTAAAGGAGAGCATTTTCTATTAGGTAAATGTTCAGTACATCAACCACCAACATATGAAATTTGTCCAGGCTATAGGCAATAACCTTTGTGGTTTCGGGCTCTAGCAGCCCTAAAGTGCATTCCTTATTGTAATTCTTTTTCATTCATCAAAATCGTGTGGTGTTGTTTTAACTAACCTTAATTCTGGTCAGACATATTTAACCTGAAGCATGTGACAAACTTTTGTGCACCTCTGAGATCTCAACTTCAGATTCTTTTAGAAAACCATCTTCCAATAATTAACAAATTCTGTGTTTTATGAGTTCCTACAATCTTTCTCTTTTTTTTAACAATTCTTATTTTTGTTTTGCAATGAGTTAAACAGCGATAATCGTCGACATGTTCTCATAATACCAAGAAAAATAGGTAACAATGGTAATATTAACGTACACGTCTAACCGTAACCGAACAATTTATTTTTTAAAGTAAACCATGCTTATTTGTAAATAATAGGCTGCAAACTTTATATTAGGAAAAGACATCTAGAAATCAGTTCTACCTGACTATAGCAGTAGGAGAGACAGGATAAATTAGAACTGTTGTGACAAACAAGAGTTTACAACTGGGCGATACAAGATAGACTTCAGCATACTTTCAGTGCGAGCAGAGTAAGAAATAAAACGAAATAAACATATATGAAACTATGCATGAATTAATGAAACACAGCCTTGCTATGGGTAGAGATTATGGACCATTCAGCCAACTCCTGTAGTTGGAGAGACACTGCCACAGGGCGAACATAGTCCATTCATGCTGATAGGGCCGGCAACATGAGCCCAAGCCAGCCAGCTAGATGCTTCCCTGGGACCAATCCCGTCCGGCAGCTGTAGCTTGTACCTGCAATCTCTTGGTCCCGTGTACCCAATGCTGCAATGAGTGGGCAGGCTGGTGTCTGATAGCCGGCGCTCGATTCCCTTTAGCACTGATGCGCAGGAGCAGTTGTGGAGTCTGTGCCTTTTGCGCTTGTTCACCCTTTCTGTCAGTCTATTGTGCCGTCGTGATGCCACGTGGGAGAAGCTTTGTCATGTGATGGTGGCTCACTGACTGGTTCCAGAAGGCTTCGGCATTTAGCTTGGGCCAAAATTGTGCACACAGGCTATCAAAAGCTTGCAGGAGCGGGGGAGGAAGGGGGGGAGAGAGGGTGGTGCCTGACAGCCGAGCTAGTCAGATGTGTATGCAGAAAGCTCTGACACAAACAAGCTTAATATTGGCTATTATTGGGCAAAATCTTGAATATTGCAGTCCTGTTCATAACGCATGCTGAATCGCGTGGGGGCTTGTGGACACCTGCTTCGTGAACTTTTGTCGAGAAATACCACGCTCCACAAATGCAGCTTAGCGAGGAAAGTGGCCTAGTGGTTGGGAGAAGCGGCCGATCTCCCGCCCTGGGGACCGCTATGAGCAGCAGCTCTCCTGACGTCCCGCATGCCCCCCTCTGGACCAGTGGGTGTCATCCTGGTCCCTGCTAGGGAATCCCACAAACCTACCACAAAAGGCTGATCTGCCGGAATGGGAATTTTATGGTTTCACTATTTTTTATTTTCTAGTTTTCGCCAATATTTTTATATGCCAGTCAAGCTAATTTAGCATGTTACCTACTGCTCATAACCAGCTAATACCATGCCAAGCAATTACTTTTGTATGAAAATATGCTATTTGCACATATTATAAACATAAGTACCCAGTGGCTACCAAACGCAAGAGTTAATCATAGTTAAGCATGTTATATAACTCTCTCCTCTTTGACAAAGTTAATGTCAGCCTACACTACTTTCAATCATGCTGATCATTCTCTGACACAACCTGTATTAACCTTTCAGTTACGTAAAAATGTGCAGTTCTCTTATATGCCACAGTATAATGCCTTGTGAAATGCCTGTGTACTTGTTGCCGTGGCAAAATAAGCATGTCTTTCAAACTTTTGCACAACAAAAATAAAGAATTAATAAATAAATAAATAAATAATAATTTAAAAAAGCTTGCAGGAGCGGGGTCTCACTGATGGATGGCCGTAGGAGGGCCTGCGTGGTGGCCATCTTAGACAGTAGGCCTTGATCCTTCAGAACGCCTTGGGGTGTAATGCTGTGTAGTTTAGGCCGCAAGAATGCCCCAGTGAGGATCGGGATAACCCCCACGGTTACAGGCGACAACATATTAAAATTTGTGGCATACCCGATAATGTCCTATTGGAAGAATTACTGCATTACCTGAAACAACTGCTCGCAGTAATACTATCTCAGGCTTTGGCAAGAAAGATAACCCTTAATAGGGCATACTGCCTTCCAAAATCCCCTAATGCGATTCCTAACGTAACGAGGGATGTAGTGGTTCGCTGTTCCTCATTACACGACAAGGGACATATCATGATAGCAATTCGAGACAAGACCCCTTACTCATTCAAGAACTCTCACTTCACATTCTATCATGACCATACTAGGTCCATGCTCCAGTAGCGCAGAACCCTCAAGCCAGTGACAAATCATCTGAAAGAATCTGGAGTGGCCTATAACTGGGGTTCTCCAAGGTCCCTCATGGTGACCCAACAAGGGATGTCCATTGGCTCTTCACCATCATGAGGCCCCTGCTTTCTAACAAGTTTTGGGACTGCCAGCCCTGCCTCCAGAGGCGATACACACAACCCAAACCTGGGATCCAAGCTAAGTGGTTCCCTTTGTCCCACGAGGTCAAAAAGGGGTTCACCCGGACACCCGACTCTTGACAAACCCAAAAATGTCTTTATTATTTTCATTGTTATGATTTCACTTTAAATAGACTAGATATGAAAAGAAAAAGAAAATGGAGCCAAAAAGGTTTACATCTCTCCTTGGAATGGGAGATAACCCCAGTGGGGTTGACCTATACTATTGATCTATAAGAGTGGTGTTTGTCTTGTTTTTTGTCCACTTGGACTTTTAATCATTACCATGAAACGATTATTTTTTATAATTCCTATATAGAATTTTTGTTATAAGTTTAGGTTAACCTCTACATTTCCTTTTTTCTTATAACTCATTGTTATGATTTATGACACTGTTCAGTAATTTTTTTTTTCTTTTTCTCTTCCCGCACCTTAGATTGACATCTTTATAAGCGAGTCTCCCAAGTCGGGGCAAAAGCTGAGTTACATACTTCAACACCCCCCCACCCACCACCCCCTTGGTAAGGGGCAACCCAAGCATCCATGAGCACAGGTGACAGACCTTCTGTAAGGCTCACGATTCCCTAAGTTCAGTTCTATGTCCACCGTGCCTTTATTCTCCCGTCACTCTACGCTAATGTCATATATAGCCTATCACTTGTGTCCTATATAGCCTCCCTTGTTTGGATCACGGCAATCTAGGTCAGTCACTCGAGTTTAAATTATCCAGCATGGCACTGCACAGGAAGGCACATATTGGCCGGTACACTCAATCGTGAACCACATGCAGACACTTACTTGAGAGGGAAAATCTAGGGAGCAAACTGTATTTCAACTGTTAATGTTAATGCTTAAATTTATAAAAGATCGTTCCTCATGCTCTCACTCTGTGGATGATGGCATAATTCTTGTACATGCGCATTTACTTTACCCAACATCTGCCTGTGTCGTATTTACACATGTAATGGAAAAATAAACAATTAAACAAATAAACAAAACAAAAAAAAAAGCCTCCACTTTGTCCAGTTCCTATATAAAAGATAACAATATTCAAGACTTTTAAGAAGGCGCTTTAAAACAACAATTGTATTCCTGCCAATCTACACCATAAAAAAATCATGGCTGAAAACATACCCCCTGGGCAATTTAGAAGGATAAACAAAAATTGTTCTAAACCAGAGATGGTCTTCTCCAGATGAATTAAATAAAACAGATTTTTTTGGATAAAGGTTACAAAACCGATCTCTTTGATAAGGCATTCAAACAAGTTGTTGAAACACCTAGAGAAGAAACTCTGATTAAGAAGACCAAATAAGAAGATTTTATAAAAATTCCTGCTTTTATCATTAAATTTAGCAAGCATTTGAAAAAACATTAGGTCCATTTTAAATAAACAATGGAATACCTTACAAGAAGATCATATTCTCAAGGGTTATCTGCTCTACAGCTAAAAAACACCTTTTAGCTCCTACCAGTAAAACTCACACAAACCAGAACCATAAAATAGGTTTTTATAAATGTATAAAAAGCCTGGCATGTAAAAATAATTCTCATTGTGAACCTATAAGTAAGGAATTTTATGACAGCAAATTAGAGAAAAGATATACAGTTAAAACTAGGGATGTGCATGGGAAAAATATTTGGTTCAACATTCCGAAATTCGGCACTTCAGGTAAGTGTAGGTTTAGGGGTAGGGCTAGGTTGGGGTAGGGTTAGGGCTAGGGTTAGGTTTAGGGGTAGGTTTAGGGTAAGGTTAGGTTATGGGGAAGTGTTAGGGTAAGTGTAGGTTTAGGAGTAGGGTTAGGGTAGGGTTAGAGTTAGGAATAGGGTTAGGGTTACCCTACCCCAACCACTAACCCTACCCCAACCACTAACCCTACCCTAACCCTACCCCAACCCTTAACCCTAACCCTAAACCAACCCCATAACCCTACCTCTACCCCAACCACTAACCCAACCCTCTTCTGGTTTGTCACTTTACAGAAATCTGAAGCACTTTGGAAATTCGGCAATTCTGTTCGGTATTCTGAAATTCGGCACTTCGGAAGCATGCAAATGTCTGAAATTCATCCGAATTGCACATGTCTAATTAAAACCCATTTAAATTGCAACACTTCTGGTGAAATTCATTTATTGGAATGTCCCTGCAAAAAACTATATGTTGTATGTACCAAAAGAACCCTAAAAACAAAGATAGGGGAACACCTCAGGAATATTAAAAAGGCTGACGGTCACATAACCTTTACAGACATTTTAATTTAACACACAACAAAGACCCATCAGGTCAACAATGTATGAATATATAGAAAATATCCCCACATTGGCAAGGAGGAGATATAGATAAAGAAATGGACAAAATAAAGGCTTTTTGGATTTACATTTGCTTTAACCTGGTGGTTTAAATGTGGATTTTGTACTGATTACTTTTTTTAAAAAATCTGTTTTTATTAGATATCTTGTTTTTTTAAGAAATTCATTCTCATAAGGAACAAAAAAAAAAAAAGAACAGCTCAAGACACACAGGTCTCATTGTAAAGACAATATTACATATTACAAAGTGCCAAATACAAATCATGAGCAGCAAGCTATATAAAGTACACCATCAAAAGGAATATTGGCAAATTGGCATATTCCCTTCTAGCAGTCAGTCTATCAAGGAGACCACTTTTAAGTGTCACATTACCCTACTTTGCAAAGAAGGCTCCCTATGATGTCACATTATGAGGGGTGACTATGTGGATGAGTCCCGTCTCCCGTGTACATACATAGTGGGAATCAAATGTAAAGGAGGGCCGGTCTGGGACAGCATGACATAGCAATTACTGTCCGAGAGCTTACAGTCCAAACTTTCTCCTCCATTCCAGCATGGAGAGGTTTCTGTAGAGAATGTCCAGAGAAGTACAAGTCAAAAAGTGAGAGAGAAAGAGGGACATAGATAATAAAAAAATAAGAAAACAAAAAGGAAAAAGAGAGATTAGATAAAGCAAACAAGAGACTGAACATGGACTCAAGGTAGATCTCTCCCCCCCCCAATCCGCCAGCCAATCTTTCTGCCCCTGTCTTGCTCTGCCATGAACACAAACCATGGTTGCCACCATTCTACATGTTTGGTACCCATGCCAGCAGTAGCAGCATGTGCTGCCTCCGCATTTTGAATTTCCTCAACTTTCTGTAACCAGCATTCTTTCGTGGTATTTATCTCTTTTCATGACCTCTTTCCGCAATTTGTTTTATACCATTTGACCATTTGACCACTCTTTATTGAAAAACATTTTGCTCCTTGTCTTAATCTTTTTATTTTCAATCAGGAGATAACTTTTTGTACTATTGTTTATTAGGGAATAGTCCTCTTTTAGATTAATTTATTTTTTCTTATTTTAGGTAAGGGAACAATACTTATATCCAATGCCTTCATTGGAAAACATTATGTTCTCTATCCAAATCCTTTTTATACGCTATAATCAGGAGATTAGATTTCATTTTTCATATTTATTTTAAATTTTATAATACGGTTTGATATCACATGTGTCTAGCACCTTGTTCCACTTCATGGTATGATGTAAGTCTTTGTACAATCATTTTAATTTATATGGGGAATAAACCTCCTTTACATTCATCTAGTTATTCTTTTAAAATACATGAGTACATGGTAAATCCACGATCTTCTCTTATTTAAATACTTTTTGTTCCTGATCTAAATCTTATTATTATTTTATTTTAAAGAACTGTATATAAGATAGTTTTATGTTATGTTTCTTTTAATATGTGTGATGCTTGCTTAAAATTATTTGCTGAATGGCTTTTTTAGTATCAATCCTATTTTACATTAACTTCATTTAAACAATTTAAATGGGTACCTGACCCTTTAAAATATGCTTTGTTTTCAGCTATAAAAGACAGGGGAGGCTAACAACTTCTACCTCTGATGAAGTGTCCAGGTGGAGTCAATAGGAGCATAGGTGTCAAGAATAGCAATAACTCAACACGAAAAACGCAAAGTAAATCTTAAAGGGAAACACAGAGGTCATTTTAGTGGCCAGGCTCTTGAGGGCAGTTAGACAAAATGTCTGCAGGCAGACAGAAAACATGAGATAGGCTGATGACAAGGCTAACAGAGAAACACAGAATCGATAAACAAGCCAAAAGTCAGGATAACAGACAACAGGAATGGTCCAACAAGCCAAAGTCATAAATCAATCTAGACAATAGATACTCGAAGGCACTCTCGGGTAACAAGAACGACGACAGGCCAAGAAAACAAGGACAACTAAGAAGTATATATACCCTATACTTGTGATTCGTTACAGAAGGTTGTGGTTTTATAAGTGAATACCTAGTGTCAAGTGGAAGGGTTCCATGTCATAAAAGATGTCAGAACAAGGCACCGGGAAGTTAGTTATAAGTGGGAATTGTCTCATGTGCATTGGAGTACAGAAGTGACATACCTTCTGTGATTGCACGGCATCACAAGGGACAGGTATTGTGACATCAGGTAATACCTGAAGTTAAGTGAATTCCATTGCTGCATAAACAATTTAAAAAATGCTCAAGTCTAGTGCAACATACAAACAATATGATAACTATTATTTCTTTAACATTTCTCACCATCAAATTATACTTTCTATATTAAAGAAAACAGTTGTATCAATGTATGTTTACTATTATTGTTACCCTAATTTTTTGTATCCCTGATTCTGAAATGTACTGAGTTTCATATCTATCTAGTTCATTGTATTTTCTCAGAATTCTTGTGTCTCATCCTTAGCTAAGGGCCATACAGACCCAAGAACTCAACTTAATGGAGGCACGCCTTGGACAATGAAATACTCAAATAGAAAATTGGAGTTTACACTGTTTTGCTTAGCACCTAACTTCGGCATCCATTGGTTTAATCTCCAGTATTTAGTTTTAACAGAATCTGGACTATTAACCCTAGTACATTTAGATTTTAGTTTCCACTCAACAGTCTTCAAGGTTTTATATGGCGCAAACTGTTCATACTACATAAGCTACATTTCCCTATACATATTTAAACAATTGTTGTGCTAATTAAAAGCCAGAATGTTAATGATCTTAGAGCCACACATTTGGAAACCAAGTTCTGGGTACCCTAAATATTTCAATCAAAGTGATGACCTATGTACATTAATGGAGTATAGTTTCTCTGTATTGCTAAATAATAAAATAGCTGCAAGCAACAGATTACATTTCAGTACAGTGTGTGAAAGATTAACATGACAGCGGTATCAAAAGGAATTCATTTGGACCTATTCAGCCTGGCAGCAATGCTAAATTGTACTATTTTGATATGCCCCATCCTATGTGTCTTTCCAAAAACAGCATTCTAGTATTAAATGTTCTGTGAGTTCTTTCAGCCCCCTTAAGACCATTTCACAGTTTGTAACCAAGTAAATTATTGCTAAAGACAATATTTATGTTAGTAAAAAAGTTGATTTCATGCAATTCTACCCCATACTCCTTACATTGAACAGACTTAATGGAACACTATAAGGTCAGACACAAACATGCATTCCTGACTGTCAGGACACAAATATGTATACCTGAGCCTATAGTATTAAAAAGTCTATCCGGCTCCACAGTTTCCCCCTGCGCTCCTAAATATAGTAAAATATTACTTTTATCTCAGTCTGCTGGTGCTGACTCTGCCCCTGATCTGCCTCCTTGGCTGACATCACCAGAAGTGATGATCTCAGCCAAGCACAATGCTTTTCCATAGGAAAATTCCGATTCTCAGTCAAGAAGGTTGACCAGGGGCAGAGTCAAACACAGCCCTGGTCAATCAGCATCCCCTTCTAGAGATGCATTGATGCATCAATGCATCTCTATGATGATAGTTCAGTGTCTCCATGCAGTCGGCGGAGACACTGAATTTTGGTGCTGCACACTGTGCAGCACTGCCACAGGAAGCACCTCTGGTAGCCATCTAAGCAGTGGCCACTAGAGGTGCCCTTAGGCTGTATTGTAAACATTGCCTTCTCTCTAAAAAGACAGTGTTTACAGCAAAAAGCCTGCAAGTACTGACTAAACTCACCAGAAAGATGTACTCTTAAAACATTTGTAACATCTCTTTCCTCTCTTACTTTTTTGTGACAACATTGTGGTAGTTTCTATCCATTAAGTTGCCAAACGGGTGGCTTTTTCAGGTTAATAAGTAATTTGAGAAAACATTGAATGCTAATAGCCTGAAATGCTATTGGCATTAAGTTTATTTTGTCTTAGAAAGATGAAATATCACTACAAGGGTGACAATACAAGCTTTGTAAGTAATTTGTTATTGAAGTTAGTTAGCTGGGTGACAGTGGGGCGAGGAAGTAGGGGGGGAGGGAAGAGGAAAGGGCTAGCTAGTCCTGATTTGGTGCAACCTAGCAGATTTGCCCGCTTGAGGGAAGATGTTGGGAGCATCAGCTCAGGAGTAGCTGTATTAGAGGAAGCTGTTACTTCTAACAGCCGAGCTAACAGCCCCCCTAGTACGGGTGGGGATCAAAATGTAAGGAAGGCCAGACAGGTTGTGGTGGTAGGGGACTCTATCATTAGGAGAGCAGATAGGGAAATCTGCCGCTCTGATCGGCTCAACCGGACAGTTTGCTGTCTCCCGGGTGCTCGGGTCCGGCATGTTGCTGACAGAGTGGATGGATTATTGGGAGGGGCTGGGGATGACCCAGCGGTCATGGTCCATGTTGGTACCAATGACAAAGTAAGAGGAAGATGGAAGGTCCTAAAGAATGATTTCAGGGAATTAGGTAGCAAACTTAAGAAAAGGACCTCCAAGGTGGTATTCTCTGAGATATTACCTGTGCCACGCGCTACAGTGGAAAGGCAGCGGGAGATTAGAGAGGTCAATGCGTGGCTTAAGTCTTGGTGCAGGAAGGAGGGTTTTGGGTTTTTAGAGCACTGGGCCGACTTTGCGATTGGGTACAACCTTTATAGTGGTGATGGATTGCACCTAAACGGGAGAGGGTCTGCAGTGCTGGGGGATAGGATGGCTAGAAGGTTGGAGGAGATTTTAAACTAGTAGTAGGGGGGGAGGGTCATAGCAATCTACAAAATGGAGATAGGACAGAAAGGAGATGGGCTTTAGCACAGTATAAGGGGGGTGGAAACGGGGGGAGGGGCAAGCTCAGAACAGAGAAGCTGTGTAATGTTGAAAATTCACAAAATATACAAGTGACGCATAATATTAAATGTATGCTTACTAATGCAAGGAGCCTAAATAACAAAATGGGGGAACTAGAGGCATTAGCATACACTAAACAATATGATATAATAGGCATAACTGAAACATGGTGGGATGAGACACATGACTGGGCAGCTAACTTAAATGGGTACATGTTATTTAGGAAGGATAGGAAAAACAAGAAGGGTGGTGGGGTATGTTTGTATGTCAAACATGATTTAAAGCCAAATGTTAAGCAAATGGAATGCGAGGAGGATAATGTGGAAGCTTTATGGGTAAATATCTGCTTGGGGGAAAAGAAGGGAAACCAACTATTGGTTGGGATATGTTATAAACCACCTAATGTTAATATTGACGAGGAACAACAGCTGTTTGAGCAAATTGAGAAAGCTGCAAATCTGGGTAACACTTTAATTATTGGAGATTTTAATTACCCGGATATAAATTGGGACAGAGGGACTAGTGCCTCAGCAAAGGGAATTAGGTTTTTAAACTTGTTAAATGACACCTTCATGTCACAACTTGTACAAGCACCAACTAGAATGGATGCTTGTCTGGACCTGGTTTTAACAAACAACGTTGATCTTTTGACCAACATTCAAGTAGGTGAGCACTTGGGAAATAGTGATCACAATATAGTGTCCTTTGAAATAAACTCAAAAAAACAAAAGCACATGGGGAATACTAAAACATATAATTTTAAAAAGGCCAATTTCAATAAGTTAAGGGAAGCTTTACAATATATTGACTGGCATAAACTCTTTAGTGAAAAGAACACTGAGGATAAATGGATCATCTTCCAACAAATATTACAAAGGTACATTTCTCAGTATGTACCATTGGGAAATAAATATAAAAGAAACAAATTAAAACCAACATGGCTTAGTAGAGAAGTAAAACAAGAGATTACAACTAAGAGAAGGGCATTTAAAGCATTTAAATCGGACAAATCAGATGCATCTTATAAAAGATATAAGGATGCAAATAATGCGTGCAAAAAGGCAATTAGACTTGCTAAACTTCAAAATGAAATAATGATAGCTGAAGAGAGCAAAACCAACCCCAAAGCATTTTTTAAGTACATAAATTCTAAAAAAAAAAAAATGAAAGTGTAGGTACACTAAAAACTGAAACGGGGGTGTTAATTAATGAAGACCAGGAAAAGGCAGGAATTTTAAATAACTTTTTCTCCTCCGTATATATTAAGGAAGAACCCATGGCAATAGATGTGCAAATGATTGCTACTAAAAACTTGCAGAATAATTGTAATTGGTTAACTCAAGACAAGGTGCTGCAGCAACTAAAGAAAGTTAATATAAACAAAGCTCCAGGGCCTGACGGTATCCATCCACGTGTACTTAAGGAACTAAGTGCAGAAATAAGTGAACCTCTGTTTTTAATCTTTCAAGATTCTTTTCTTTCAGGAAGTGTTCCGGAGGATTGGAGGAAGGCAGATGTGGTTCCTATATTCAAAAAGGGTTCAAAATCCTTGCCTGGAAATTATAGACCTGTGAGCTTAACTTCTGTGGCTGGTAAAATATTTGAAAGTTATTAAGGGATAATATTCAAGAATTCCTTGAGAAGAACATGGTTATCAGCAAAAATCAGCATGGTTTTATGAAGCACAGGTCATGTCAAACTAACTTGATTGCGTTCTACGAAGAAGTAAGTAGAAGTATAGATCAGGGTGTTGCCGTGGATGTGATCTATTTGGATTTTGCCAAGGCATTTGATACAGTTCCACACAATAGATTAGTGTTCAAACTCAAGGAAATCGGTCTAGATGAAAATGCTTGTTCTTGGGTAGAACATTGGCTTAAAAACAGAGTACAAAGAGTTGTCATTAATGGTAAATTTTCAAGCTGGACAGAGGTGGCAAGTGGTGTCCCTCAGGGGTCTGTTCTGGGACCCCTTCTATTTAACATGTTTATAAATGATCTTGAAGACCGCATTGAAAGTCATGTTTCAGTGTTTGCAGATGACACCAAACTTTGTAAAACAATACAATGTGAGCAAGATATTACTTTGCTGCAGAGGGATTTAGATAGACTGGGGAGACTGGGCACTCAAATGGCAGATGAAATTTAATGTTGAAAAATGCAAAGTTATGCACTTCGGCGTAAAGAATACACAAGCAACGTATACCCTTAATGGAAGCGAATTAGGGATAACAACACATGAAAAGGACTTGGGAATTGTTATAGACAACAAACTATGCAACAATGTGCAATGTCAATCAGCAGTGGCCAAGGCCAGTAAGGTATTGTCATGCATGAAAAAGGGCATTCATTCTCGGGACAAGAATATAATTTTGCCTCTTTATAAATCACTGGTAAGACCCCATATTGAATATGCTGTGCAATTTTGGGCACCTGTTCTAAAGAAGGATATTATGGCACTAGAAAAAGTGCAGAGGCGGGCTACAAAATTAATAAAAGGAATGGAACATATCAGCTATGAAGAAAGGTTAACAAATTTAAACCTATTTAGTTTAGAAAAACGTCGCCTGAGAGGGGATATGATAACATTATACAAATATATTCGGGGCCAATACAAACCATTGTGTGGAAATCTATTCACAAACCGGACTTTACATAGGACACGAGGCCATGCGTTTAGACTGGAAGAAAGAAGATTTCGTCTAAGGCAAAGGAAAGGTTTTTTTACTGTAAGAACAATCAGGATGTGGAATTCTCTGCCTGAAGAAGTGGTTTTATCAGAGTCCATACAGATGTTCAAACAGCTACTAGATGCATACTTGCAAAAACAGAATATTCAAGGATATAATCTTTCAATGTAGGGTAATAACTGCTTGATCCAAGGATAAATCTGACTGCCATTCTGGGGTCAAGAAGGAATTTTTTTCCTAGCTTGTTGCAAAATTGTGCTTCAAACTGGGTTTTTTTGCCTTCTTTTGGATCAACAGCAAAAAACAAATGTGAGGAAGGCTGAACTTGATGGACGCAAGTCTCTTTTCAGCTATGTAACTATGTAACTATGTAACTATGTAAGTTATTGCATACAAGACGAATACAGAAAAAAAATCGATCAGTCAATTGAGAAATTGTACATTGTACTTGTAAGTGTCAAGACTAGACACCTTAACATTCTAATCTCAAGGCTAAGAGTAATGTAGTATGGGTAGGAAACCAAAGAAATACAAGTAATTCTAGGGATGAAGAGACAGACTACCTAATAGCTATGGCTATTAAGAAGCTTACTTCAATATGCAGCATGGATTTTGAGAGGCAAACTCCAAGCACTGGATCCAGGATACTCTATAATAAGCATGTATTTTTCCAGATTAAAACTTCTCAACTGCCCAAACACAATCTTTTACACTTGAAAGGTAGCATTGTTGCACAATAGGGTATTGTTGACATTGCTGCAGTAAGCCAATAAATGGTAATACATAGTTTATAGGCAGACATGGTGGGTTGTAGTAGCATGAATGTGGGTTGTAGTAGCAAGGGCATGAAACATCTGAGAACATGTTTATTTTAACAATATTTATCTACCCAACCTGAATGTTCAGTACCAAGATTTCAGGTCTATATAAATAATGAAAGGTTGAACAAGGCATTTCTAAAATACATGTGAGAAGTCTTATGAGATTTATTGCAAAAGACGTCTAAAAAAAACATGTGCCACAGACTGTGGTAAACAGATGGATCTCTAATTGGGGAATTGCTTTTTTCTGCACCTTCTGGGGTTTGAGCATATAAAAATGTTAATGAGTTGTATTTTGCAGGTTCTGAATGGTCCAGGTGGACCAGAATAAGGATTACTGAAGATAGCTTCTTAGGATTCTCACAAGCAACTGGAAATTGTAGAGTTCAATTTGGATCTTTGCCCTGCTTTAGAGAAAGGCAATAAGACAATTACAATGGTCTATATAGCACCAACATATCCCACAGCGTTGTACAATAGATAAACAAAGACAAAAAAATGAATCCTAAGAAAACACATTTGACATGTGAGAACACTGTAAAATACCTTGGTAGTATATGTCATTATGGCACAGATGTAAAGAATTATGATGTCACTTAGATGAGAGCATATCTGGAGAGGCTGAAAGAAGAGTAACTGGCATAGAGCTAATGCCTAGTACACTAAAAGTCGGGGGGTAACCCCAAATAGGAAACTAATAAGCAAGGAAAAGTGTACCGGTAGGGACTGGGATAAATTAGTGTACTCAGATAAGAATACCAGCTAACTACAGGATAAAACCATGAAGTAGCTACCAGACTAGCAACTTAGGAAGAGAAAAAGTAATAAAAGAGAAAATAAATACATTTTATTAAATATAATAGAATAAAAACTGGGTGCTCGTGTACAAAAGGTGAACAAACTGACAGGTGTTTGATGAAACTCAGTTTGGTGTAACGTGAAATGCTGCTATTGCTCCAGAATAAATCTCAAAATGTCAACTAGTCTATATTACTATAATGGGCTGCCTCATATGATTATATAAGTATTAGCAATAGATTAATACTCCATTGTAGACTGGTAAGAGTTAAGTAACAATACAACCTGTTTCGGGATCATAGTGAGCTATGGAGCAAAACCTGATATAGGTATTACCATGCACAGGTCTGTGCATCAATATATTACTTAGTCTGATGCGGTAAGCGGGAAAATAACATTGCAGTACGAATAATTCAATTAAATTGTACACGAGCACCCAGTTTTTATTTTATTATATTCAATAACATGTATTTATTTTCTCTTTTATTACTTTTTCTCTTCCTAAGTTGCTAGTCTGGCAGCTACTTCATGGTTCTATCCTGTAGCCAGCTGGTACTCTTATAAGAGTACACTTTTACTTGCTTATTTTAACTGGAGAGGCTGTAGAAGTTCTGCTAAAATTGCCTATCCCTGCTATAGAGTCTCTATAAGTGCTCCTTCAACATGGCGCTACATTACAAAAGATAAAAGGAGAAATTAAAAACTTCACTAGCTTTATCGTATCCCAATGTACGAATTCCTGGGCAAAGGCTAAATTCTACTGTTTAAATGACTAGCAGTGGTTAACTTATTAATAAAATCACTACCAGAATCATGACATATCCTGAAAAGCCAAAGGAAACTTGCAAATTTGTCAGATGGAATCACAGTCATTTAAATTAGGCTACAGCAAAGCAAAATACCAAATGAAGTACAATGACTATCAATCATTATGCTGCAATAGAATGAGTAACACAGATAGACCTCCAGTTTAAATAGGTGATCACAGTTAAAGGAATACTGTACTATCTTCCAGTTTATTATAATTCAGATGTATTTTATATATATTAATATACTGTATATCACCAAACGCCATTCCAATCATTTAATTATTAGTAATATTTATATTCAAAATAAGTATTTACCTTGTTTTCTTACAGTTGTTTAGTTGACCTTGCGGCATTACGCCCCGCCCCCTTTCACGTCATCAGTTACTTATCGTTCGGGTCCGATCACTAGCTTCTCATAGAGAAGCTTTGTGGACCATACGCACGTGCAGGGCATTTGCCGCTACGTGCCAATCAAATTACACTCATAGGGATTCATTGTATTCAATGATCCCTATGAGAAACTGTGAACGCTCTATTGCGTATGCGCTTCATTTGCGCGTTCACGAGCAGTGAGCTGAATCAGTTCCTTTAAAGTAGTGCAGCCCAAATGTATTGTTAATAAGAAAACTAAAGCATGGCATAGGATATTACTTGTGCCGTAAGACCAGTTGCTTATTAAAATGTAAATAAAAAAAACATGAAAAAGAGGGGAGGTGATGGTAAGGTGTGTGTACCCAATAACAGATGCAGGTGGGTCACAGGTGAAACAGTGATGTGTAAGTGTATAGTTGTGATGTGTGATACTGTGTAGACAGAGATAGTCAGTGTTAAAGGTCATTTATGCGCTCAGATGGTTGACAAGCTGATTATAACCTTTTTTAATAATGGATCTAGGAAGGTTTAGCTGGGACAGCTTGACAAAGACGAAAGGTGTTGTAAATTCTCAAATGTCAAACCCCAAATGAAAGGTTAGCTGGATGCTGTATTTTTATGAAACATTACTCTGCAAGAAAAGTAACAGGCAAAACATTACCTTTGATTTAAATTATTAACAAAGTCAAAACCAATTGGAGAGAGAATCTTTACTGTTTATGTTCAATGTGGGCTTATTAGTGCAGGGAGACATATATCTAACACTTGTACTTGCATATTAATATTGATCCAGTCACTTTGAGTTTTTGGAAAAAGCACAGATAATAGAAGTGACTGTAGGGGTTCCCAAACCAGCTGATATCCATCATTGGTCTGACCCTTATTTTGTGGAGACAGGCGCCCACCCCACTGGACCCCAGGAACATGTCCATGCCAGCTCTCCAGGTAGGGAGGCTGGATGGACATTTTTTAATAAAAAAAAAAAAAAATTGTGAGTGTGTGTCTGTGAGTGTCTGTGTGTGTCTGAGTATGTGTGTGTGTATGTGTGTCTGTGAATGTATGTGTGTGTGTGTCTGTGTACGTATGTGTGTGTGTGTCAGTGTATGTGTGTGTGTCTGTGATTGTATGCGTGTGTACGCATATATATATATATATGTGTGTGTATGTGTGTCAGTGTGTGCAAGTATATATACACAAGTGGATATTATTTTTTGAGGTGGGTGGGAATCTTGGGAGAGTTAGTACACTTTATTCCCCAGGACTTGACCCCTGCCGGCAGGGGAGATCTCCGGATCTCCCCTGTCGGCTCATGCAAAGCCGGCGCTATTTGAGTGCCGGCTCTGCTCTAAGCCTCCATGGGCCGGTGGGGAGATCAAAGATCTACCTCACCGGCCCACAGCAGCATGGAGGGAGGCAGGAGAGGACCCGGGGAGCTCTAGACAGAAGCTACGCCAGGTTCCTCTCGCGAGATCTGAGCGTTGCCATGGCAATGCTCAGATCTCGCAAGAGTGAACTCTAGCCCCGCAGGGATGGCACATGGCAGCAAGGATCTCCCCTCCCTACATAAGGTAAGAAGGGAGGGGGGATATTTACTAATCTGCACCCACCTTCACAATCCCTCCAAACATACAGCACACACATACAGCACCCTCACACACACAGCACACAAACAGCATCCACACACATACAGCACCCTCACACAAACAGCACACACGCAGCACACATACAGCACCCTCACACACACACAGCACCCTTACAAACACACAACACTCTCACACACAGCACACTAACAGCACCCTCACAAACAGCACACTCACAAATACACGACACAAACAGCACCCTCACACACACAGCACCCTCACACACACACACATCACACAAACAGCACACTACCAGCACCCTCAAACACAAACCGCACCCTCATACACAGCACACTAACTACACCCTCACTCACATAGCACACTACCAGCACCCTCACACAGATATCACACTAACAGCACCCTCACACACACACAGCACCCTTACACAGTGCACTAACAGTACACACAAACAGCATTGTATGTGTGTGTGTATATATATATATATATATATATATATACATGCTGCGTGTGTTTGTGCTTTAGGGTGCACACCCTAATGCAATAGCCTGCTTATGCCTATGGTCATGAATAAAGGCTAGGGATCATTCAGAGTCCTGTTAAATGTGTGCAAACTGTGCATTTTCTTGGTGTATTAATGGTATTGCCATTTTATTTGTTTGGTTGCTAAAAATGTGTAAACATTTTTTAATAAAAAAAGATTTGAAAATAAGCTATGCATTACTAGATATCTCATAGCTCCATGTTTAAAAAAAAAAAAAATTCTTTATTTTAAAGATTTTGTTTTATGGGGGAGGGGTACAGAAAAAAAAGAGTCTGGTAGTTAGAGTTTATAATACATACTTCGCATAACATGCATAGAATTATTGTGACCATCATACAATTTGAACACGTATGCAGGGGTTTCATCAGTGATAGGTTAAAACCCCTTCAGTTACCCACCTTCTTCCACCACCGGGCTCCCTTACCTCAGCTCCCCCGTCTGACGTCAGCGGAGCGGAATGCGCATGCGTGCGCATTCAAAGTGTCCATAGAAAAGCATTTTTCAATGCTTTCCTATGGACGCTCTGCGTGATGAAGGCATTAAATGCCTCCAGCGAAGCAGATGCGCTTCTAGTGTCCGGAAGAAAACTGCTATGAAACTGAAACTGCAATCTGAAACTACTATGTTTACATCAGGCAGGGTTAACCCTAGAGTGACCATTGAGCTGAAGTGGTCTGGGTGACTATAGTGTCCCTTTTAACCATCATAACAACATAACCAGTATAGTGACAATAATGCTGGGAGTACATTATTCTGGTAATGGGGAAAACTGGGCTGAGCAGTAAAAGCATCAGATCCTGCTACTCATTCACTGGCTGAGAGTGTCAGCTGAATTACATTCTGTACATATATATATATATATATATATATATGCATAGATTTGAAATTAGCCTGCCCAAAACTTTTGTTTGGGCTGGTTAATGACACCCCAGTGATGATGCCATAAGCACCATAACCACTTCAAATCAATGAAGTGGACATTGTGTTTGGAGTAACCCTTTAACTGGATTACTAAAATAAATAAATACTAAAAACAAAATAAAAATGTTAGTGGGTTAATGCCAAAAAGCCAAGAGCCACCTCTTCAGATGTTACCTTAAAAATGTTTAATAAATAAATAAATGTAAACATGCACGCAATCATGAACACACGCACGCGCTTAGTAGCAGAATTGACACTATAATGCCCAATTTAGTGATTAAACTGTCTGTTTTGTGAGGGATTGGGAAGGCCCAATAAATAAAAGATTACTGGAGCGAAAATTGCCTAATGCAGCTTATCGTTCCAGTAGAAGAACATGTCTATAATAATATAGCGAAAGACATACAAATACACGTCTCTTGATTAAATGACAGGCTTACAATTCTCTGCAAGGGTAAAAATAGCTCAGAACATGGATTGGTACTTTGCAAATCAAGATAGCTTTTGCACAGAATGAACGAATAAACCAATATACTGAAGTTTGTAGTAAGCATCCCTTTTGAAAAACTACAAAGATATAATTTATTTGAAGTAAAATAATGCAGCCTTTTCATTAGCCTTGGATTTTCTGAATTTAGATCATGTGATGGATAAAATCCTGGATTAAAATACATCTAAATCTGGTTTCTGATATTTAAACTGGATTTCTATTAATTTAATCCATTTTAATCCACTTTTTATTAATATAAACCTTAAAAGAACTAAAGCATTAATTCTTTGCATTAGTTTATTTTTTTCTATTTTGTTTTAACAATAAAGCATTCAACATTCAAAATTGCAATATTTAGAAAGCAACTGTATTCATCTACAGTTGCAATCAAAATTATTCAACCACCAGGTTTGTTGTCAACATTTACAGACTTTCAGCTGTTTGCAATGAACAAATCAAAGAGAATCAGTTGAAATAGTCCAACACTTCAAGTGGTTTCCCCAAATTCAAATGAAAATGCAACTTATAATTACTTTTCCAGTGTCAAAATTATTGAACCCCCTGGATAGAATCCCTCACAATAGCACAAATATGCAAAACAGGTGTTGTCTCAAGCACACCTGATGTAACTAAGCAAGGGCTTCATTAGTTGCACCAGGTGTGCATGAGCTGGAACACTTGAAATACATGAACTGGTTAGAGGTTTGTTGAGTGTCATGTTTGACTGCATGTTAGAAATATGTCAAAAGTCAAAAGAATGGTCTACAAAGTAAGAGAACATCCCTTCACAAAAAAGGAACAGGATACAAAAAGATAGTGAAGCCACTGACTGTTCCTAAAGACACCGTTGGAAGCATAGTTCACAATTTCAAAGTTGAAGGAACGGTGGTTACACTATCTAGACAGGGCAGAAAAATTAGGCTATCAATGGCTGCAACCAGATTTCTGAGAAGGCAGGTTGTGAAAAACCACTCAGTGACTTAAAAAAACCTGTAGCAAAACGTGGTGGCAACAGGAATTAAGGTTTCAGTGAGCACAGTAAGGCGCGTACTAAACGAGCAAACCAGGCAAGGTTGTGCAGTATCAGGTGTCAAGCAGCTAGGAGCCGACCACCTGAACATCTATACAGCCATGTTTACTAAGATGTTTACTAAGATTGACACCGCTACACTGGATTCTTGATCAGAGGTGCTATATGGCAGAAAATGGTGTATCTCTTTGAAAAAGGCCCTTTGGGTGAAATTAGTGTTTTTATGTCACTGGCTTTATTATCTTTGTTTTAAATAAAACTATTTTTTTACCTTACCTGGACCCTGATGTTATCCTTGAAGATTTTATCCGGAAGAGCCACCATTTTTACCTCATTGGTGGGGAGTAAACCACCTATGGTACACAGGATCGAGCAACAATCTCATTTATTGCTTTTATTATGTGAGTTTACCTCCTTTTATTTTACTTTAACACCAACAATACAGAGAGCACTATTTGCTATTCACAATACAGTGGCAATGCAATGTGGTTTGACCGCTTTCCGACGTCAATACACATAACCACCAATCTTTTGGTGAACAGAAAAGGCTGGTGCTTCAATAAGTCCGTATTCCTGGACCAAAAAGTAATTCAAGAGGTGAACTCCTCTCTCATTAGGTATTTTGAAAAAAACACTAATTTAGATACGTACCCAGGATCACTTTGGGTACCGCACAAGTGTGTAGTCTGAGGGCAACTGATACATGCATACACTGCAAGAAGATCCAGTCAGAGAAAATGCTGGATATTCTACACAAAATTACAAACCAAGAGACTTGACACAAACATTGTGCGAACCACTCTAGCAAGAACTCCTCATGGCAAGGAATGAATTGCCAGCTCTACTCACACAGAAATATTACCTCTCACTTCAAAAATCCCAGCACCTGTTTTATGAGCACTCCAACAAGTGCAGTAGGATATGAGCCCGTAAATTATGAAAGAGATAGGAACAGTTACATATAATCCATATAAAAATTAACCCAGCAATTCCACCTCCTTCCCACGGAAGAGTACAGTTGTGTTTCATTGTTACTGTAAACTTAGGTTCTTAGATCGAAGGAATAACTACGAAGAATGCCAACATTGAGGAATATCTCTCTACAAAAGTGGCACATACTCTTTAGGCTACCGGAAGCAGAAATAACAATCAAAGAAATAGAGGCAATCAATACCTCCAAGACAAGACAAACTCCGGGACTGGATGGATTTCCACTCAAATTATTATAAAGTAGCATTTGGGGAAACCTTAATTCCGCGCCTATTGTCATCCTTCAACTCCTTACTTCAGAGGTGACACAGATTTCTTCAGGCCATATCACCATTCTGCGCAAAGTAGGTAAAGACCCTGAATTGTGCTCCAGTTATAGGCAATATCAATGCTGAACTTGGACATTAAAACTGTTGGCCAAGATACTTTACTATAGTATTTTTACTATAGTTTTTACTATATATTGGGGCTGATGTGTACTGTAGTCATTACTGCCACCCAGTGATGGGAGTGAGCGCAGGACTTATCTTTCTGTATTTGTAAAGATTGTACCGCTGCCCGCTACCAATATTTTGCCACCCCCCCACATGTTCTGCCCACCATTTGACATTACAATGCCCCACCCATATGATCTGCCATATGGGCCAACGCAAGTTCTGCACACAGAGTCTTTGATCTGCAGGGACAGGCTATAGACACCAGAACCACTACATTGAGCTGTAGTGGTTCTGGTGACTATAGTGGCCCTTTAACAAGGTAAATTAGAGATTAGTGCCACTAATAATAAACTGAATTGCCTACTTACCACCAGATGAGGACAGAGGATGATGATGGGCTCAGGCTGCAGTCTGGCTCCACTGATCTGGTGTAGAATAGGCTCTCTGTAGACTGTAACAGTGCTCATAAAAATCAACGAACAGGAAGCAGCTCCATTTTCTAGGGGCCCCTTACACAGCTCAAGGTCTAGGCCCCCAGGGCCTGACCGTGTGAATGCCTACAAGGCCCGCCCATAAGTCCACCTTCTTATAGAATGTAGTGTATAGGGATACCAATTTGTGTAAGGGATGTAGCGTGTGTTTGTATGTAAGGAATGTATTGTGTGAGTCTGTGTTTGTAGGTGTAAGGAATGCAAGATGTGTTTTTCTGTAATGTAATGCAGTGTGTGTCTGTAAGGTGTGCATAGAGTGTGTGTAAGAGATGCATTTTGTTTCTGTGTGTAAGAGAAGCAGTGTGTGTGTGTGTAAGGGATACATTGTGTGTTTCTGTGTGTGTGTGTAGGGATGCATTGTGTGTTTCTGTGTATGTGTAAGGATGCATTGTGTATGTCTGTAGTGTAAAAGAGAGGATTTGTGGGGTAGGATAGGGGCTGAGAGCAGAGCAGCTCCTTATTTTCTTATAGTGCTCTCCCCTCCTGTCCCTTAGTGCTCTCCCTTTCCCCCCTTTCCTTTAGTGATATCCCCGCTCCTCCAGTCCATTAGTGCTCTCCCCAATTCCCTCAGCGCTCCCACTCCTGTCCTTTAGTGCTCTCATCTCCCCTCCTGTCCCTTAGTGATCTTCCCTACCCCTCTGTACCTTAGTGCTCTCTCCTCCCTTAGAGCTCTCCCCGCCCCCTTGTGGTTTCTCCCCTTTATTTCCTGTCCCTCAGTGTTCCACTCTGCTCCCTGTCCCTTAGTGGTCCCCCCCTTAGTGGTCCTCCCTCTCCTTCCCTCCCCCCCCTTAGTGGTCCTCCCTCTCCTGCGGGACAGGAGATTCTATTTCCTGTACCTGGCCGGGCTGACAGGAAGTGCTCGGTCCGCACCGCCCGGCCACGTTACACTGAGTGACTGGCAGGAGGGAGTGCTGTGCGCTTCCCTCCTGCCGGGTCAGCCAAATCTGGCGCCCGCTGGGCCGGTGTGGACTAGGCGACTGCCTAAGTTGCCTATAGGATGCGCCAGCCCTGTTTGGGAGATAACTACCAACTGGGGGGAGCATTCACTTCCTAAACGTCAGGGGGAACATTCATCGGTGTTCACACAGGAACTCCTGAAAGTGGACCGGCCATTGCCCCCTTTTCCCTGGAACTGTTTTGGGCTATCACCTCATGCCCGGCAGGTCAGAACTTTACCCGAATGGCAATTCCGTTCTACCGAATGGATCTGAGCGCTATTTGGACAACTTGGGAGCTCAGATTTGGGCTATTCGGGGATATTTGTGGGGTTCTGTGGATTATTACTATGTTTTTGGGCTGTTTTATGTATTTTTCATATAGTTTTCTGTAACTGAAAGATAATTTAGTTACTAAGTTTTGACTTAATTATCTCCCAGACACAGGGACGCCTGGGAGGGGTTACGGTTGTTTTGAATTGAGACCCCATGCTGGGGGTCTGTGCATAAAAGGCTGAGTTTGTGCTGAATAATACCAGTTGTCCTCCCAGAACTGCCTGTCGTCCAGTTACTGGGGAGGCATTCACTTCCCAGCACCTTGTTCCAGAGATCCAGCGGAGAAAAGTCCTTGTCAGGACTAGAGTTTCGCTACACAGATCAAAGTGGTTTTGTACCCGGCAATACAATACGACTTTTCAACATGGCGCACTTTGCCCAGGAGTTGATTTTCATTCTCCTTTCTGTTTTTTTTAATGTATCTGACTCTTCATAGGATAGGAATAGGTGAAAACTTTAGCAAGTAGGTTAAAGCATTGTATGCGATTCCGACAGCCAGGGTGAGAATCAATGGATGTCTCTCAGATCTGGTGACAATTTCCAATGGTACTTGTCAGGGTACTTTTACCACTTATTGTTTGTTTTGATAATCAATCCATTTCTAGGAGCCATCTGGCAAAATCACAACATCCGGTATTCTAAACATGCAGGAGCTGAACACAAGCTCTTGGCATATGTGGATGACCTCCTTTTCTATGGCCTCGATCTCCCATGCCACATCTCTCACTGTCCTCTTGGACGCGCCAACCCGGCGTGCCAAGGTGATTCAGCCAGAACAGTTCAGCATCAATTGGTAGCGAGACTTCTTCCCGGCTTCAGTAGTGATGCCACATATTGCTCTAGGCCCATGAATTATTGGGGAAGGGCTTTACCTGTATAAAAGTCACATGGGAGCCATAAAATCTAGCGGATTAATAGGGGATCAAATACTTATTTCACTCATTGATATGCAAATCAATTTATAACTTTTTTGACATGTGTTTTTTCTGGATTTTATTTGGTTATTCTGTCTCTCACTGTTAAAATACACCTACCATTAAAATTATAGACTGATCATTTCTTTGTCAGTGGACAAATGTTCAAAATCAGCAGGGGATCAAATATGTTTTTTCCTCACTGTATGCACTGTTGAAGTTTGAATGCAGGGGTGTATTTGTGTGTAGTGTTGGCGTTTGAATGCTGAGATATATGCACATATACACATGCATTGCCAAACACACACTGTGACACATACACACACACAGAAACACATGCAGATACACAGATATACACACTGACACACATGCAGCTATACACTCACTTATTCACACACATACACAACCTGACACACATGCAGATACACTGACACCACAGATACACACTGACAACATACAGATACATAGATACAATGACAACATACAGATACACACATTGACACATACAGACACACAGATACATAACCTGAGACACATGCAGATAGAAACACTGAAACACATACAGATACACAGGCACACAGATACACACATTGACTACATACAGATACACATATATACACACTGACACACACTGTGACAGACATATTGACTCACACATACAGACACATACTGTGACAGATATATTGACACACTGACACACAAACACACACAGGCATACTGGCTGACAAACACAAACACACTTTTCAACATAGCGCACTTTGCCCAGGAGTTGATTTTCATTCTCCTTTCTGGTTTTTTTTATGTATCTGACTCTTCATAGGATAGGAATTGGTGAAAACTTTAGCAAGTGGGTTAAAGCATTGTATGCAATTCCGACAGCCAGGTTGAGATTCAATGGATGTCTCTCGGATCTGGTGACGATTTCCAATGGTACTCGTCAGGGTACTTTTACCACTTATTGTTTGTTTTGATCCTCAATCCATTTCTAGGAGCCATCTGGCAAAATCACAACATCCGGTATTCCAAACATGCAGGAGCTGAACACAAGCTCTTGGCATATGTGGATGACCTCCTTTTCTATGGCCTCGATCTCCCATGCCACATCTCTCACTGTCCTCTTGGACGCGCCAACCCGGCATGCACCTCCACACACACAAACTGGCACACACATAGACAGACATACTGACACACACACACACAGACATACTGGCACACACACACATACTTGCACACACACAGACAGACATACTGACACACACATACACACAAACTTTACACTTTTAAAGTCAGTTTCCTACCTTTGCTGGTACCTTTCTGGGGTCCAGTGTGCTGGCTAGGGTGCTTGGGAGTTGGGGTCTGCTCTGCTTGTTGGCTCCTGCCTCCTGGCTTTGCCTCTCTCCCACGCGGCTCATCGTCTCTGTGGGAGGACGTGACTCACCATCGTCACGTCCTCCCATGCTGCCGTAAAGGGGCTCAGTCGAGCGGTTAAAGGGCCACAGTGCCCGACCAGGTCCATACTGAAACATGCTCACTGATTGGCCCTTAGTGTGTTTGGCCCCTGGTGGGAACATTTTGTTATTGTTGGATGCAGGTGACGGGGTCATAGGGCAGCTGCATTGCCCCCCCCCCCCAGGTGTAACTGGGCCCGGGGCAGTTGCCCTTTTTGCCCCATGTAAAAGATGGCCCTGCTGAAACACTTTCTGATTACTTACATTTGGCAATTTTATCATGTGGATCCTGCAATGAGGATTCTGTTGTATGAATACACACACAGCACCCCTCACACACACACACACAGCACCCCTCACACACACACACAGCACCCCTCACACACACACACAGCAACCATCACACACACACACAGCAACCCTCACACACACACTGCAACCCTCACACACACACAGCACCCCTCACACACACACAGCACCCCTCACACACACACCACACACAGCACCCCACACAAACACATACACTACACCCCTCAATGCAGTATGTGTGTGTATTCAGCAGTCTCTGTGTGTGTGTATTCAGCAGTCTGTGTGTGTGCATGTATTCAGCAGTGTGTGTGTGTGTGTACTCAGCAGTGTGTGTATTCAGCTGACTGTGTGTGTGTGTGTATTCAGCGGACTGTGTGTGTATGTATTCAGCAGTCTGTGTATGTATTCAGCAGTCTGTGTGTGTGTGTATTCAGCAGTCTGTGTGTGTGTACTCAGCAGTCTGTCTGTATGTGTATTCAGACTGTGTGTCTGTGTATTCATCAGTCTCTGTATTAAGCAGTCTTGTGTGTGTGTATTCAGCAGACTGTGAGCATGTATTCAGCAGCAGTCTGTGTGTGTATGTATTGCATTTGTTGGAGATACTAATAAATATAAGCTTAATTTTATCTATTTATATCATTATTTAAAATTTGTATCATTGAACTCTCTGTTGTTGTGTTCTTTTAAAACAAAAGTTGTTAATTAGTTCGGACAACAGTACGAGTTCTTTTTTCTAAACTTAAACCTCAGTATTGAGGTTTAATTGCCGTGTTGGCACTTTAAGGAAAAAAAAGTTGGCATGTATTGCGGTTTGGGCACTCGGGCTCAAAACGGTTCGCCATCACTGTTATAGGACTACTGTAGTGCTACTATGTATATACTCAATTTATGCTCGGTTACATTTTTCATTTTTTTTCTAGTGATTTAGCCTTCGCAATATGTAACAGGATTTTTATTACCATAGTTACCATTCATCTTGTTGCTCCTTTGTATAATAATACTTCATTTGATGTAACATGACCACTGTTATGCTGTATATTCTTTATTTATGTTTATCCTATTTCCATATGATTGTCTTGCTTGATCATGTAATCGATCATTTGTACAATATACAGTAATTGCATTCATGACTAAAGTTATGGCTGAAACGTTTCTATTTTGTAGGTTTTCCCTTCCCCCTTTCTCCCCCTTTCTATATGGTTCAATAAGTACATGGCCTTTTAACAGCAATTGCTCACTTTTCTCTCCTATTCTAATTGGATACTTTATGTTTTAAGGGATTAGTGGTTCCACCTTCTATATGGATGGCGCATTGGGGCGCAGAATGAATGTGCTGAGGCTGTGGGGGCAAGGGGAACCAATTTTCTGCGTGCATGCTCAACTTCCAGTGACATCAGTGGAGGATGACAATGCTGCAGGGATCGAGGGGCATTGTAACTTTTATATTTTATTGTGGGTTTTTTTTTTGGGGGGGGAAACAGGAGAACCAGAACAGGAAGGATCACTATGACCAAAAACACAGTTTTCTGAAAGCAGCTCTGTCATTTACTTGGGTCTTTGTATATTTTGCAAAGACCACTGATAGAGAAAGAAACACTTAAGGTGCAGAGGCCCTGGCTTGCAGGTATGGTGTGTTATTTTTACCTGATTATGTGTCCTGCAGGCGCCTCTATCTTCATTGATTAGCTCTTGGAGCTTCATACTTAGGAGCCCACATCAGTGCTGTAACACTAATGTTTATGAATGATCACGTAAGGCATCTGGAGTCTCCATAGATATTATCTCGCAATGAGTAAGATAATGTCTTATTCCCACAGCCACCACTAGTGACAGCTCTGGGAAGTGACAAAATCTGAAGGCGGCTGTAGCTCCACCTTGTCTAATTCGTTTTTTTTACAAAAAGACAAAATACTTTGTTGTATATCTTTTGACTGCATTGGAATTTCAAGTAATCTTTATGAAATGCTAATTATTATTATTATTATTATTTTACAGAGCCCTTTTAAAACATTGTATTACGGTTTGAGCTATGATTACACAAATTTGCTAAACTACTTACATGCTAGCAAGAAAATATTACAAATATTACAACTTTTATTCAAATCAATAAATGGACAATAATAATGTTGTTTCATGTTTCCAAAAACGCATTGATAGAGCAGTTCAAAGGGTCTGATATGCAAACATTAATTTCCAGCTCAATTATAGCACAGGGTAGAAATCTATGAAATAAGGCCAATGATAATGACATTTATAAATAGATGACACAGATTGATTGCTTTAGGATATGACTGAGAATAAAAAAGAAAGTCTAACCAATCACAACTCCCATACCTGTCCACATTAGTTTCTCACCATGATGTTAGCTAGATGTATCTCATATTCTTTTTTTTTTTTTTATTCTTTTTTTTTCACAAAAAGAAGTGCATATTAGTAGCAATATAGAGGCTTACGCAGAAGCCACATTAATTTTTGTGTTTTCAGTCAAGTTAGTCATTCAGAAAGGAAGAATACTACGTTAGTGTGTGCTGTATGTAAACTGACACCTCTAATCTTTTCAGTGGTCTGTCTGTCGTCTTGAGGATCGCTGTGTATGCATATCCTAGGTTGCCTCTTAGCACTTGCTGTAGAGTTATTTGTCACTTCGATTAGTGTGTTTATATATAATTGTTAAAGTGCCATAACAGAAACATTCTGAAAATTAAACAAACATAAAACCAATAATACAGTAAATTGGTGTATCTGTTTCCGCGACAGACAAGGTCTGTCGTGTGCCCTTTTATCATGAGCCCTGAGTGTGCGTTCAGTTCCCTTGTCCACCCTCTGTATTCTCCTGGTACTGTTCCCACAACTCCCACACTCTGCCTAAATTTTTAGTGGTGTGTCTGACCAGGGAGGTTAACCTGTCCATAAGGTAATTGTCTTTTATTTTTGCTAATACAAGAGCCATGGGGGGTGTTTCCAGGCATAACCATTTTTGTGCCCGTGCCCTGCGGGCCGCCAAGTATACCATGTTTAGTAGTTGTTGCTCTGGGCGTGTAAGGCCTTCTATCGGCCTGGAGAGGAGGCAGGCCCATGGGTCTAACTGTAATGGTCTCTGCATTATGTTCGAAGTTAGATTGGTGATTTGGGACCAATAGGCCCGTACTGAAGGGCATGTCCACCACATGTGCATATAGGTGCCTTGTTCCCCGCAACCGTGCCAGCATAGATCTGTGGAAGTGATCTGCATACGGAATTGTTTTACCAGGGTGGTATACCACCTGAAAAGCGTTTTAAATGACTGCTCCTGGAGGGTAACGCAAATGAACAATCTGGCTGTGGCCTCTCACATGTCCTGCCAGTCTGAGCCCTCTAGTGTCTCCTCCAGATCTGCCTCCCACTGGTCCGTGTATAGGAGCTCCCCCCACTCTTTGGCCTCCCCGCTAAGGTGAGAATATAATAGTGAGATAAGACAATTGGGGTGTTTTTCCTGGTAACAAATATTCTCGAACCAGGTGAGAGGAAGGGTGGCTTTCTCCTTGACTTCTTTGCACAGCAAAGTCGCGTATCTGGAGGTAGCGAAAAAAGTCCCTGGTAGTCAGGGGGGATTGTTCCCTGAGGTGATCGTATGAGACTACTTGATTACTTTTGTATAGGTGGCAATATCTCTGGAGACCTGCTCTCTCCAAGCCGCCAAAGTTGGCTGCCTGCATTCCTGGTGGGAAGGATCGGTTCCTGAGTACGGGGGACATTGGGGAGGGGAACCTGCTTAGAGAGTATTTAGTTGCTATTTGATCCCATATTCGTAAGGAGTTCGTTATTGCAGGGCATGCTATCCTGGGGAGTGCTCTATGTGTCCTATGTAACCAGGGATAAAACTGCGGTAGGTCTTGCCCCATAAGAAAGGATTGGAGTTCGACCCATTGTCGGGTGTCTGGTGCAGAATGCCAGTATGCTATTTGCGCCGTTTGCGCTGCCAGGTAGTATAGGTACATGTTTGGCAGCCCTGGACCCCCTCTGTCCTTGGGCCGATACAATAGTTTCCTGGCTATCCTGGGGCGTTTCTTTTGCCAAATGAACAGGTCTATAGCTTTTTGGAGGGTGGACAGGTCACCCCTCTTAACCAGTGTGGGCAGGGCCTGGAACATGAACAGCAATCTGGGGAGAATGTTCATCTTAACTGAGTGGAGTCTGCCTAGCCATGAGATGGGTTCGTCTGTCTACTGCTCCAGGTCCTTCAGGAGTGTGCGTATTAGTGGGGAGTAGTTGGTCTCATACAGATGTTCATGCTGCGCTGTAAGTGTGTGTATTCAGCTGTTGTCTTCTGTGGTGGGCAGGCGGTGTCTGTCATATATGGTATGTTGTCTGCTGTTGTGGGCTGGGAGGTGAAATGGTAGTGCCATGGATTTAGTGAGGTTTACCCTATATCCCGACAGGGCTCCGTATGTGTCCAAGAGGCTCTTCAAATGGTCCATAGAGGTCAGGGGGTCTGTGAGAGTCAGTAGCACATCGTCTGCGTACGCAGATACTTTGAAGGTTTTCCTCGCTACCCTAATTCCCTGTATGTGTGTTGGCATATGGCCTGTAACCGTGGTTCTAGGGATATGGCGAATAGTAGTGACGACAATGGGCAGCCCTGACGTGTTCCATTATATAGGGGGAAGAGGGTCTTGGGGGCTCCTGCAATTAGGGTTTGGGCTCTCAGGTTGGTATATAGAGTACGTATGGCTTGGGTGTAGGCTTCCGGGAAGCCCCACTCTTCTAACAGGCTAAACAAGTATGGCCATTGCACTCTGTCAAATGCCTTTTCCGCATCCAGGGAGATGGCCAGTGAGGGCACTTTTGATTTCTGCATATACCATGTTAGTACTGCTCCCCTGCGTGTGTATTCATAAAGTTGCCTACCGGGGATGAACCCCACCTGGTCTGGGTGGATTAGGCGTGTGAGCATAGGTGCCAACCTGTGTAAATTTTAAGGTCCAAGATGATCAGGGAGATGAGTCTGTAATTTGCTGCTAGTTCAGAGTCTTTTCCCGGTTTCGGAATGAGTGTGATGTATGCCAATGCCATGTCTGTATCTGGCTCTCCTCCTGTCATTAAGTGGTTGTATAGGGAGTTGAGGTGGGGGGCCAGTTCCTCCTTGAACTCCTATCTCATAGCCGTCGGGGCCTGGGGCTTTGTTTCCTCTCAGGACCGCTATAGCTGTTTCTACTTCTAATTGGGTAATTGGTTCTTGTAAGTTTGTGGTGTCTTCCTCTGTTATTTCAGGTAGTTTTATGCTAGGTGTGAAGTGAGGTCCGTGGTTGCTCCGGCTGGTTCTGTGAGTGTTGGGCTTGGCGCAGAACTCTGTAAATACTCTATTTACGTCTCGGGAGTCTTTGCTAGATCCTGGGTGTTCGTGCGTAGTTTTGTGATGGGTTTGTGGTCCCCCCGGGGGCGCAGCGCTCTGGCTAACAGGGAGTCCATTTTGTTGGACTTTTTGTAGATCAATCGCCTAGATCTCTGGATGGAGTGCGTGACCCCCTCTAGCAGGATCCCCCTGATTATGTGTCTTAGGGCGGTGAGTTCGTCTAATTTTGCAGCTGTGAGGTTCTGTTTGTGCTGCTGTTCTGCTTTTCTCAGGGCCTCCTGAAATCCTATTAGTGCTCGGGTGTTACTTTTCTTTTTATGTGTTGCCACTTTTATGAAGTGGCCTCTCAAGACCGCTTTGTGGGCCGCCCAAATCGCTACGGGTCTATCTCTGGCGTGGTGTTTTATGTGAAATATTCTTTAATGAGAGTGCACGTGTCTTCACATATTGTGTCGCTATTTAGTAAGCTTGTGTTAAGGCGCCAGGTCCATGTGGCTGAGTATTTGAGTTTATCTAACGTGATTGATATATCCGCATGGTCCAACCAGGTAATGTTGCCTATGTCGGTGTGCGTGAGTTTGGACATCGCTATCCCGTTAAGGAATATGTGGTCGACTCTCGAGTATGTGCCGTGGGGTGCTGAATAGAACGTATAGTCAGGTGTGTCTGGATGCTGGAGCCTCCAGGCGTCAAGGAGCTGTGTGTTGGTAAGGAACATGTGCAATAATTTATCTTGTGCCCCTCTCCCATGGGACCTAGGTGAGCCTATTTTCGTGCTTCTGTCAATGGCTGGGCTTGGTACAGCGTTAATGTCGCCCCCCACCAATGTTATCCCTCCCCGTCTGCGTTGATTATTGTCGTGAGGTCGTCCCAGTATGTAGGGGCTGGGATGTTGGGGGCATACACATTGATGATCCTAATTTTTGGGCTGTGTATCGTGCCTGATATGGCGATATAGCGGCCCTCTGGGTTGTTCCTCTCCTCTCCGTTGTTCCCTCGGGTGTCGGTGAAAGGTCTGTGCTGGGTCCATCGCATACCAGTCCATAATGCGTACCTCTGCAAGTTTCAGTGCTCTTATGAATGGGGTCACGTCTCTATGTTCAGCTATGATGTGATTAGTCCCTTTGAGCATAACAATAAGGGCTAGGGGGAAAGAGCATCTGTACCTGATGTTTCTAGCACGCAGTTGGTCTGTGATCGGTTTTAGGTGCCGCCGTGCTTGGAGAGTGAGCCACGAGAGATCTTGATAAATTTGGAGCTCGTGCCCATGGAACAGCAATGGTGGATTGGTGTCCCTTAGTTTCTTTAGTATGCGGTCCTTGTCTGTGAAGTAGTGTAGGCGACATATGACATCCCTAGGGGTGTCCCCGTTGTTGCTTTTAGGTCTGAGTGATCGGTGTGCCCTGTCAAAGCGGATCGGTGTTGATGCTGGTTGCTCTAATAGTAAGTTAAATAATTCTTGCAGTGATGCTTGTAAGTCTTCAGCCTCAGTTTCGGGTAGGCCCTTGATTCTGAGGTTGTTTCTGCACCCCCTGTTGTCAATGTCATCTAGCGATCTTTGTAACTGTGACATTTGCATTTCGTGGGTGTCTAAACGGTCTGACAGGGTGTTTGGTTGGGTCTGTACCTGTCCCCTATTCCCCTCCAGGTCTTGGATACTGAGGCCTACCTGCTGGATTTCAGATCCCAATCCCTCCATCTTGCGCTGGAAGGATGTTTCCAATTTCTCCAGCATTGCAGTTAGGTCTGCCTTGGAGGGCAGATTTCTGAGCAGCTCCTTGGTGTCTTGGTCTGCAGATACTGCTGATGTCTCGGAGGCAGCAGGGCTGGGTGGATTGGAGAGGTGTTCTCCCGCGCCATTTTTGCCCCGCCATGTTCCGCCATGCGGCCGGAATAGTCCTTAAAGAGCTTAGAAACCAAGCCCGGTTTCTCTGCGGGTGCTTTCCCGCAGCTTGCGTGGGTGCTCTGCGACTTTTTGGGGTTCCCCATTTTCGTTAGCGCTCGGTTTTCAGCCTGAGCCGAGTTAGCATGCAGCCATTTCCTCCGATGGTCAGCCAAATTTTATTTGTGGTTTTAAATAATACAGCTGATAAGTTAAAAATCAATAAATAGCAAATGTATACCAAAGAATAAAATGAATTAATTATTAGTGTAATATTAAAAAAATTCTGCTTATTATAATATTAATAACAAAGTATTTAACCAGGAAAAGTACATTCAGATTACCCTGGAATCCAAGTACGTCCATGGGATGTTACTTTCACCCAACATCCAGGGGATGTTATAAATCAGATCGCTTTGTGAATTCAAATGAACTGAATTCCATAAGGCAGTGGTTTCGAAACCAGTCCTTAAGGCACATCTATCAGTCCAGGATTTATGGATTACCCAGTTGTGTCTAGGATGTTTTTAGAAAGAGGAAAAAAAACACCACTGGGTAATCCATAAATCCCGGACTGGTGGTCATGCCTTGAGCACTGGTTTGGAAACCCCTGCAATAAGGAATAAAGTGGGTGTCTGGTAAGGCTATGCTATAAATTGAAAATATCTTGCAAATCAAATTACAACGGTTAGAGTTATTCCAAGAACTGAAGAGTATCAGCTACGAATTGTCATTCTTTAAAGGGACACTACAGGCACTGTGACCACTTCATCTCAATAAAGTGGTCTCAGTGCAGTGCTACAGACTTTTTAACCCTGCAATGTACAAAATTGCAGGGTTAAGTCCATCTCTAGTGACTGTCTTCCAGCGGCACTTCTTCTTCCCTAACGGAGTTTTACTCCATAAAATGATGTTGGATGTTTTCACACTTTGCATGAGGATATCCAACGTCTTCAAATTCCCCATTGGAAAGCATTAGATCAATGCATTCCTATGGGGACACTTTATTGCTCACGGCTAGCATAGCTCATTAGGTCCCATAATCGCAGGGCATTGTGGAGGAGACCTAGCAAACTGAGGTATGTAAAATATAATCTTTAACCCTTTAACCCAAGGGTGTGTGTGTGTGTGTGTACAAAACTAGGGACAATGATATTATAGCATTAGCTGTCTATTCCTAACTGTAGCCACAAAAAAATAAGTTGAGAAATTTGTTGATTTGGAGACATTTTCCCATTCACCTCATTTGACTTAAAATTCAAAGTCCCCTTGTTGATCCTCCACAATTGTTTGGTTAGTAAATTGCTACGTATACTGTTCACACAAGGAGCAAGAATAGATCAAATTCTGTTATAGCAGCTACACACTAGACAGTCACACCAATTAATTATTCTTGTCTGCAACATCTGTGGTAAGAGTTCACTTAAAGCACAAGAACACAATGATCAAAATAAAACAACTCTGTACACCTGTCTGACTGCTTAACCATCATAAAATATTTATGTTATAGCATATTAAATACAAAATGCATAAATCTTAAGTGATGGAAATAGGTCAGTATGAAGCCGCCTAAGTCTTCTAGTAAAGCCTTTATTCAAAAGAAACATGGAGGACATTACTCGGTACAAAAATTAAATGTATGTATGTATATATTTATACACATACATACATATACCTAGATGTGTGTCTATATCAAGCATATGATCACATTAGCAATACACAAGTCTTAAAATTAAATTGCAAAAAATTGCCATCAGTATTTGATAATGTAATTATCTCTGTACTCCCTGCTGCAAGTAAGCCATGGACATTAGTATAGTCCTTGAACATTTTCTTTGTACACTAGAAAAAGAATAGACAATGCTTCTTGCACAGTTTGTGATGTATCCCCTTTCCCTCCATCCAGCCCTTGTTTTCTATCTGTAGCAATTTGCAACTTTAGACTATAATGCACAGTTTAATGACACCATGCTTTAGAGTGGATTCTAATTAGTCTACATGTCCACATTAGCCTAAGATTAGTGGGAGATATGCACCACACTCTGCAATTTCGTTCATCCCCTGTCTCCATAATGATATTGCCTTATGATGGCATTACTTTTATGAACATGTTGAAAAGTACTGCAGCGCGGAAAGCAATGATGTACTTTTCTGAGCTAAACTGGTTCTAGAGTATCTGGGTAATGGAGCAGCAAAGCAGCATCAATTATAGTCATCTGTGGGAAAGGGAGTGATGTACAAAACCAACAGTGTAGTAAATATGTATACAGAAAGACAAGTACTTCATGAAACTCAGATTATACATGTATATAGACAGGAAGAACTGACAAACAGAAACATCTGGTTTTACAAACCCTGCCACAGGCTTGCAAATAATGGATAATGGATGGACAAAAAATGTGTTATATATGAGAAAGGGTTATGAATGAAAATTAGCATTTTCTTTTTTACATATTTATTTAGGTTTTTTTACATACCAAAATTTCCCTTGCTACACCTTTCCCATCATCTTTTTATAATTGCATTAGTTTTTTTTTTAATTCTTTTTCATTGTACACAAATTTGCCACTTCCATGGTATAAAAACAAGTGCTGCTTTTCTTTACAATAATTTTTGTTTTTAGACATTGTCACAGGAGCACATTATCAGAGACAGGAAATCTGCTTTCACTTTCTTCCATTTTGTTTAAAGTAACACTATAGGCATCCAGACCACTTCAAGTCAATCAGAGGGCAGATTTCTGAGCAGCTCCTTGGTGTCTTGGTCTGCAGATACTGCTGATGTCTCGGAGGCAGCAGGGCTGGGTGGATTGGAGAGGTATTCTCCCGCGCCATTTTTGCCCCGCCATGTTCCGCCATGCGGCCGGAATAGTCCTTGAAGAGCTTAGAAACCAAGCCCGGTTTCTCTGCGGGTGCTTTCCCGCAGCTTGCGTGGGTGCTCTGCGACTTTTTGGGGTTCCCCATTTTCGTTAGCGCTCGGTTTTCAGCCTGAGCCGAGTTAGCATGCAGCCATTTCCTCCGATGGTCAGCCAAATTTTATTTGTGGTTTTAAATAATACAGCTGATAAGTTAAAAATCAATAAATAGCAAATGTATACCAAAGAATAAAATGAATTAATTATTAGTGTAATATTAAAAAAATTCTGCTTATTATAATATTAATAACAAAGTATTTAACCAGGAAAAGTACATTCAGATTACCCTGGAATCCAAGTACGTCCATGGGATGTTACTTTCACCCAACATCCAGGGGATGTTATAAATCAGATCGCTTTGTGAATTCAAATGAACTGAATTCCATAAGGCAGTGGTTTCGAAACCAGTCCTTAAGGCACATCTATCAGTCCAGGATTTATGGATTACCCAGTTGTGTCTAGGATGTTTTTAGAAAGAGGAAAAAAAACACCACTGGGTAATCCATAAATCCCGGACTGGTGGTCATGCCTTGAGCACTGGTTTGGAAACCCCTGCAATAAGGAATAAAGTGGGTGTCTGGTAAGGCTATGCTATAAATTGAAAATATCTTGCAAATCAAATTAAAACGGTTAGAGTTATTCCAAGAACTGAAGAGTATCGGCTACGAATTGTCATTCTTTAAAGGGACACTACAGGCACTGTGACCACTTCATCTCAATAAAGTGGTCTCAGTGCAGTGCTACAGACTTTTTAACCCTGCAATGTACAAAATTGCAGGGTTAAGTCCATCTCTAGTGACTGTCTTCCAGCGGCACTTCTTCTTCCCTAACGGAGTTTTACTCCATAAAATGATGTTGGATGTTTTCACACTTTGCATGAGGATATCCAACGTCTTCAAATTCCCCATTGGAAAGCATTAGATCAATGCATTCCTATGGGGACACTTTATTGCTCACGGCTAGCATAGCTCATTAGGTCCCATAATCGCAGGGCATTGTGGAGGAGACCTAGCAAACTGAGGTATGTAAAATATAATCTTTAACCCTTTAACCCAAGGGTGTGTGTGTGTGTGTGTACAAAACTAGGGACAATGATATTATAGCATTAGCTGTCTATTCCTAACTGTAGCCACAAAAAAATAAGTTGAGAAATTTGTTGATTTGGAGACATTTTCCCATTCACCTCATTTGACATTATCCATTATTTGCAACCCTGCCACAGGCTTGCAAATAATGGATAATGGATGGACAAAAAATGTGTTATATATGAGAAAGGGTTATGAATGAAAATTAGCATTTTCTTTTTTACATATTTATTTAGGTTTTTTTACATACCAAAATTTCCCTTGCTACACCTTTCCCATCATCTTTTTATAATTGCATTAGTTTTTTTTTTAATTCTTTTTCATTGTACACAAATTTGCCACTTCCATGGTATAAAAACAAGTGCTGCTTTTCTTTACAATAATTTTTGTTTTTAGACATTGTCACAGGAGCACATTATCAGAGACAGGAAATCTGCTTTCACTTTCTTCCATTTTGTTTAAAGTAACACTATAGGCATCCAGACCACTTCAAGTCAATCAAGTGGTTTGAGTGCCATGTGCACCACCTTTTAACCCTGCAGTTAAAAACATTGCTGTTATGCAGGGGAGACCAGCACAGCAAAGGGAAAAAAGGTAAGTTAACTACCGCACTGCAGCGTTAAGAATACATATTTATATTCCTAACGTAATAGTGTTCTTTTCATGTATAGATAAATAATTCAAATTGTGAATGCACCTATTTTTCCCAAAAGTTATTTTGTGAATGTAAGCCAGTATAAAGTCACCATGATTAAAAGGGGCAAAATAACAATGTAATAATAATAAGGGAGGAATATAAA
Organism: Pelobates cultripes; assembly: GCA_933207985.1. NCBI lineage: Eukaryota > Metazoa > Chordata > Amphibia > Anura > Pelobatidae > Pelobates > Pelobates cultripes. The sequence goes on from OW240913.1 coordinate 258,348,922, forward strand.
GTAAAGGAAATACGGATTATTTTTGCATACAACAGAAAAAGAAATTCCTATAAATGGAACCTCTGAAATTTCTTTTAGTTTCAAAGTACACTAGCCCAGGACTTTATGCAACCTGCATTGATTTTGACAAGTACTGTTTTTGATAAGGGTAGAAGATCCCTTGATAGGAGAATTTGATTGGAGTAGGAAATAATCAAAATGTGAAGAGCTCAAATTCAACCAATTCTGAAAAAGGCAGAATTATTATTGGGGAATTTTGCATAGGAGGAGCAGATATAAGGAGGATCTAAAGATTTATTGGGATTGGTTCAACCTCTCCAGTTGGTAGATTTAAAGGGACACTCCAGGCACCCAGACCACTTCTGCCCATTGCAGTGGTCTGGGTGCCAACTCCCACTACCTTTAACCCTGCAACTGTAAATATTGCAGTTTTCATAAACTGCAATATTTACCTTGCAGGTTTAACTCCTCCTCTAGTGGCTGTCTACTAGACAGCCACTAGAGGGCACTTCCGTGTTTATAGCACAGATTTTAGAGCTATAGAATCGCTGGACGTCCTCACGCTATGTGAAGACCTCCAGCTGAAATCCCCATCTGAAAGCATTGAAAGCATTTTTAATGCTTTCCTATGGGGAGGTCTAATGCTCGAGCGTGGCATTGCTGCTCATGCGCATTAGGTCTCCCCCATCGCCGGCCGGGCATGCGCAATAGGTCTCCCCTGCAGGTTGACTTCGGCGGTGGAGGAGCGTAGGCGGATCCTGAACCAGCGCTGAGGGACATCGGCGCTGGATACAGGTAAGTCACCCCTTCAGCAACTTGGGATGCGGGGTGGAGGGAGAGGGGACCTGCAGTGCCAGGAAAACGGTTTGTTTTCCTGGCACTGGAGAGTCCCTTTAATATTCCACTAGATATGGTTTCTCTTGGAATGGGACCACATTAAAGGACTTAGTGGACTGGGTGCAGTAGTCCTGTAATTTTAACCCTGCAACATAAAACATTGCAGTTTTGTAAAAACTGCAATGTTTACTTTGCAGGATTAAACACACTTGTATCGGTTTTCCAGATATCCACTAGAGGCAGTTCTGTTGCACTGACCGAATAATAATCGGTCACGTGATGCTGCAGCTCATAGGAAAGCATCATCAGGAGAGGTAGAGAACCTGTCGTGGGAGGCAAACGGGTACTTTATCTTTTATTTGGTATAAGGTAAGTAAAATTCATTATTGTTATGGCAAACAGGGTTGGGAAAGGGGGGGACTGAATTTAAATAAGGCCTGGGGCCCTATAGCATTAAAAATACATGTTTCTATTCCGAATACTATCCTAATACGATCATGTTCCTTTAAAACAGGAAAATCCCATACAAAGCTTTTCAATAGCCCAATGGGGTTTGAACCCTTGTCAGCAACATCCCCTCATTATGTTCATTTAAAATATTATTAAGATATTAACTTACCATACATGTCTTACACTGTCCATACCGCTAACATTTCAATACCATTCTAAATTAAGATTTAGAGGCCTCTTGTTCAAACTAGGATGGTATTTGGCTGCTCATATATTTTCAGTTATGGCAAATCTCAACAGAATTATATCATCTCTATTGGCTTTACCCATCAACAGCTTCTGTGTTTGAGGACTTTCTAGTGCCTAACTGCCTCCAGCTGCTTTACACACCATGTCTGTAAGATGCCCTGCCAACTGCCTGTCTAAAGAATTAATTTCATCATTTTATGAACACATTCCAGTTGCTTTAGTAACGGCTCTGCAGCTATTGGCTGAACCTGTTCTGTTAATGTGAATTACTGCCACTGGTAGAATAGTTAAACAGATCTAAAATTATGTTATTATATATTTATTTATTCTCCATTTATTATATAGCACCCATGTTCAGTGTGCGTTACATAGATCAGTAATTATACAATACACAAAGGGCTAATTAAAACATTAGGATTAAGTGGAGCCGGAATAGATAATTAAGGACAATTAGGACAGGACAGACAGATGTCAGGACAGTAGGCGCACAGTTGAGCAGCAAGGATCCATAGACTGGTCTAACATGTTTCTTATGTTCTAATTATTTCGGGATCTTGGGAGTATTCTCTTACTATCTTACTATAAGTTCTATTACAATAAAACACAAGTCTCTAGGCAATAAACAAAGTTTATTCTTAATGTTTCAGTCACGGAAACAATTACATTCCTCTACATTTTATAAATGTTTTAGCAGTCTTACATCATTTATTAGACTTCTCAAACACATCAAGTTGGATGTTTCTGAAATATTCACATCAAATAGGCAGGCAACATTTGAATATGAACACGTAAGATTATCATAATTTCCATTCATGGTTAATCAAGCATATAAATAATGCTTTTCTGGTATCACATTGAGACACAGCCTATTATGGTATGCTCATGCATTATATGAAAAGTGTAGTATAAAAGGTTGGAAACTAGTAAAAAAAAAAAAGAAAAAAGCTTCAGACAAATAACCCAAAATCTGAGAGTCATTGCAGTAAATATCGGACATTAGTTGTTTTTTTTTTGGTTAATATTAAGTTTTCCCAAGGTGCATTGACGAAGATGCAATAACTTCAAGGGACACCCCAGAAGTCAAGGGCACTTCAAATTGCTGAAGTGCTTTCTGTGTGATTAGGATGTCCCCCTGTTGCCCCAATACATACAAGTGGCTATTTCAAGGGAGATAGTCATTTTTATTAAATTAAATGCCCTCCTTGCCAGCCAGTATAAATTCCTGATTCAAGCGGAAATGAGAGCATCCACAGGGATGCAGCAATTTACTATCTAAATTCAAATCTACTGGACGATTGCCAGATTTGATTTGTGCATTTTCTGTTCATGTGCCATTTTCAGATTGTGACGAACTGAGCCTCGTCACATGTTGTTGGTGGGGCCTGCTGACCAGCCTCTTACCAAAAGACTATGGGCCCTTTAAAAAAAACTATGTGAACAGACTTGGTTTGTGGGATTTTATATTTGGTTCGGGAACCGAACAGCCGCACGAACCGGAGACCATCCTGTAGCTTGTTAAGCCTATTTGCTACTTTGTAGCAATTTCCACCACAGTGTTCTAAGTGTTCATCTGGGTGGCCGCAATTCCTATGGATGACCACGAGGTGGCGGTCATCTTGTTCCCGCGAACGCAGTCAGCGATGTTTGGGCATGAATCTTATGGAACTGAAAATGTACACAGAAGCTCCCGAACACCACTGGACTTCCAGCATCACCTGCATTCGATTCTACACTTAGAAAGGCACTGTTAGGTGGAAACGTTCCCACTAACAAGGGGATCAAACTCCAGGGTAAGACTACAGACTGTTCGGTATTTTTTTTTTTTTTACACCGAACTAGACAGACCACAAGCCCTAATTCTCTGGAACTGTTTTGGGCATGGGACCATGCGGGTGCGGTCAGTCGGTCAAACTTCCAGGAAATTCCTGAACCCCTGAATCGATCTGGGTGATTTTTGCATATGTTGGTCACCAAGATCAAGGCTATCAGGGTATGTAACTTGCTGTGGGGATTTTGTGTGTTTTAAGGTATTTTGGGGGTTTTGTAAAAATTTATGTTTTTTTTGCCTGGAGATAATTGAGTTTAATACAGTGCTTGACTCAATTATCTCCCAGGCACAGGGGAGGGATTGACCTGTTTTGTATCGGAGTGTCCTGGACCTGAGAGCCAATGTAATCGTGTGTATATTATTACTGAAGTCTACTGTCTAGTCCAGGGGAGAGTGCTGCTTGCATGGGCATCTGCATATAAGGCCAGTTGTGGCTGCCATTAAACAGATTTCATTTTACCCTTCATGAAGTCTAGGCTCATGTTTGGGGGATTGGAGAGCTATATTCACTCTGGGGATTGCTATAATCACTATACTCCCTTGAATCACAATGATTGCTCTTGTAAGAGCAGTCTGCTTTGCTCTCTGGACAAGGAGAGGTCCACCCACTGAATGTTGGATCCTGGTCTTGGGTCCATGGGTGGGTGGAGGACAGCAAAACCTCAACCAAGCTGCGGCGGTTTGTGGAGGTTTAAGGGTGTTATGGTGTTCCAGTGCGGTGCTTATGGCACTCAAGGATTACTAGGAAGCAGCGATTGACCAAGGTACCCGGTTGAGGTGCCAGGTGGTCCGTCACACAGATCACTACCATACAAGATTAAATGAGCTAATGAAGTTTTTTCCATTACAGCTGTGTAACAGGAGAGGAGCTAGGGTTAAAACTGTTTAAAGGACCACTCCAGGCACCATAACAATACAATCACAATGACATTGTTATGGTGCCAGGCAGTCCTTTGCAATGTCATTCCCAAACGGGTTAAATCGTTAACAAAGGTTTAACCCTGAACTTTAAAAGATATTCCTGGTGAGCTGTTATGGTGCTTGGAGGGTTTCTTTAACAAAAACATGTTTAGAAAAACACTCAAATCTTAGTGAATGATTTTGTGCACACCAAAATTGTGGAGTTTGGAAGTATGCCAATAATAACTGAAAAAATTTAAATACTGGATAAATATATATCTAGTTTTGGTTTAACTAACTTAAAGGAACTGTATAGGTAAAAAAAAAAAAAAGCACACCCCCCCAACATGAAACCTAAGGTCACTAAATGCTTTTTTTCCCCTACATAGCGTATAAAATTACGTTTAGAAACACCTTTTTAATCTTTACACATTGATCAGATTTTCTGCTCCTCCTTTGATTGCATGTAATTTCCCCCTTTGCTTTTTCCCTGCTTCCTGTATTTCTGCTGGATTGTCCACCAATGACAATGCTCCAGTTATTCTTTATGAGAATTAGTAATGGCACACTTTAGTGGGTGTGTCGGAGCTTTGTGATGAAATTTTCGTCACTCAACACATGCCCACAATGCCTGCCCAAGCGTCCTCGGGGTCTTCAGCAGTCAGACATTAGAACTTTCATACCACATCATACACACCGAAACACTTCCTCACCATGTTAGGTATCATATAGTGTCATATGTTTATTATAAATAAATATAAAGAGACAGACAAACTCCTGTAGAGTTTTGTGTTATCTAGTTCTACCTCTAGCGTACTGTGTGTGTGTCTAAAGCTGATGGGCGTACTGCGAATGCGTATGACCGCCGCGGCGTTGGCCTCACCAGTCCCTGTTAAAAAAAAAAAAACATTCTGGCTCCCAATAAAAATTAATTGAAACAAAAAATATATGAGTGCCTCCAGTCCCTGTTAATCAACCTCCCTACCCCTTATCTGCCAATCCATGTTAATTACCCTCCCTACCCAATAAATCTATTACATTCTGTGAGACTTGAAATAGCTGTTTAGGGAATTAGTGAGTGCGCTTGATTTTGATGACTTGGCACCAGCAGCACCCTTACAAGTATGTATATTCAGGTGAATGCAGCCTATATATATATATATATATATATATATATATATATATATATATAGATAGATAGATAGATAGATAGATAGATAGATAGATAGAAGTAATAAGCTTTTGTACTCCAACTCAAAAAAAAAAACAATAATACCCGGTGCTCTGGTAGCTAAGCAATATATACAAAAAAATACCGGCACTCCAAGGTTTTCCAGCGTATAATCTTCTTTATTCTAAATGACATCTAGAATAAAGAAGATTATACTCTGGAAATCCTTGGAGTGCCGGTATTTCTTTGTATATATATATATATATATATATATATATATATATATATATATATAGTCAATACAATGTTAAAGGCATAAAACTTGCTTTCCCCACAGAAATCACAAATTTGAAACACAATTTATGAAAAAAAGCTGTTGTATACAGAAAACACAAACTAAAATGGAATGAGGCAAAATGTGATTCTTTGTTGAACTAATTTGCATATGCCCACCCAGAATCCTTTGCGGTAGTAACAACACTGCAAATAAGTGATTACTGTGGGAAAAGCAAGTCTTATGGCTTGACTGGTGTGGGGATTTTTTAAAAATTGTATTGACTATCCACAGACTTCCAGTGGAAGGGGTTTTCAATCACAATTTTTTTTCCCCACCATAACTTTTATGATTTTTGCTTCATGTATATGTATATACATGAAGCAAAAATCATAAACCATAACTTTTATGATTTTTGCTTCATGTATATGTATATATATATATATATATACATATATATATATATATATATATATATATATATATATACATGTGTATATATGTATGTATATACATACATACATATATGCACACATGTATATACACATACATACATACACAAACATATGTTAAAATTCTATGAGTGTGTATATATTTATATATATATATATATATATATATAGTCAAGGTAGTGTACCCCAACACGCAAGATTTAGTCCGACAAGATAAAGCAGATACGTCTAACCGGGCCTTAGAATGGCCGGACTCGATGTAGTACAGCGAAGTGACAGAGTCAGGAACGAGCTGAGGTCAAGAGAACAGAGAGACAGCAAAAACACGAACTACCCAAGGTCTGGTATACTGGAGTCAGGAAGCCGGCAAACAAGACAAAGCAGGAATAAAGAGAAAAACGGAGTCAGATACAAAGCCAAGGTCAAGCACGAAAAAAAAAAACACTACTGAACGATACAAGCACTAAAGGGAACTGAATCAGAAACCACGATAGGGCAGGGAGCTAAGGGAAAGGTGAGTATAAATACCCTCGTGTTCAATTTGATTGGCCCCTGTCATATCCACGCCCCCAAAACGTGAGTGTATGGGGAATGTGGAATGACATGGGCCAATGGGAGACCATTTCACCTTTCGGCTCCCACTGTCCCTTTAAGAGCGCGCCCCAGACGCGCGGTGCGCTCTTAGAGCCAGGTGGGGCACGTGACCGCGTCTCGCGGTCTATGCCCGCCTTCCTGTAAACTCCGTCGGACGAGCCGCGTGTGGCTCGTGCAGATGCAGGACCGCGCTCGGCGGGAACAGAGGACCTCGGCCGGCCCCTGGAGAGGGTAAGTACCACTATATATATATATATATATATATATATATATATATATATATATATATATATACACACACACACACATATATACACATACACACAAACATGTTAAAATTATGTATACACATATATATATATAATATATATATTTAAAAATATCTTTTTACATAACTATGATTTTATTAATTTCAATTTGAGGGACCTGTCTAACAACCCAGGCAGAAAGTCCAGAGAATTTAGTTTGAAAGCATTATATTTGATTATATGTAACCTTCCAAAACACCACAAAACCTGTACATGGGGGGTGGGGGGACTCTTGTACTGGGGAGGCTTCTCTGAACACAAATGTGAGTGTTTTAAAACAGTAAAATGTCTCATGGTGATGATATCATCAGTGAAAGTGATGTTTTTGCATGGAAAATGCAAAAAAACTAAACAAATATGTGTTCATTTTTGCCAGGGTTTGTGAATATTTGGCTACTAAGAATGACTGGACATACCCCATTCTAAATACCCTGCATTGTCTGTTTTGCAAATGGTATGTCATAACGGGATTAATTTTCATTCCTGAGTTGTTATACAGTCTCAAAGGCAACATAACCAATCTGGCAAATTTCAATTTATAAGCTGAAAAGGGGAATGTGCTATATTTGGCCCTGTCACTTTCAAAAACCCATAAAACACGTACAAGGTGGGTACTATTGTACTCATGCGATGTTGCGGAACACAAATATGTGTATTTTTTTGCAGTAAAAGCTAACAGTATTATGACATTCACAGTTAAAATGCCATAGAACTAAAAAAAATTACTTAATATCTCCTTCTTTTTAAAATTTTATTCATATTAAATTATGTTTCATATATAAATATTTGATGTGAAGTGAAAACCTTGTCTCTCATGAACAAAATTATATATAATAAGTGTGGGTGTACTTAATATGAAAGAGTGGAATTATGAATGAACCGACATAGTGCTCAAATTCCATGTTTTGTTTTGATTAGAACTTGTACAATTGCCTCTGTCCTTAAAGGGTTAAAGGATACGTTAACTGTTAAATAATGTGTCTATCGTTAAAATACTTTACGAAGCATGCATTATAATAATAATACATAATAATTTCTATAACAGACTTTGCAATATATTACTTAGCCCACGGTTCCAGTATAGAAAGAGGCAAAACAATGTGTTAGAAAAGTAGGTTATCAGTCATATTTAAAAAGGACAAGAGAATGAAATCTAAATTAAAGTTCAGATCAAAGAGAACATCTAGATGAACATCTACTACAGCGATGAACACACGGGAGGACAGGAAGGAGCTAACACACAAACCTATTAATGCCAGAAGGGCTTTTATTGCAGGCATTCATAGTAAGGAAGCACAAATAAAGCACAGCGCTTACAGCAGCAGCAACTTAGTATCCAACAGCTCAAAATACATAATAAAAACAAAGAGAAAGTTACCTGCGCTTTGGCCTTAATCCCTATGTACATTTAAACAAAATGGAGGCTCTTTAGTTTTATTCGAATGGTCATTTGAATATAAGCTCACCTGCCACGTCAAGGCAAGCCTCAAAAGGTGAGTTGAACACTAACCATTAGATTTGCTGATATCAGCCAAGAATCTCCAATGAGACAGGAAGGGGCATTTTATAAACCCTTTCACATTTAACCCTTTATAGGGCTTCTACACATACAATTATTATTATTTTATTATTTATATAGCGCCATCAGATTCCGTAGCGCTGTACAAAGGGTGGACTAACAGACATTTAATTGTAACCAGACAACTCAACGTACAGGAACAGAGAGGTGGAGGGCCCTGCTCAATGAGCTTACATTCTCGAGGGAGTGGGGTATAGTGACACAAAGGGTAAAAATAGGGGTATGAAGTAAGATGTTAGAAGAGTATTCGCTGAGGGCTTAATAGGTCATTTTTGACAGTTGCAGGAGAAGAGTCATGGAGGGTGGGAGATGAAAACCTGCTAACAGTTTAATTGATATGCTTTCTTGAAGAAGTGAGTTTTCAATGATTTTTTGAATGAGTGGAGACTGGGTGAAATTCTTACGGAGGAGGGAAGGGAGTTCCACAGAAGAGGTGCAGCCCTGGAAAAGTCTTGGAGGCGAGCGTTAGTGGTGGGAGTACGGACAGAGGATAGACGTAGGTCTTTGGCAGAGCGTAGGAGCCTTGACGGGAAATACTTGTGTATTAGGGAGGATAGGTAGGATGGAGCAGCATTATGTAGGGACTTATAAGCAAGCACCAGAATTTTAAATTGAGCTCTATATCTAACTGGGAGCCAATGCAGGGACTGACAGAGCGGGGAGGCGTGGGAGGTGCGAGCGGACAGGAAAATGAGCCTTCTTTGATCTCCTTACCAGCCTGAGAGGGCTTACAGCAAGGCTGGGTCTACATGGGCCATGGACCAAGGCCAGTGAGGGAGATACTTTCATCTCCCCTGCTGGCCTTGATCCATGGCTATCGAGGCCCACTGGGTATTTTCTGCAGAACCCACCACCACCCACCTAAAATCACAAACCACCAGGTAGGGACCAGGTTGACTACCCCTATACTAGCCCAACGTTTAAGTATGGTGGTTGTAAGTTTATGCTTTGGAGGTGTTTTACAGCAGAAGGGACTGGGAGAGTGGTCAGTGTTGAGGGAAAGCTGATCTCTGAGAAATACATCAATATCCTTAATGAAAATCTGGTGCAGAGCGCGAAGTCAAAAGTTCACCACAAAACTGTACAATGTCCCTAAGTAATTCTTGCATTGTCTTGGCTTAGTGTTAACTATGTAAATGTCCTTGAATGGCCCAGCCAGAACCCAGACTTGAACTTATTCGAACATCTCTAAAGAAACCTGAACATGAATTTCCACCAAAGGTCACCATTCAAAGCTTGAGAGAATCCACAAAGATAAATAGCAGAAACAAAATTACCCATAACCAGGTATGCAACGTTTGTTGCATCAAGCCCTCTAAGAAGTGAAGCTGCAATAGCTGCCAAAGGTGCTTTAACTAATTACTGAGATAAGGGTCTGATTACTTATGTTGAGGTGATATTTCAGTTTTTTTCTGTTTAATATATTTGCAATGGGTGTCAAAAATCAGTTTTTTGCTTTGTCATTATAGAGTATTGAGTATAGACTCACCGGTATGTGGGAAAAATAATTCAAACAATTGCAGCTCAAGACTGCAACATAATTTAAAAAACAAAATATTAAAGGATCTGAATACTTTGTGAGTGCACTTTAGTACTTTTCATATGATTAATCTATGTAGAAATTGACAACAAATACTGCAGCATTCTGAAATATGTAATCAAACATATAAATAGTCAATAACGAAACAAACTTAAAGGGACACGTTAGGCACCCAGACAACTACAGCTCATTGAAGTGGTCTGGATGCATAGCATAGGTACCTTAACCCTGCAAATGTAATTTTTGCGGTTTTAAATAAACTGCAATAATTACCTTTAAATACTAACTCCACTTCTAGTGTCAGTCTACCAGACAGCCACTAGAGGGACTTCCGGGACGTTAGGAGACTTTTGGTCACCTTACTGATGCAGGACGTCCTCACGCTATGCATGAGGACATTCAGCGTCATGTAAAACCCCATAGGAAAACATTATACATGCTTTCCCATGGGGAAATACTAATGCAAGCGTGGTGATTGCACATGCACATGAGGTCTTCCCTGCCTGTTGATATTGGTGGTGGAGAAGTGGAGGTGGAGCCCAAACCAGCGCCGGGGAACACCATTGCTGGAATCATGGAGGGAAGGGGTGCGACCGAGAGGGGCACTAAAGTCCCAGGAAAACTACTTTTTTATATTGGCACTATAGTTTCCATTTAAACATATAGAAACAAGATATGCCCTGCTCACATGAATTTTATATTTATAAAAGCTATTGAGTGCAGCATGCTGTATGTCAAGCAAACTGTGGTTATTGTACTGAATATGACATTTGTTATAAAACATTAATAATACTCTTCTGCACTGAATATGGCCTTTGTAGTAAAACATTAATATGTTTTCATGACCCATACATATAAGTAAGCTAAAGATTCTCAAAAAGCTGCATAAAAAAACATATATGAATGTATTTGCTAAAATGTAAATTGTAAGGGAATCATAAGGGAAATGTTGAATTATGTCTTAAACTGCAGAGCTGTTTCAATTCAGCTATTTCCAAAGTCCAGCTGTTTTCCTAAAAATGTGCTATTCCTTTGTGAATTCAAAAAAGTTTAGTGAACAAACCTCTATTTTTATTTTTACTTTTATATCTAACTATATGTGTCCCTATATCAAAATTTAGACAAATTCTACCCTTTTTAAAGATCATTTAAAGGGGCATTAAAAGGAACAATCATTACAGCATATTGTAGAAGTTATGGTGACAGATGTGCCCTGGTATTGGCCACTGGGTAAGCATTCAATTGTTTGCAATTTTTCTAGTTTCTCTAGGTATCCAGCATCCCCCTCGGATATTGCGAAAGTGATTATAATGCGTAGTGTGTATCTTTTAAAACTGAAAAATGCTATATTTAATTGCAGATACACATACTGCAAAATACACATTTTGTAAATTTTTCAACATAATAGTTACTATATGTGTGTATGGGTAACTGTATGAGTATCTGTTTGCATGTGTGTCAGTGTGTGCCCCTATGTATCTGTCTGCGTGTCATTCTGTGTATGTGTGTCTGTGTTTGTATCTCTAGAAGTGTCATTTTGTGTGTCATACTGTGTGTCTGTATCTGTTCAATTATACATATGAAGGAGGAGGGGATGGGGGAAGGGGTGGGCAGGGGAATTATCGCACCGGAGCCCTGTGGTTTCTAGTTATGCCTCTGTGTGCACCTCATATTTAGCGGAAGGTGTGAAGGACAACCAAAGTCATGATAATAGAACAAGGGTACACCATTTGAATACAAGGGAAATGGGCTGCAGTCTCACACCTTCCTTCTATAGATAAAAATGGTGGAAGGTCTGTTAGGAAGTATGTTGGCATAGTACTAATGAAGTGAGGCAGCAGGCAGAATCTGTGCAGGGACATTGCTAGCTCAGCAGTGAGTTTGTGCATGGGCTGGTTGCAAACAATCTGTACTCCAGAGCCTAGACTGGCACAATGGTATATTTCCATGTTGTGCTACAGTATAGGCTGACAGACTCTGATGAGTATATATATATATATGATATCCCGGGAGGTTTTTGCAAGTGACCACATGGTGGAGTGAGACAGATTTCATGCTTTTCATAACAGACACTAGTTGTCATTGGTGGCAATGGAGTTATGGTAAACAAACTTTGCATCTCTTTGGCATGCACAGATCACTGTGAATGTTTGTCATGCTGTGCAAGTCAAACTTATGAAGGCTGCAGAAATAACTGGTGACACACTTCACAACTCCAGTAGTCTCCATCTGTCAAACCTGTATATCGCATGCTTTGTGAGTTTTAAGTGCAAAAAAGGCAATACATTTGTACTTGCTCTCCAGGTCAAAATTTGACTGTCCTCCCCTGAATTTAGAGAAGAAAACCTGCATTACTGCAAAGTAGTGTCAGGATTATCTATTACCCAACATGAAGAACAAGTCAGGCTACCTAGGGGGGTGTAGAGCGATGACGTAGCGTGAACGTGTACGTCCTCGTGGAACGCAGCTGAGGGAACGACGGAGGGAGCCGACCAGGAGTGAGAGAGACCGTGGATCTCCACGGCATGCCACGGATCCCCACTCAGGACTGAACACGAGAGGGGGACCACACAGCTAGCCACGACAGGAGGAAACGGCAAGCATGACAGCCCAGGAAAACATCTAAAAGCCAAGTGTTGAATACATCAAAGTATGCTGACAACAACCAGGGAACATAGAATTAGCAATACTTAAAGGTTTGGTCAGTAAAACAGCAAGGTCCTGGAGAGAAAGGATCTAAAGTCTATGAAAAATCTGCTCACAGGGGAGAAAAATGGAAAGATCAGAAGGGCAAAATATAATTGAGCATAAGCGGAAACAGGAAGGTGTGGGTGAAGATAACATAACAAATTAAAGATACTAACATAGCAAATGGATAATAATCTCTAGGAGAAAGTAAATAAAATGACCACAAAAAAGACACAAGATGGTAAACAACTAAAAAAAAGAAAGAAAACCTAAAAATTAAACAGAAAAACGCCTCTCCTTTTTTTTTTTACCCCAACAGCCAGGCAATAAGACAAATATGGAAGAATCTCTCCAGTCAAATATCCCAACAGAGGGAGATATTAACAAGGGACAGACGGAGGACAACCAAGAGACAAGAGAGGGAAGGAAGGAATATGACCACCTGGATTATCAATTTGAGAAACTTAGAGAGGAAATACATGCCAACACCATGGATATTAAGAAAGAATTGTTAACTCTCAATGCACGAATACAAGGAACAGAAGAAAAACTAAAGGAGATGGAACACAGGGAAAAAATCCACAGAGAAGAACACCTGACATTAGAAAGAAAAATAACGGAGATGGAGAACAAACTGATAGACCTGGAAGATAGATCAAGACGGAACAATTTAAGACTCAGAGGAATATCAGAACAAGTAGCTGCAAAATATCTGGAGCCATACATAGAATATTTTATCAAACATAAAGTAAATAAACCAAGAGGAGTCCCAGACCACCTTCCAAGAGATGTGTTGATATGCTGCACTTCTTTTAAACTCAACATTTAAATAATGAGAGCTATAAGAAGTAAAAAATGAGCAAAAATATGAAACCCTGAAAATATTTCAGGACCTGTCATGGCCAACCAGACAAAAGAGGAAAACCTTCTCTGACAGTACATCAATTTTGAGATACAATAACATCAAATACAGATGGGGGTTCCCCACGAAAATTATCATATCACACGAAGAAAAGACTATACCTTTTGACCGAGCAGAGGATCTAAAAAATTGGCTAACTGCAAATAATATTGGAAGTGGCACTAAGCACCCATCAATGTACAGTGAGGATCCAACTATTTGAAGGAAAGAAGAAGAAAAGGAGAAAAGAAAGAACACAAGAGACACTTAATTTATAAGCATGGGAGAGATTGTGAAAGCACAAGGGGAAAATCGATACCACAAATAAAGAATAAGGAGAAAAGTATAAATATGGTAGGATAAGATGAACCACACATATAATAAGTTAAACAACACACAAACGGAAATATATTACTTTTATAAAAAGACACAGACCAATTTAAGAAGGAAACTGAATAATTAAATAAACACTAAGAAAATAAGAAGATATAAGGATATAGAAAGATACACACCCGCACAAAATCTAAAATCTAAAAATACTTAAAGGGAAATAGGAAATATGGAGGAAAATAAGTCTAAACAGAGAGATTAGATTATAAATAACACGAGTTTTAAACAAAGAAGGAAAGCAAAAAAAAAAATAATAAAAAAAAATAAATAAAAATAAATAATGATTGAGCCTATATAATAAGATAGAAGGTAAAAGGGGTGTGTGGTTTAAATTACAGGGGGTCCTGTATTGTATCCAAACTTGGTAAGTCGCTTTCCTCTATGCTCAAAAGCGCTTGAAGGCGGGTTCTCCTCAGATCGTATACCCTAAGCAAGCTCTTCCCACACGATAAGTGGGACCCACATCCGAGTAATGCCTGGTATTACTCGAGATACTGTATGGCGGGGAATTTTTGAAATACAAAACCTACTTCTTAGGTTGATTACAAATTCTTGGAACAACCTGTTTTTCTATGTAAATACAAATTGTTTTCTTGTTTCATGATAAATTTTGGAGAGAGAGAGCCCCAAGAACAGACAGAACATTTAAAATTAAGTTAGTTGTAATAAATGCCTGTGGGATCAACACACTCGGTAAAAGATCCACAATTTTAGATTTTCTAACAAAAAATAAGGTACACTATCATAAGCGCTGCTTTGGACAATAAAAAAAAAAAAAAAAGAGGTGTCACCTTTCTGTTTGAAAAAAAATGTTTCCCTAGATATTAAATATGAAGAACTAGACCCAGAAGGTCGGTACATTATCCTAGTATGTGAAATTAATAATAAGCCATTCAAAATAGTTAACATATAGGAACCGAATAAATCTACAAAAAAATTTATCTCAAAAGTCTTCAAGAAGATAGAGCAGATTAAGCAAGGACTGGTATTATTAATAGCGGACTTTAACTGTGTAATTGACCCCGTGAAAGACAAGAAGAGCCAGAAGGACCAAAAGAGTAAGACAACAAGTGGAAATAGAATGCAAAATGTATTGAATAATTATAACTTGAGAGATATATGGAGAACATTTCACCCCTCAGACTTAGACTATACATGCTATTCTAGAACATTCAATTCGTATTCTAGAATTGACCTTATGCTGTGAAATGTGACCATGCTTTATCTGGTTAAAAAATACAGGGAGTGTAGAATTATTAGGCAAATGAGTATTTTGACCACATCATCCTCTTTATGCATGTTGTCTTACTCCAAGCTGTATAGGCTCGAAAGCCTACTACCAATTAAGCATATTAGGTGATGTGCATCTCTGTAATGAGAAGGGGTGTGGTCTAATGACATCAACACCCTATATCAGGTGTTCATAATTATTAGGCAACTTCCTTTCCTTTGGCAAAATGGGTCAAAAGAAGGACTTGACAGGCTCAGAAAAGTCAAAAATAGTGAGATATCTTGCAGAGGGATGCAGCACTCTTAAAATTGCAAAGCTTCTGAAGCGTGATCATCGAACAATCAAGCGTTTCATTCAAAATAGTCAACAGGGTCGCAAGAAGCGTGTGGAAAAACCAAGGCGCAAAATAACTGCCCATGAACTGAGAAAAGTCAAGCGTGCAGCTGCCACGATGCCACTTGCCACCAGTTTGGCCATATTTCAGAGCTGAAACATCACTGGAGTGCCCAAAAGCACAAGGTGTGCAATACTCAGAGACATGGCCAAGGTAAGAAAGGCTGAAAGACGACCACCACTGAACAAGACACACAAGCTGAAACGTCAAGACTGGGCCAAGAAATATCTCAAGACTGATTTTTCTAAGGTTTTATGGACTGATGAAATGAGAGTGAGTCTTGATGGGCCAGATGGATGGGCCCGTGGCTGGATTGGTAAAGGGCAGAGAGCTCCAGTCCGACTCAGACGCCAGCAAGGTGGAGGTGGAGTACTGGTTTGGGCTGGTATCATCAAAGATGAGCTTGTGGGGCCTTTTCGGGTTGAGGATGGAGTCAAGCTCAACTCCCAGTCCTACTGCCAGTTCCTGGAAGACACCTTCTTCAAGCAGTGGTACAGGAAGAAGTCTGCATCCTTCAAGAAAAACATGATTTTCATGCAGGACAATGCTCCATCACACGCGTCCAAGTACTCCACAGCGTGGCTGGCAAGAAAGGGTATAAAAGAAGAAAATCTAATGACATGGCCTCCTTGTTCACCTGATCTGAACCCCATTGAGAACCTGTGGTCCATCATCAAATGTGAGATTTACAAGGAGGGAAAACAGTACACCTCTCTGAACAGTGTCTGGGAGGCTGTGGTTGCTGCTGCACGCAATGTTGATGGTGAACAGATCAAAACACTGACAGAATCCATGGATGGCAGGCTTTTGAGTGTCCTTGCAAAGAAAGGTGGCTATATTGGTCACTGATTTGTTTTTGTTTTGTTTTTGAATGTCAGAAATGTATATTTGTGAATGTTGAGATGTTATATTGGTTTCACTGGTAATAATAAATAATTGAAATGGGTATATATTTGTTTTTTGTTAAGTTGCCTAATAATTATGCACAGTAATAGTCACCTGCACACACAGATATCCCCCTAACATAGCTATAACTAAAAACAAACTAAAAACTACTTCCAAAAATATTCAGCTTTGATATTAATGAGTTTTTTGGGTTCATTGAGAACATGGTTGTTGTTCAATAATAAAATTAATCCTCAAAAATACAACTTGCCTAATAATTCTGCACTCCCTGTAGAGATACAAGATATAACGTGGTCAGACCAGTCCTATTATATTAGAATATAAGGATACCTTTGATAACTTTCACTAAGATTGGCGCTTAAAAGATTATATACTACATAAGAAGAATAATGTGGATGAGATTAAAAAAATAACTAATCTTGTCTTCATAGAAAATAAAAATAAAGGCACACCAGATATTACGGTCTGGTGTACATATAAAAGCATAGTTAGAGGCTATATAGTAAAAATGGTATCCACTGCAAAAAAGAAAGGAACACCCTCTTTAGCTAAGTTATATATAACACTAAGCGATTATAAAAAAATAAATAAATAAAACAACACCCTCCATACAAATAACAAGGAAAATTGTAGAAATAGAAAAACAGATAAGTAATCAGTTAATGGACAAGGCATCCAAGCAGTTAGAATCCCTACATTCAAAATGGTATTTGAAGGGCAATAAGCCAGAAGCACTAATGACCAATAAACTCAAAAAAGAAAAACACAAAAGAGCAATGTATAAAATAAAGGATAAAGAAACTTATCTATTGGCCCCAGAAAAAATAGGAAAAGCGTTTGGAAAAGTCTATCAGGATTTATATTATTTACCAGAAGAAATATATGGTAAGGAAGATGAGATTGAGAAATTCTTCCAAAATATACATATGCCAAAAATTCTACCTGACCAACTAAAAAAGATAAATCAACAACTAAAAGGAGAACTCTCTAATATTTTTAACTATATAATGAGAACAGGACATTGTCCTGGAGAGTTACTGAGAGCAAACATAGTCCCCATCCCAAAAATAGACAAAGACCTAGAATTGATCAGTAACTATAGACCGGTTTCACTAATTAATACCGATATTAAAATCTTCTCTTCTATTTTGGCGGAAAGGTTAAAAATAGTTATACCACAATTAATTAACAATGAGCATGTAGGTTTTATACCAGAGAGGTCCTCCATCAACAATCTCAGAAAAATAATAAATATATTAAGAGAAACAGATAATAATAAAACTCCCGTAATGTTACTATCAATAGACGCAGAGAAAGCGTTTGATAGGGCGATTGGGGTTTTATATTTGCGACACTAAAACAATTTGGAATCACTGGTTCAATATTATAAGCGATATCAGCTCTCTACATGGACCCACCAGCAAAGGTTACAGGGTCAGGATTTACATCACAAAATCTTAACATAAAAAATGGGACAAGACAGGGATGCCCGCTTTCCCCTTTATTGTACATAATGGTTTTAGAACCTCTAGTGACTTCAATAAGACAAAACAAAAAAATTAAAGGCTTTACCAACATGTCTGGACAAATAAAGTTAAATATATACGCAGACAATATTTTATTAACACTAGTAGATCCAGAAATCTCGGTCCCAGAGTTATTGAAGGAAATAAACAACTACTCTAAAGTCACAGGATATAAAATGAACTTAGAGAAATCAATATATATTGTTAAGAATATAGATAAAAGAGTAACAACTTCCTTGTACAAAATATAGGGCTCCCTGATAATAAGGATAGACTGAGCTATTTAGGTATAACCATAACTCCAGATTTAAAAGACCTAATTGAAGCTAACTTCTTACCCTTATTAAAACAAACCAATAAAAAAACTAAAGGACTGGAAAGTAGCTTTTCTTGGTCGGGTAGAATTAACATTCTAAAAACATACAAAATGGCTATACTTTGGAGAATGATCCCTCTCAACTTCCCAGAAAACTGGCTAGCGTTACTACATTCATCATTTTGTAAATTTGTATGGGGTGGCAAAAAAGCAAGGGAAAATGAAAAACCTGGCTAGGTCAAGGCAAGACAGAGGACTGGGGTGTCCAGATATTTTTCAATGTTACATGGCTAGCAGACTTTTTCACATATTGCGCTCCCAAAATATTGCTGCGACCAAAGAAACTTGGTACAATATGGAAAAAACGAAAACAGGGGTAGACAACTTATCCTCATTATTTTGGGTTTTAGACTTGAATAAAAAAGCAATTGAAGACGCACAAAGCAAATCACAGATACTTAAAGAACTAATGAGTTGGTGGGATAAAATCACATTCAATATAGGACTTAGAAATAAAATAATAGTGGTGCTTCCATTCTCCACAATTTCAGACATGCTGGAAAATTTAAAAATAGACACTTGGAAAACCGGGGGGGATTGGGGAATTTAAAAATATAGTAGTGGAGAATAAAATTAAACCTATCAGGCAAATTATGGAGGAATTTAACATTTCCAGGAATGAAACTTAATTATCTGAGAATCAAGGGCTTAATTTTAGAATACCTATCCAGGAATAAGGAGGAGAAAAAAATATAACACTCAGACACCTTCTGGAACTAAAGAATTACAAAAACCTATTAGCAAAGTGCGCCAAAGTTATATACGGATGGAGACATGATAAACCAATAGGATTGGACAATAAATGGGAAAAAGAGCTACAAGTATCCAAAGAAGAAGGAGAGTGAATAAGCTCCCTAAACAAAGTATACAAACATATACATTGCCTAAACCTCACAGAAACACAATTTAAATTTGCTAATAGATGGTATTTGACACCTAAATGCTTAAATAAAATCTTTGCACAGGCGTCAAATAGGTGTTGGAAATGCAATGTTAACGAAGGCAATGCGCACCTATAGGTCAATATTGGAAGGATGTAATGAAAGTAATATATCAAATAACTTAAATGAAAATAGAATTCAAGCCGGAAGTAGTCTTATTAAATCTAAATTGGCCCAAAATGCCAAAAAAAGTACAAATGGTAACAGTACACATCATTACGGCAGCTAAACTTCTCTTAGTACGGAATTGGAAAACAGTGACAATCCCACATACCTAAGAATTAATAGCTCAAGTTATATGACAGGCAAAAATGGAAAGGGGTATATTGACGAACATAGGAAATAGATACACTCAGAGAGAGGACTGGGACACATGGATAAATTAATTGGAAGCGATAATTTAACAACCACCACACTGGTGTAAAAGCTCCTATGAGTCCCGAAGATCCATTAAAACAGGCTTATAAAAAAAAGAACGGAAAAATTAATCACATTACACCACACACAATGGTGTGCTCTCTCCATCCAAGGACAAGCAGTAAGGGCAAATCTATAACTAAGAACCTATAACAAGAAGCTAGATATGGTGGGGGGAGGAATTGGGATGGGAAGGATTAGAGTATAAGCATATAACCTCCTCTGTTACTTTCTCCTCTTTTACTCATAAATCTATTAAATAAAGAAGGGAATATGTTAAATATAGAGATGAGAACTAGAGCTGGAGGAGAGGGAATAACGGAGGAAATATTTATGATGACAAGAGTATCTAGGCTGGAAACAAGAAGCACCAGATAAAACATATAAGCCATGTACATGTCTGAAATATAAAAAAAAAAAAAAACATGAAAAACTAGTACAGAACTCACAAGCACAGGACAAGATGAGGTCAGAAAAACAGAGTTAGGTAAACAGTAAGACAAGTCAGAGATCAAGGAACACAGAAGTCAGAATACAGAAGGCAGAAGCCAAAGTCAAAACACAATAGAATCAATAGAATGTAAGGCATCTCTCGGATTACCACAATGGAAACCATGACAGGGCACAGGACAGATGCCAGAATGAGCTTAAATAGCCCCAAGAGGGTTGTGATTGGTCAGTAATGATCATGTGATGCCAGAAGGTGTACGCTCAAAGTATCCGCAATGACGCACGCACGTTCGCATCACAAAATTAGGATTGGGTAGGCGGAGTCATTTAAGGGCTCAGATGCACAGTGGCCAGTGTCAGAAAGAACACCAAACATGAGTGCCGCCACGGAGGAAGAAATCAGAAGCGTCTCCCCTACGATGCCTACCAGCACACGGGAATGCGCCACCCTGAAGCTCATCTTGCGGATGATGTGACAGGTAGTCGTGAGGGAGGGAAAGAAAGGCCTGAAGTTTGTGGGGAACACAGAGAAAAGAACATGGACTCTTGGAAAGGAAATCAAATTGTGTTAATTGTAGGGATGGAGCTATGGAAGGAGAGAAATAAGACAAACTAATTTTTTAGAGGAAGAGAACGAATGGGATCTAAAATAGAGAAATTGCTATGGAGACCTGAATTCTGCATTGGCAGAGTATCAGTGACATTGATGAAGGGGGAATCCCTGTACTCTGAGGGGGATGAGAAAGGCATTGGTACATGTTGCTAATTAAGTATTGGATCATGATAATGGCTGAATTTGAAAAGTAATTAAGGCAATGGGGAGTGGGCATGAGAAAAAGGTCATACCTAGAATACCAGTCTTCTGTATCTTATTAAAGAGTTCAAGTATAAATATTTAATGTCTGCTCCAATGACATTTTTAGGCACTTTACACGCGGGAGAGCATGTAGCCTTATAAAGGATTTTAAATATAATTTTTACTTATCAAGAAATAAACAGAACACGTAACTGTCATGGCCCACGGCTCGCCTCGAGGTGCGGTCGCACCTGACCGGCACAACCGCACCGACAAACTGAGCTTATCTGCTCAGTGGCGAGTCGGGAGCCGCTCTGCCCTAAAGAAAAATGGCGGCGACCATGTGGCCGCGGCCATTTATAGCCCCACCCCCCAGGGTCATACAAAAGTGCGTGTGATGTCACGACGTTGACGTACATGCACGTTCTGGGGTCAGAGGTCACCCTCTGACCAATCACAATCAAAGGAGGGATATTTAAATCCCTGAAGCTACCCAGTTCATTGCCCTGTCGTGGTTTCCTGTCCTGGTTCCCGAGAGTGCGTTTTCTGTTCCTTTTATTGATATTCCCGGTATATTGACCTTGGCTATTCCTGACTACTCTGATTTCTGGTTTCCCTGACTTGGCTTGTTTAAACTGTATTGTGTATTTCTGGCTTCCTTGATCTCGGCTATCCCTTGACCATTCTCTGTCTTTAACGTATTAGTCCGGCCATTCTAAGGACCAGTTTATGTTCTGTCTTTGTAGATGTTACATAGTTCTGCGTGCTGGACCACAGTAGCAGTCGTGACAGTAACAATACATATATATAAGGGCGTAAAGCAACTTTGAAATGTCCTTTTTGAACAAATCTAAAGATACAACTTATATAATTAACTATTTGATACAATAAGAGATAAAAAGCCTTGGCTGTGTGCCAGCAAGCTAAAAAAACAACAACCCAAAACAGACAAATAATAACAGTTGGATAGTCCACCATATCATATGCATTGCGTTTGTATGATAAAAGTTACATGAAGTAGCTGATTAGATTATAATGACGTGCAAAAAATGAATCAAATAGTCGATCTAGCTGTATAAACCATTGGATTAAAATACAATTGCTCCACTACACAAACAGCATTTACTAGGTCATGCCATTCCAGTGATCAAAATATTATCTAGTAAGATGTAGGGTCAAAGAGGATGGTGCTGATTGCTTATAAAGTTGTATTAACCAAAGTGGTGCATGGATAAAGTGTAAGGAGATAAAACCTGGTTAAATAGATAGAGGAGCACAAACAAATCACCTTGAATATCTTCCTATCACTTGGGCTCCAATACCTCTAAAAGAATCAACTATATGGCGAGAGAAAACAGCCAACTAGATGGCACACATCAGGACAACCCCACAGAGCCCCCTCCCTCTCCCCCAATCCCCTCACATCACACCCATAATGTGAAAAAAATAAAAATATAAACATAAAAATGAAAAGAGAGGTTCTGAAATAGACATTTCTACAAGAACTGGTGTTTTTCTTCCAACAAGGAAAACTATCACTTTTCAGATCATAGTAATAAATGCAATCAAAATAATAAAACAGTTAGCCATCACCTTTCAGAACACTTTGATAAGTTTTCCCATGTGTTTCTATTTTTCCTCTTCATTTGCAATGTATTCCCTGGCTTTGCCTTGTCTGAGCTAGTTTATAATCTCATTTGGTAAATCTTTAATAGAAATGTAAAAGAATATGGAGCATCGCATGAAAAAAAAATAGTATACGTGATTTTCAATGTTTTATCTAATGGTACAAATTCCTTGTTAACTTCAGCTATCTGCGTCCAAAATATACTAAATGCTTGGACTGGAATTGCTTGGCACTATGTCCGACATTTGCCATCCAAAACAAAAAAATGCCAACAGCTCATTTATTATCTGCTCAGTAAATGAAAGACTTGAAATTGCGGAACTAATTTTTGCATTTAGCAATAGTAATTATTTATTAAACAAACTTTCACTTCAATCAAGCCAAGTATAATCACATTCATCAAGAGGCAATCTATAATAACATATAACACTACGATCAATGAAAAATAATGCATATGAAATCTGCTGTAATAGTTTTGGCTGGATAATTTATTTTGTGCACGTGCCTTTCTTATAAGTGCACATTATGCTAAATATAGGGATTTTTCTTTGTTTCCATAAAAATCCTTTATAAATATTCCTCAGCATTTTAAACCACAAGAAAATACATCTTTTCCTATCCTGAAGCACACAGGACTCATTAAATATTCTTAAAACTTAAGAAAAAGTATTGTATGTGGCAGATCCTTCACTCCTACAAAATAAACTGGTATTACTGATGCTAAGAGCATCAGCATTACTGAAATGTTAGCTTTGTTGGTGCTCCTGGCCTTCCTTATATTTGACCCCAACCGAGATGTAGTATCAGTTTCATAATGGATGGGCGACAATTGTGTCTAAACTTATTTAAATTGTGAGCAATCACGCTAAATGTACCTGAACTGGGTAACAATGCAATAACTTGTTAATGGATTTTTAACTGTTTACCTTAGGAGAACTATCACAGTATGAATATTTGTTAAAAGCATTTTCCCTTTAACCCGATAAGAACAGAGGCAAATGTTTCTGAACCAAAATAAAACCCAATTTTTTTCTGTAAGTGCCCGTATACATATAATATATTGATTTTAAAGGACAAAAGGGCTTTCTTTAACATCTAATACATAATTAAAAGTGAATAACATAAAAAATTAGGGGGAGACACATTTTTGCTTATAATAATTAGTATGCATCTAGTACAACTAAAGAAAAAGAGTTATACATAGATTAATGTATCAGTTCTGACTGTTAAAGGACCACTATAGTGCCAGGAAAACAAACTCGTTTTCCTGTCACTATAGTGCCCTGAGGGTGCCCCCACCCTCAGGGTACCACTCCCGTGGCGCTGAAGGGGGAGGAAGGGGTTAATACCTTACCTTTTTTCCAGCGCCGGGCTGCCTCGGCGCTAGGGACTCTCCTCCCTCTTTTGACGTCCCTGGCTGAATGCGTATGCGCGTCAAGAGCCGCGCGCGCGCATTAAGCCAGTCCATAGGAAAGCATTCTCAATGCTTTCCTATGGATGCTGGCATCTTCTCACTGTGAAAATCACAGTGAGAAGCGCGGAAGCGCCTCTAGCGGCTGTCAATGAGACAGCCACTAGAGGCTGGATTAACCCTATTGTAAACATAGCAGTTTCTGTGAAACTGCTGTTTACTGCAAAAAGGGTTAAACCTAGCTGGACCTGGCACCCAGACCACTTAATTAAGCTGAAGTGGTCTCGGTGCCTATAGTGGCCCTTTAAATGCCTCCAATGTCTAGGATCTAAATACAATTTTGGTAGTTAACTCGAACCCTATGCCAATCCCCTCTCCCTTAACGCTATATCAAACTTAACCCTATGCTTACACCAACTCTACCCATTTACCTGCCCTAACCTTAACCCTACACTATCCCTAACCCTAAAACAGCATTAACCCTAACCCATCTTTAAACCTTACCCGAACACTTTGCCTACACAAATACTGACACTAACACTAATCATAATCCTATCATAACTCTACTCCTAGCCCTAACCCAAATTTTAAACCAAACCCTAAATAAACCCTTTGCTAATATCAGTACTAATAGCAGCAGATAGGCTTTCTAGTTAAAACAGTAGAGAGTTATATGTTGCTGCCATTACATTTCTATTGTTGCTGAGCAGCTGGCAAATCGGGATGGCAACATGCTGGGAAACCCTGTCAGACTCTGTCTAGACACCAATGCCTTGAGCACCTACTAGCCCAAAAACAAAGCGACTGAGTGTGATCTGCTCAGCTGCGGTGTTCTCAGTGCATTTAAAGGACTGTATGCGGTGCTCAGTTGGAATGTTGCATACAGCTTATCAATCAGCCTGTGGCCACCAAATGTGACCCAGGATGACAGCGGGTCTTCAGTTATAGATTGGAACTCCCTTTTGTGAACAGGGATTTAACCCTGCTCAACCTAAATAATAGGAAATTCCATACCGTCCAAACAACATTAGAGTCTACTGTGTGAAGGACTGCATAGAACATCCTAATGTTATGGAGTTAAAGGGACACTAAAGTCACCAGAACAACTACAGCTTAATGCATTTGTTCTGGTGAGTAGAATCATAACCTTCAGGCTTTTTGCTGTAACTACTGTCTTTTCACAGAAAATGCAGTGTTTACATTACAGCCTCGTGATGACCTCACTGGCCACTCCTTAGATGGCTGTTAGAGATCCTTCCTGGGTCATGGCTGCCTAAAATGCATCCAAACATTCAGTGTCTCCACCCTCTGCATGCAGACACTGAACTTTCCTCATAGAGATTCATTGATTCAATTCATCTCTATGAGGAGATGCTGATTGGCCAGGGCTGTGTTTGAATTGTGCTGGCTCTGCCCCTGAACTGCCTCTTTGTCAGTCTCAGCCAATCCTATGGGGAAGAATTGTGATTGGCTCAGACTACCACTTCTGATGATGTTAGCAGACTGCTTGTTTTTCTGAGGCAAAGAGCATGCAGAGTTACAGCTTCAGGCTTGAATACAGTAAGATATTGCTATATTTATGGAGGCATGAGGGGCCCGGGGGGGCTAGTTGGTGGTTTTAACACTATAGGGTCAGGAATACATGTTTGTGTTCCTGACCCTATAGTGATCCTTTAAATACAGCATTTAATTAACATCTGATTTTTTTCTCTGTCCCTGTGTAATCAAGCAGCTGTTTTGTACTCCGACTTCTCTAACATTATCCTTTTACAATGGTAACCTAAATGGGCACACTAAGCACTATAAAAACTACAGCCCTATGTAGAGGTTTTAAAGCTAGCAGGCTCAATCCCAGGTTTCAAAACAGAAGCCTTTCCATGTGCACTGGTGTGGCAGGCCAGAGCGATAACCATTAAGCCTTGCATGCATTCACTCCCTTTGGATATTGACAACTTGCACCATGACTAAACTCTTAAAGGCCTACCCGCCCTATCCTGACGTCATTCCTCCGAATGTTGGCTTTGATGAACCAAAGTAGATCGCACAAAAGCAAAAAATTCCAAAACTGCCACCTGCCACAGATTAACATGCATTAATAAATTCACACTAATACACATACACAAACTAAACACAGACTCACTGTGACACTCAGGCACACAATGACACTTATACACAGGCTCGCACAAACTTTCACTCAGACTCACACTAGCACTCAGATCCAAACTTACACTGACACCCAGACGAACACTGACACAGACTCAAACTTAATCTAACACATACACTGATAGGCATATGCATTGTAATCACCTCATCCATTTTAGCTCTGCCCAAGGAGTGAAAGAGGGAGTTGTAAGGGTCCGGGCTTCTATGCTATAGGTTGAGATGCCGGGAATGGAAGTCAAAGCCCAGCACTTGTTTCTTTTCAATAATTGTATTATCAATTTTGGCAGCTATCCCATTTCATCTTGAGCTCACTGCCTGAAACCCAGGATTTCTATTTGAGAGCTACACAATCTTACACCTGCAGGGCCTCCAAAAGCACAGTATGCCCCACTAAAAGGAAAGCCCTGTGGAAAACAATATGCCTAAATATATATATGGTGAATATGATATGATATATATATATATATATATATAGAGAGAGAGAGAGAGAGAGAGAGAGAGAGAGAGAGAAAGAGAAAGAGAATTTGCTATTCTCATTCAATACAACAGCCAAAGCAAAGCAACACAAACCAAAATGTACTGCATATTCACATTGTCATGTTTTATTCCTTTAAAATATCCCCCATTATTTTCATTGATTTTTATCGACAATCTATTCCTCCAATGCATTGTGTTAACATTGTTTAATATAATACTGAATGTTTTAAAATTGAGTCAGGCTTCATTTGAGCTCTATATTTACAGGCAATGTCTGTAATGAGCATGCACATGAAAACTGCTTTTGACATTTTAAATTTGCATTTCAAAAACTGGATTTTAACTTTGTCAACAACACCCCAGACAGATTTAGAGCAAAACAATCTTGGATTTCACACACGATCCTTCTCTGAGCTGTCAAAATATTTGATGTCTGTAATTGTTTTACGTTTTTCATAAATGCAGCAGACACCTCCTATTTTACGGATACAATTGAGGATGAGCTCATTGCCACTGAAGAATGTTCTCTGTGTGCTAGAATAATACCCCCAAAGTTTGTATCCCAAGAATCGGGAAACCAGTGTGCAGGGTAGCAGGGGGCTGCCCATTGATGCAACTTGAGTCACAGGCTCAACTCAAAGAACTGGCAAGCCTGCCTGACATGAATGTACCCAAGACTGTTCGTAATCCTCTTGAATGACAACGACTTACCTCTGAATTTGGGGGTAGAACACTAAACTTCCTGGACTTGACAATCTTAATTACTAACCAAGCAACTATCCAGACTACACTTTTCAAAAAACCTACAGCCTCCGATAGCCTCCTATATTGGGATAGCTTTCACCCAAGGCTCCTGAGGCAGGGCATACCCATTGACCAATACCTCAGGGCCCGCAGAAACTGTAGCACCATTGAGGACTTCAAGAATAAAGCAAAAGTCCTAAAACAGCAGTTCAAATATAAGGGCTACCCCAATAAATGCTTAAAAACTGCAAAAGGGAGAGCTTTGGAGGCTGATAGAGATATGATAATACTGCATATGATTGCAACATATGATGCAGGGTGGGACCGAGTCAAGACTGGTATTCAAAAATTCTGGCCCCTCCTAACAGATGACACACATCTTAAACGAGTACTTGGTCCAAAAGTTGAGATCACTGCACGCAGGGGAAAGAACCTAAAGGACCTTTTGGTCCCCAGTCATTTCCAACCCCAGCGTCCCAGTACACATACTTGGCTAAACACCCCCGTCATGGGCTCCTTCAAATGCGGGCAATGTCTTGCCTGCAAATTTATCAAATGCGATTTGAAAAAAGTTACTGACAGTGAAGGTAAACAGTCATTTAACATCACCTTATTTTTTTACTGCAATACTGCAGGTTTGGTTTATCTCCTCACCTGTGAATGTTATTCTAAATATGTGGGCAAAACCTTTCGACCTTTCAAGGAAAACATAAAGGAACATGTAAGGTCTCCTAAGCTTACTTACTATAGAGACCCCCGGCGCCCGTCACTTTAAGGAACACCCCTCAAGTGACTCAAAAGGTCTCCGATTTTGTTGGCTGGAACTGGTGAGACGTGACAAAAGAAGGCGTGACTAACCCAAGGGTCTAAATGAAGGCTTCTCCTTTGCACCGTTCATCTAACTCACCTGCTGGTCATATTGCCACACATTATCTATGGAAGTCCATCAGACAAATTGGTGAGATATGGCATGTAAACCTATGACACTTTATATATATATATATATATATATATATATATATATATATAAGCTATGTTTGGAGGTTGGACCATTAGTAAATACAGCCTAGCCAATATACATTACCATTCTGTCACCTTAATGATTAAACACTATTACTCCGAATTTTCTGTGTAAATTTTATCAGTTTTCCTTATTTAGGGATTTTATTAATTTTTAGATACATTGTGGTTGTATTTTGAGGTTTAAACATTAGTTTGTAATGTTGCTTTGAACCAACTATTTATACAATATTCCCTATTAGGGATCTATAAGAACTGTCCTGTACATTAGCTACTTTTGGAGGTTGGACTATTAGAAAGAACAGCCTAACCAATATGCATCTTAATGATTAAACACTATTACTACAAATTTTCTGTGTAAATTTCAATTATTATCCTTTATTGGGGATTTACAAGTTTTTAGATACACTTTGACTGTATTTGGGGGTTGAAACATTAGAAATTACATTCTAACGAATATACATTCTTAGTTCCACCACTGCAATGATCAAATAATGTTGCTTTGAACTAACTATTTATACAGCATTCCCCATTAAGGATCTAAAAGAACTGTCCTCTCATAAGGACTACTACCCAATTGAATATTTGGCACTGGAGGAGTTAATATTGAAGCACCTCTCTCCGTGCTCAATTAGATACACGCCACTCATAGCGAGTGGCCCGCCTCCCTGTGGACGCAATTTGCGATTAACGCTGACGTCACAGAACAAAGGGGATCTGCATGTCCTGTTAATTACTCTACTGTATGTAAATCACCCTCTGTGGGTATAAATACCTCTGCACAGTTGCAATAAAGTCAGTTCTGTTTAGCCCCTACAGGTAGTGTCGACTCATGGTGTGGGGCAGGTGTAGGCAGCCTTCGGCACTCCAGATGTTGAGGACTACATCTCCCTTGATGCTTTGCCAGCATTGTGGTTGTAAGAGCATTATGGGAGATGAAGTCTAAAACATCTGGAGTGACGAAAGTTGCCTACCCCTGGTGTGGGGTAAAGCTATAATCACTGCTAAAATCATTCGCTACATTTTACATCTGGATACTGCTCAGAGTACTTTAAAATGGGCATCTGGGTGCTCCTAAAGACATCAAATACTTTGGCTCAGCAAGGCTATACAGGATGGTCCAAGAATAGCCTAGGAAGCCAAGAAATAACAGTGGTACTCCGCTGGAGTACCCACAGGCTTTCCAATTTAATACATTCTAATTTAGTACATCTATAAGTCTATAACATAATGGTAATGATGAGATCTATTTAATACTAAGCATGGTTGATGTCTTTGGGTAACTCCTGTGTTTTGGCTCTAGAATCTCTAGAAACATACATATTTAGCATTTTGCTGCAAGGACTTGCTTGCCTTGTTTATTTCAGTGATAAGCCCATGACAAGCAGAGCAGAGTGCTGACACATTACCAGAACAGGAATGTCTCATCTCACTAAGTCACATTAATGTACAAAACTGTTCATAATATGCCTATGACTTTCCTGAAAATCCACACATTTTATTGACTGCATTATAATATTTGTTAACCTGCTGTGCAGTAGAACTATCATTTAATTGGAACATTGTCCAATCATTTGCCTATCAACAGCACGGAAACAATATCCTTGTAATTAGACAAGAGCAAACTGTGTCAAACTCAATCAGATCATCACTACTGTGGGTCCTGGCTTAGGTTCAAAATGCTCAGTGTAAATTCCTGTATATCTTTTTCTCTTTAGCATTGCAAAACATACATGCATTTTTATAATCTGTTTAAATAAAGGAAAAATTGCACAATTATGTACAGGTGGTCCTACCTGCTTTTACGACTGCTTGGATTTATGACCAGCTCTCTAGCATGGGGATTCAAGGGATTCCCCCCGTTAGAGAGCTGGTCTATGTTCAGATTTCAGATATTCCCTGTGCTAGTGACCTAATCTAGGTTTGGGAATTTTTCCCAGAACATAGATTCGGGGGATTCCCTGCCCTTGTGAGCTAACATATGCTTGGGAAATTTTTCCCGAACTTGCGCAGGGAAGCCTTCATGGGATTCCCTGCGCAAGTGAGCTAATTTATGTTTGGATAATTTTTCTTATATCACAGCCTCCTGCTCGCTGAGAGGTCCGGT
Organism: Pelobates cultripes; assembly: GCA_933207985.1. Taxonomy (NCBI): domain Eukaryota; kingdom Metazoa; phylum Chordata; class Amphibia; order Anura; family Pelobatidae; genus Pelobates; species Pelobates cultripes. The sequence goes on from OW240913.1 coordinate 258,379,669, forward strand.
AGCACCCAACCGATGCGACCGCGCAGACGAAATGAGCCTACCTGCTCAGCGGTGAGTCGGGAAACGCCTGCCCTTAACCAATATGGCACAGACCACGCGGTCGTGGCCATAAATAGCCCCGCAACCCAGGGCCGCGTGACCATGCGTGACGTCGACGCACACTCACGTTTTGGGGTGAGGTCACGTTCTGACCAATCACAGCCAAATGAGGGATATTTAAATCCATGAAGTTCCCTGGTTCATTGCCCTGTCGTGGTTTCCATCCCTGGTTCCCGACAGTGCGTTTTCTGTCTTTGATATTCCCGGTATTTTTACCTTGGCTATTCCTGACTATTCTGATTTCTGGTTTCCCTGACTTGGCTATCCTTTGACCATTCTCTGTCTTTAAAGTATTAGTCCAGCCATTCTACGGACCGGTTTACGTTCTATATTTTCTGTTCTGTCTATGTAGATGTTACATAGTTCTGCGTGCTGGACCACACTAGCTGTCATGACATTGCAACAGGGCCATGGATCCTGCAGAACTATGCAAGCATATGATAGCCTGTGAAAACAGGGTGGAGGATATGGATCACAGGCTAGACCAATTTGCCCAAGCATTCCAGACCTTGCTCCAGAGAATGGCATACCTTGAGGCGCCTCCGGTACAACCGCTAGCTCTGCCTCCTGTACGTGTGGTGTACAAGCCTCCGTCCATAACTCTTTCTCACCCCCTCGTTTTGGAGGTGATCCCCAAGAGTTTAGGGGTTCCTTAATCAAATTGAATATCAAATCAAAGCTTCTCCTGGCTCCTTCCCAACAGATAGGTCAAAGATTGGCTATGTTATGAACGAGCTAACGGGTAAGGCTTTAATCTGGGCCAACCCTTTATGGGAGAGTGGCAATTGCATTGCCCGTAATTACAGTGAGTTCTTAGCTGAATTCAAAGCAACCTTTGAACCTATGGGAAGAGAGAAAAATGCAGGCAAAGAATTTAGGACTGTAACGGCTACCCAGGTTGTAGAAGGGTATAAGCCGTTGGAGACGTCCTTCTTCCCGGCAAGATGCTGTGCTGAAGTGGAGTTGCGCTATCCCATCCGCTGAATCCGAGTAGAGAGTAAAGCAGAGCTCTTAAAAGAGCTAATGTTTGAGCAGGTTCCCTTTCAATAACGAGAGGAGGCTACGTTTTGAAGGGTGAAGTAGAACTGATTTAATGACCACACAGCAGCTGCTTTTATGCAGGTTTTACAGTAAGGTTACCACCCACTGGACCTTGTGGGCCACTGACAAAATGAAATACAGCAGACAATCAGATACAATTGTACAGTAAAAGCACACCCATTAATTACAATACATTCCTCCCCTCTGCTTAGGAGATAATTGAGTTAATCGTTATATCAGCTCAATTATCTCCAAGCTAAAAAATATACTTTTAGGCTTTTTCCATAACTTTAAAACTATACATAGGATCTTAATAAATTAGTATTAGTATTTAATAACCAATACATTCAGGGGAACAACATATCCAAAAATGGCACGAATTGGACCAGTGGTTCGAGAGTTAGTGAAAAGGTGGATGTGACCCTTTGTAATATGTCTACAATGCACAAACGGAACTGTTCGTGCCTACCATCACTGGATGTAGTATGTTCGGATGAACAAACTCACTAATTAGCGCCTTGTTCGTATGAGTCTAGTCGAACGCACGGAAGGTAGCAGTTCAGCGGTGTTTGTGGAAAAAATAAGCCGAAAACAGTGCCATGTGGTCGACGACAAAACACCGCTAAGTGCGTTTGACTAAACAAAATGGCTGCTGCCACGTGTTCGCACAAATGAACGTCGACCACCCTTTTAATCCATTAGAATGTTGAGGTGTTTGCGGTTTACACGGGTCAAGAGAGTTAAATGGTGCCACACTCGATCGGTCGGTCGACAGAAAATTAATCCTTTTGAGTGAATGCAAAAAAAACGAATAGTCTTTGTTCACAGTTCCATGCAGCAAATATAAAGCTTAAACAGGGGTTTTGGTGCACACAGTTGGGTTAGGGTTTCCAGGCAATAATAGGGGGTTTTATTACAAGGACCTTAGCCTCTGAAGTGGACTGGACTAACAGTGGTCTGGTTGCCATCTTTTCAGAGGGCTTAGCTGAGAATATTCAAGATGAGACCGCCGCAAGGGACCTTCCTGTCAATCTTAATTTAATTCATAGCTTATATGATTCACACTGATAACAGATCGAGAGATAGAAACAAGCAACGTACGAGGCGTGCCAACCTATCGATAGCCCCTTGTATTTCCAATCCAGTGGTAGCTAACCCTGCTCCGATTCCAGAGGCTGAGCCCATGCAATTGGGTATAACTAAGCTTACAGAGGCAGAGAGACAGCATAGACAAAATGAGGGGTTGTGTCTTTATTGTGGGAAGAAAGGACATCTAAGGGTCTCATGTCCGGCCCGTTCGGAAAACCTGCGCACCTAAGGAACGTCGGGGACCGACCTTAGGTGTGATGTATATGTCCCCCAAATTGACTAAGAACCGTTTCCTTGTGAAGGTTACTCTGCACTGTAAGAAAACTACTATTCAGTGTGAGGCCATGATCGACTCTGTGGCAGTGGAGAATTTCCTTGATAGAGAATTCTCTGCCAAACATCACTTGCCACTCCGGCAGAGAGATAGATCCATTGCAGTTGAGGCCATTGATGGTAGACCCCTTGTGCAACCTCTCATCACTCAGGAGACATTACCCATCACTGTCTCGGTAGGCATTCTACATTCTGAGGAAATGGTTTTTCAGATTATTTCTTCCCCTTCCTGTCCTGTGATACTCGGTTTCCCTTGGCTCCAGAGACAAAACCCTTGTCTAGATTGGATTAAAGGAGAGATTGTGGGTTAGGGAGAGGATTGCAAGGGTCATTGTAAGAATCTTATGCCACAACGTGTTGGCACCATCGATGTACCTACTGCACTTCCCTTGACCACAGAAATTCCACCTCAATATCTGGAGGTAAAAGAGGTCTTTAATAAAGTTCAATCAGAGACATTACCACCGCATAGATCTTATGACTGTACTATTACTCTTCTACCGGGTACTATGCCTCCTAAAAGGGGTGTTTATGTACTGTCTCCTCAAGAAACCCTCTGCTTGGAGGAGTATATAAAGAATGCTCTGAGGATGGGCCACATACGGAGATTCTCTTCTCCTGCTGGGGCTGGGTTCTTCTTCGTCTCTAAAAAGGGAGACCTACGCCCTTGCATTGATTATAGGGGCCTTAATAAAATAACAATTAAGAACGCCTACCCAATCCCCCTTATTTCTGAACTATTCGACAGGCTCAAAGGTGCCAGAGTATTTACCAAACTCAACGTTGGGAGCGGTTATAACTTAGTCAGAATTAAGGAGGGACATAAGTGGAAGACACCGTTCAATACCAGAATGAGACATGATGAGTACCTGTTTGGTTTGTGCAACGCCCCAGCGGTGTTCCAAGACTTTATAAATTATGTCCTCAGAGAATATTGTGAATTTCTGGCTTCCTTGACTATTCTGTCTTTAACGTATTAGTCCGGCCATTCTAAGGACCGGTTTACGTTCTATCCTTTTCTGTTCTGTCTATGTAGATGTGTACTGGACCTGGACCACACTAGCTGTCGTGACACCTGAGCATAGATTTGCAGGATTCCCTGAGCTAGTGAGCTAATCTATGTTCGGGAAGCTGTTACCCCAAGTTTGAACTACTAATAAACAGATTTCCAGAGAGCTGTTTGTACAGGCAGTGTTTATGTTGGACATAATGAGAGTGAGAATCATTTTACCTTGTTCAAATAGTATGGACTTTGAATGTCAGGGGCTTGAAGCCCATCTAAAACAAATTATCTACTTGATAAAGAGAAAACATGTTTTGTACACTATTAAATTCTTCCAGAAGCAACAATAGTTAATAAATCAGATGGAATTATGAAAATATGTGGATTTACAAGACAATCCTTTCTGCTTGAATTGTTTTATCCTGGATTTTTTCTTGAGATCAAAGAAAGCAGACACTACATGCAAATGTTTGATGTTTAAGGGACAACTCAGAGTCAACACAAATAGTGGGCAAAAGGGAGCTATAGTACCAAGAATACAGCTTTGTATTTCTGGCATTATAATATCCCTTAAATTCAGATTAGGCCTATCCTGTCTCAGGGCATTTGCACTGGGTAACCTGTGATCCTGCTTCTAATCATAGGGCCAGCACACCCCACATGCATAGTATAAAAAATGCTCAGGCACACACTGTGTTGAGGTATAAGCAGGATTTTAATGCTAGACAAAGCTAGACAAAGACCTGAGTGCAGTTCGAAACGTTGCTGTGCACTTGATGTTCCATTAAAATCCTGCTTATACTTCAACACATTGAGTGCCTGAGCATTTTTTCTTTCATTCCATCTTCTTGTGACTCAGGTATGCTTGCACTATTCCAGTCCAATACCATTATTGCTAGCTGTACTACATGAAAGTACATTGCCTCTAACCAGGGCCGTCTTTAATATTGATTGGGCCCTGGGCAAGCATTTGATGGGGCCCCCTGACCCCCACTCCCTGACATGCAATCACGCTCTCCACTTCCCAACGCAGTAGCGGAACCATTTTCCCATGCTTGCAGAGTTGTATTTAGCACTGAATTGGGTTTATGTGTTTGAATAGAAGCATGTTTTTGTATTTAGTATGTTTGTGTAAATGTAGGGGTGTGTTTGTAGGTGGTGTTTGTGTTTGAATGCAAGCATGCATCTATGTGTATTTTTTATTTTTATTTTTTAATGCTGGGGTGTGTTTATATATATTTTTGGTGTTTAACACAAAGATGTGTTTGTATGTATTGTTGACTTTTCAATGCAGGACTGTGTTTGTATGTAGTGTTGAAGGTTGAATGCAGGGGTGTACTTGTGTATAGTATTGGTGATTTGAATGATGAGATGTATACACATGTACACATACACTGCCACACACACACACTGTGATACACATACACACACTGAAAAACATGCAGATACACAGATATAAACACTGACACTCACACTAACACACATGCAGATACAGACTGACACAGATACACAAACTAACACATACAGACACACAGATACACAACCTGTATACATACAGAGACATATATACAAACACTGACACATATGGATACTCAGACACATCGATGCATAATGACACACATGACTATTTACAGATGCGCACACAGATATACACACATAGGTACACACACTGACAACATTCAGATACACAAATACATACAATAATAACATACACATACAGACACACATATACACAACCTGACACACATGCAGATATACACAGACCACACATAGAAACATAGATATATTAAATACAGATACAGAGATATACACACACTGACAGACATACTGACACACTGACATAGTGACACACACTGGCAGACATACTGATACACACACACACAGACACCCTGACAGACATACTCACACACATACAGACAGACATACTGACGCACACAAATACTGACACACACATACATACTGACACATGCAAAGTTTACATTTTTACACACTGACAGACATACTGACACACTGACATACTGACAGACAAACTGACATGCACAGACAAACATACTGACATACACAGAGACATACTGACACACACACACATACGCCCTGACAGACATACTGACACGAACACAGACATACTGACACACACACACACATACGCCCTGACAGACATACTGACACACACAGAGATATACTGACACACAGACATAGTGACACACACACAGATACCCTGACAGACATACTGACACATACAGACATACTAAGACACAAATACTGACACACTGACAGACATAGTGACACACACACAGACACCCTGACCGACATACTCACACACATAATAAGACACACACAGATATACTGATACACACAGACATACACACAGAAATGGTGACACACACACACAGACACCTTGACAGACATACTCACACACATACACACATACTAAGACACACACAGACATACTGACACACACAGAAACCCTGACAGACATACTTACACACATACTAAGACACACACAGACATACTGACTCACACACATGCAAAGTTTACATTTATAAAGCCACCCTTCAGCCCTACCTTATGGGATCCCTGGGGTCCAGTGGCAGGCTGAGGTTTTCCCAGCTTTAAAGACGGCCATGCCTCTAATTGTTGCTATTCTGCAAAGGACATACTAAAATGCATTTCTCTCTCTGTACTCTACTAATTTAGCATTGATGCTGCTTAACTCATCCACTGTTTGTCAATCATACATTATTCTAGCAATCCTAGCCAACACATACCATGGTAATATAACTTTGATATTGCCTGTTTGAACGTATTCTTATAAAAATTATTTGAAAAAGAATTCCAAAGTCCGAGACCAGTGAGGTTTTTTGACAAATACTTAAAGGGACACCGTAGGCACTGTATCTGCTTCATCTCATTAAACTGGTTATAGTGTCTGGAGTCCCCTGGTACCATAATTTCTTTCAGCATTAAACAGTTTTTAATGTTCTAATGTTTTAATGCTAAACAAGAGTCCACGGCAGTCTATCCCCTCTGTGCTGCTTTGGCTAATAAGGAAGTATTACCCTGAGAGGCAATGGGCAGCTGTGATTGGCTGACAGTGTCAGCTGACTGCTTTTAACCTGTCAGAGCTCCAACTGGCGGTATGAATGGGTATGACAACAAGGAAGTGTGTAATCTCTGCCTTAGCTACACATACAGAAGGGGCCGGACTGTGGGTGGCCAGGGACTCTTATTTTGTGGCATACTGCATAAACATGGTGCAACACTGAATGGAGGGACAGTGCCAGGCCACTTCAGGCACTATAACCAATTCAAAGAGACAAAGTGGTTATAGTGACTACAGTGTCCCTTTAAGGACTTACTATTAGTTTCGCTGCCTCAAGATTACCTCACAAACTGGATTTATTTACTTCTTCCTATGAACTGTGCACCCTTTTCATTTGCACCTAGTTATTTATGCCTTCATATGTTGATTATATTTTATACTACAAAGAATGTTCCTTCATATATAGATTCAAATACAATTGTGTATTTGTTTCCAAAGCCAGATACCTGATATGTAAGGGCTAACTATGTTTATCTATTAATCGGCATTGTGTACTCCATTTCCCAGTAAATCTGAACCAAGTTAAAAAAACATTAATTGAATTCCTTTTCTACCACTGAGTACACTTCAGTGTTTTCAGTTGCAGGGTTAAACCTACAGGGACTTGGCATCCAGACCACGTCATTGAAATGAAGTGGTCTGGGTGCATACAGATTTCCGTTAAAGGGACACTGCAGACACCATAAAAACTGGTGCCAATTGAATGTTTACTGGTGAAAGGAGATCTCTTGATTATGTTTGTCTGCACGGTTGCTTAGAACTACAATCATTAGCTAAATGTGCTGCAGCTATAAGCCTGCCCATCACCTTCCTACATCAAAAAATAAATCTATTCTTCCACCTTAGCAGTCAAAATATATGTATTGTGTACTCACAATACAATATTGGCACAGGTTCAATTACCCACCTCTTTCTAGCTCTCTGTCCTGTTATGGCTGTTATTGGCTTATTCATCACTTCCATTCATCAGAGCTAAAAGTCTGGGGTTTTTTTGTTCAGAGTAAAAAATACCAAGGATAAAACAAAACAAAACAAAAATGATGGCATAAGTTTAAATTTACACTTGGAGATTTGATTTGGTCTAAACTGCAATTCGTACAAATGAAAACTAAAATTCAAATTTCCGAATCGCATAAACAACCTGTGCAATGCCCAAAAATCCTTGTTTTGGCTCGTGATTTGGAGTGCAATTCTTGGCTCAAAAAAAAGAGTGATGGAATGGAGAAGACATTTTCTTTTTGTGGGGACTAATAGGAAGATTAGATTAGTTTGCCATGATGGACAACACGTCTGCCAAATCATGTGGGCTGTATCTCCTGTCCGAACAAGAGGTAGGAAAAAAAGATGATTGATGGTAAGGGGATAGCTAGTAAATGTTGATTTTATATATATATATATATATATATATATATATATACTTCTAAGCATGAATCCACTAGACACTTGCACTGCATCTATAAACCAGCAATGACACTTTGTTTTTTTTACCCTTGTTGTCCCTGTATAGGAGTAGGAGATAACCTGGTCATTGGTTCTAGTGTGTGACCATGTCTACCTTACTGCTTATATACCTTGCTAGCTACTGCCAGTGACACCTGAAACATCTTTGAGGAGAAAATTGCCATTGTGTTGTTTTGTTGATTGATCCTAGTGTGAGACTACATTTAAGGTACTACCACACCTATTTTATTTACCCAGCTAGCATTATAGCTAATGTCCATCAGTGGCACTTAAAACAACTTTCAGTAGGAGATAGGAGATTGCCATTGTGAAAAAAATTATATAAAAAATAAATAAATATATATATATATTTATACTGATGAATGGTCACTGATCCTACATACTGTATGTGTGGGAAAGCTTTGTTCTTGTCAGGAAGGATAGGGTGAGTGGGTAGTCAATTGTCAGGTGACTTTTTCTTTTCATCCGTTTGTGGGCACAGCATTGATGCCGGAGCCGGAATATGACGTCACTCCAAATCCGGCATCACTAAGAAGCGCGCGAGGGAGCTGAGCAGGCCGGCCCCTCAGCAGCCCCACTGGACCCCCATGGACTGCTTTCCAGCCACGCAGCAGCCCCACTGAACCCCCAGGGACTGCTCTCTTGCCACCCAGCAGCCCCACTGGACCCCAGGAACTCCATGCCAGCACTCCTAAATGTAGGGGGGCTGGGTGGAGTAAAATGTTAAAAAATAAATAAATTGTATGTGTGTCTGTTAGGGAGTTTGTATGTGTTTGTGTGTTTGTCAGTGAGTGTATGTGTTTGTCAGTGAGAATGTATCTGTTTTTGTCAATGAGAGTGTATATGTGTTGTGTGTGTTTGTCTGTAAAAGAGTGTGTGTGTTTGTCAGTGAGAGTGTATGTGTGTCTGTCAAAGAGTGTGTGTGTCAGTGTGTGTATCTGTGTCAAGGTTTGTGTATGTGCCTGTGTGTGTGTATCTGAGTGTGCCAGTGTGTATCTGTGGGTGCAAGTGTGTGTATGTCACTGTGTGTATCTGAGTGTGTGTGTATATTTGTGAGTCAGGATGTGTGTCAGTGTGTATCTGTGTGCCAGTGTGTGTATATCTGTGTGTCAGATACATATACACACTGACACAGAGATCCACACCCTGGCGCATAAAAACACAGATATACACACCTT
>OW240913.1:258389075-258409755 GCA_933207985.1 Pelobates cultripes
GATCACTGTGACAGTAACAGCGATCTGATTCTGGGGAAGTCTTTGTTGCCATATTTCTGAATGTCTCACTTGTGAGGAGTCAAGCAATAGTCAGGTATTTAAAGGCACTTTTAACTAACAACATACACAGTATGTTGTTAATGAATACAAGCATACTTAACTACGATGTACACTGAATGGCCTTGGTCACTATGGAGTTAAAGGGACACGATAGTCACCTGAACAACCTTAGCTTAATGAAGCAGTTTTGGTGTATAGAACATGCCCCTGCAGCCTCACTGCTCAATCCTCTGCCATTTAGGAGTTAAATCCCTTGTTTATGAACCCTAGTCACACCTCCCTGCATGTGACTTGCACAGCCTTCCATAAACACTTCCTGTAAAGAGAGCCCTATTTAGGCTTTCTTTATTGCAAGTTCTGTTTAATTAAGATTTTCTTATCCCCTATGTTAATAGCTTGCTAGACCCTGCAAGAGCCTCCTGTATGTGATTAAAGTTAAAGGACCCATTTCAGCTTATTAAGTGGTCTGGGTGCCAGGTCCTCTAGGATTAACCCATTTTTTATAAACATAGCAGTTTCAGAGAAACTGCTATGTTTATAAATGGGTTAACCTTCCCCTAATCCTCTAGTGGCTGTCTCATTGACAGCAGCCACTAGAGGCTTGCGTGCTTCTCACTGTGATTTTCACAGTGAGAGCACGCAAGCGTCCATAGGAAAGCATTGTAAATGCTTTCCTATGCGACCGGCTGAATGCGCGCGCAGCTCTTGCCGCGCGTGCGCATTCAGCCCAGGAGGAGGATCGGAGGAGGAGAGGAGCTCTCCGCCCAGCGCTGGAAAAAGGTAAGTTTAACCCCTTTCCCCTTTCCAGAGCCAGGCGGGAGGGGGTCCCTGAGGGTGGGGGCACCCTCAGGGCACTATAGTGCCAGGAAAACGAGTATGTTTTCCTGGCACTATAGTGGTCCTTTAAATTCTGAGATTGAGATACAATTATTTAAGGTAAATTACATCTGTTTGAAAGTGAAACCAGTTTTTTTTTCATGCAGGCTCTGTCAATCATAGCCAGGGGAGGTGTGGCTAGGGCTGTATAAACAGAAACAAAGTGATTTAACTCCTAAATGACAGTGAATTGAGCAGTGGAATTGCAGGGGAATGAGCTATACACTAAAATTGCTTTATTTAGCTAAAGTAATTTAGGTGACTATAGCGTTCCTTTAAATATAGATCATAGTTAATTAAAGTAAATCTCATAACATGAAAACAACTTTAGGGAGAAAATGTATATGTATACAGTGAGCTATCCAAATCACTAGGATATGTATAGATGAAATTGTATTTTTATCTGATGTCTTCAGATTATATCTGTATTCTATCAGAAGCTGGCAGATGTGATAAATTTGCATAAGAATATAATTTAATATATACATATGCTAGCAGTTAACCTAGCCAAGAATGATCAGGAGATTAAATTACCTTTTCTATTTGAAACAGACCCCTTCATCCACTAATCTCTGTCTAACAGACACACTTTAAAACACTGTATTTGTGACGTGAGACAACCTAGTTCATTATCATTATCCTTCAACTAGGGCATTCGTGTGGATATATATTGAATAGGCTGGTTATCTTCAGCTTCATGAAATCCGTGCATCAATGTGTATGCAAGTGTAAAATTGGAAAATGACAAACTGGTTATAATCTGATTAGAGCATTCTTATTCTCAGTAAACATAAAACAATAATTACAGATTAAAGGAATGCTGCAAGCTCCGTACCATAAACTTTCACAACCCATTGTAGTCATTATGGTGTCCAGGTGCCATTCCAGCATAACTTGTTAAAAACTTTTTGTGCAGTTTGACACTTACCTGAATACCACCAGGTACCTCCAATACATACTGTTTTCTCAGAGTTGGAGAGGTTGGATGTCAGCCTACTCATTCATTGGCTGTGAGCAAAAAGCTAATGCTCTCATCCAATATAATGACCACCTACATTAGCACCCTGCTTCCTGATAAGGCAGGATGAGCATGCATCCGGACCACGGTATATGTTATGTCAAACCATGCTAAAAATACTCGGGCACGGTGCCTGAGGACTCCTCCTTAACTACAGTTGGCTGTAGTGATTACGGTACTTGAAGTGTTTATTTAAGTGTAAGCTGTGACTTTTAGGGAAACATGTAATAATGAGTTACAATTGAGAAAATAATGCCAACATTTTTAATCATTGTTATTTTATTTGAGCTCCCCTTGGATCTCTGGACCTATGAAACGTTGCTATCTAACAAGACGCACAGAGTTGGACTAACTGTGGATTTGCTCCTCCCCTTCCTCCCCTGACATACTGGCTACTAGGGATACTCTAAGCTCCAAAAATGTTTTGCTTAGTTTAGCACTTTAGTGTATGGAGCACACCACTGCAGTCTCACAGCTCAATTCTCTGACATTTAGTTTATGCAGCTCTAGTGACCCCTATCCTGGCAGTGACTCCTACAGCCTAAATTAAAAAATGGTTTAATTTTCAATCAGATGTAACCACAGTGTCAGATAAAATCAGAGTGAACCGTACTTTCAATAAATAGACAGCTTCAGTATTGCAAATTCTTCAAATTACCGGTTTATTCAGATATAGTGCGACATAGTGAAGACTCAGTAAGCCACATACAAAATAGTAAGTCAAAAAGTGAGTGCAGAAAAAAAATATAGGTATGAGGAGGATGATAATTGTCTGCTTGTAAGATGGACTTGCCCCTCTCTCAATCTTCTATAACCTTATGACCTTTGTTTGATGGGATCCAACTTAAATGTAAGTCTAGAAAGTTAATTTCAATTTTGTTGATATATCCAGTAAACATTAGATTCCACTCTTCATTGTTAAGATTGTGTGCAAAGAGGGAGCAAGATTCCTCTTTCCCATCACAAATGAAGAGGACATCATCAATATATCCCCCATACCAAACAATGTTCGAATGATAGGGATTACCAGTACTAAAAACATGGCACACATTTTGCAAATTGTGGTGCTCATAATGGCCTCAGTATAGAGTGGGATCTGAGCCAGGTGTTTAGACATTGATGTACATTGAGGTATCTGTATGCCCCCCTGTCCCCTGCACCCTGCATTAGTCTTTCCCCTCTCTCCTCATTCCTTCTTTCATTTTCTTTTCCTTCTTCTCTTTCTATGAGTCCATAACAGTCCTGTTGTGGTTACCATTTATCTGATTATATATGAGGTATTGTCCACGTGATTGCAATCTGTCCACAATATTTCAGGACTGTGGTTTTAGCAGACCCCTTTGGGTGTTCCCTGTTCTGATTACTTGATATGTTTTGATGATCTTGAATTTGATATATATTTTGAAGGGATTGATATATTTATCTTGATCAGTGATCCCTTTTGGTGATATTCACTATGAGAATTATATTGGGAAATTGGAAAATGTCAATTTTACCTTTGGTTAGGATATTGGGGTTTAAAAGAACACATGTCATTTGGGAACATTATTTATGTCAATTAATGATTAAGGGAATGGCAACTTTTAATAGTTACATTTTATAATATGTTGCAATAAAACAGAGCCATGAACAGCTCTGTTATAACATTTGTTCACCAGACTGCACAAATCTTTGTGTCATATTGTAAAAATATATTACGATGTCAGTTATAATTTACAACTTGTTATGTGTTAATGTTATATAAAATAAACAAAACAAATGGGAAAGTACTTTTGTTCTTCTTTTGAATTAATAAAGTGAAAACCTTCATGGGCACATAACATTGTTTAGTTGATATTCCCCAGCTTATTAATTTGTTCGGTTGGTTCTGCCGCTAATTCTTAACCTGGATTTAACATGTGGATCCCTTTGGTGATAACTAACTTGTGTTTACTGTTACTTGATTCTTTTAGTTATACTGATTAGATGGAAGAGTACCACCTCATCTAATTTTGCATAACTAAAAATCCTAATTTTCCTTCTTTATAATATAAACTCCTTTATTCTCCTTAGAGAATCATCTCCCTTATATTCTTTACTTTCACTCTCATCTCTCGAATTAGCAACATCTCTTTATCCCTCTGCTCACCTGTACCTCCTGACACCATTTTCATTGCTCCCACTTTACTTCCCCCCGTCTCTCTATCCATCCCATGACTCTACTTATACGTTTACAGCCTATCTCCACAAACCCTTTCTAAAACCTCTAAATACAAACCATCTGACAAAACTTTTAAATCCTACTCCCACCTTCTCTTTCTTTCTATCCTTCTGCTCCTAGCAGCTGGTGATGTCCCTCCAAATCCCGGTCCCACCTCTGCAAACCCACCATGTGCTAACCCAAGGAATCACAACAATCTCATACCCATCTCATGTCACTCTTCCTTTAAATAAATCCTCCTTCCATTCTGCACTCTGGAATGTACGCTCTGTTTGCAGTGTTACTAAATCCACTGCTGTGCACAACCTTTTCATCTCTCGTTCCCTAGACTTACTAGCCTTAACTGAAACATGGCTCTCTCCCTCTGACACCGCTACATCCGCCTCTCTATCCTTTAGTGGTCTTTTAGTGGTCAATTTTCCACAACCCAAGACAGTCTGAAAGCAAAGGTGGTGGTGTATTCTAGCAGAATTTCTGCTCTCACCTCACTGCTCCTTCAAACCTCTACCCCCCCCCTACACCCTCTTTTTCCCATCATTTGAAATCCATTCAATTCGCCTTTTCAAACCCATCTCTGCTAACATTGCCGTTATCGATCGTCCCCCTGGATCCCCTGTCCTCTTCCTTGACCACTTTGCTGCTTGGCTTCCCTACTTTCTCTCCTCTAATATTCCATCCTTAATTCTTGGGGACTTCAACATTCCCATTAACCTGCCCTTGTCCTCAGTAGCCACAAAACTACTTTCAATGATCTTCTTCCTTGGGCTAGCGCAGTTTGCTAAGTCCCCCACCCATGTAGCTGGCAATATTCTTGATCTTATTTTCTCTCATGAATTTACAATCTCTGCAACACTTCATTTCCACTCTCAGATCACCACTTCTTATCATTTGCTCTCAAAAGACCCTCGCCCCATCATCCTCAACCTAACCCCTCTTAACTAAAAAGACATTTGAATTATATTGACCTCCAGCAGCTATCGGCTAATATTGATTCGCAACTTCTATCCATCCCTACTTTCTCCTGTCCCTCACTGGCTATCTCCTTATATAACACTACCCTCAACTCTGCCATGGACTCTGCAGCCCCACTCCAAACCTGCACCTTGAGGAGAACACGCCCCTGCGGCACACTAAATCAACACGCTACCTGCAGAGATGCTCCTGTTCTGCTGAATGCCGCTGGAGGAAGTCACGCACCCAGTCGGATTTCCTCCACCACAAATTTATGTTGCGTTCATACAGCTCAGCCCTTGCCCTTGCCAAACAGTCATACTTTTCCTCCTTCATTAAGTGTTCTTGCATAGCAAGACCACTTATTGTTATCGCACATATATATTATTATTCTTATTATAGCCAAATTTGCCACCCTAACTCCTCCCACAGTTTTTACACTACATAGACAAAAATTTACCAAAACGTGCAGATTCTTCCCGATCGGATTGCTATTACTTTGTGGAACGTTTCGCCGAATGGTTCACGGAATATCGTCGTTCTTGTGGCGCAATTTGTCCCATAGGAATGAATGGCAAAGCTTGAGTGGGAGCTGTCAAAAGCTGAAAAATCAGGACATGATTTCTAAACTGCCACCACTCCCTTATTTTCAGGCCCAGCTACACAAATCTTATATCAAAACGTTCAGCTATCCCTGCTGCCACTAAACATGTCAACGGCTAAGCCATAGTCCTGATAGTTTTCACAATATAATCATTTGTTTGCAACTAACGCCGTCCATTGACATTCATTGAAACTTCACTCTACAAAGCTCAAATTTGAAGTGCAATTTCTAAACTGCGACTGTGCCTTCATTGTTAATACTTCAGAGACATACTATGCATCAAAATGTAGGTCTGGGTCTTGTGATTCTCACAATATAAAGCTCTTCGCTGTAGGATTTATAGTTTTTAAAATACGACCGTTTGAAGATGGCAACCGCCAAAATACTCTGACCTGTGCCAGGCTGCAGCAGCAAGTGATGTCATAGACAGGGCCTTTTGAACACCTGCTAATGTTTTATAAATGTATGGTTTAATGTAACTGTGCAACAACGTTGCAATTAAATGTGCTATATAAATGATAACAGTTACTCCGCCCACTCCAGTTGTAGACTACTGGTGGAGGCAAGAACACTTCACACAATTTCCCCAGAAATTGTAGCTTTTCTAGTTAACTCATGCTCCTGCAATCCCAGGCGTCTTTTTAATACCTTTAACTCCCTTCTTTGCCCTGCTGTTGCCACCCCCAAACTATCAAGGAATAGCGAATGCCTGCGCACCCGGGTGGGCGCGATGTCGGCCGGGCATCTGCATAGTATGGAGGGACAGGACGGATGGCGGGACCGGAGCAGCACGGGCAGGGAGGAAGTATGACAGAACCCTCCCCCGCAGGAACACCAACTGGGGGAACACCAGAAGGGCGAGAAGGCGAGGAGGAAACCTAGCATGGAATGCACAAAGGAGTATATGTGCATTAACCTCAGAGGCAGGAACCCACAAGCGTTCCTCGGGACTAGAACTCTTCCAATGGACCAAGTATTGAAGGGTCCCATGAAAGAAAGGAGAATAAAGAATGTGCTGGATCTTGTACTCCTCCTGACCATGGACCAAAACAGGAGGAGGACAAGAAAGGGACCTGGAATATCTGTTACAAACCAGCTGTTTTAGGAGCGAGGTGTGGAAGACGTTGGGTATACGGAGGTTTTTTCTGCAATTCTAAAGCATAAGAAACAGGATTAATTTACCGTAAAACCTTGTAGGGGGCCAATATATCTTGGAGCAAGTTTCATTGATGGTAAACGTAAAAAGACATTTTGTGTGGATGACCATACTCTCACCCGTATAATAAGAAGGTGCAACTCTATGATGTCTATCAGCAAAAGATTTCTGAGTGAGCCCAGACTTCTCCAAGATGGCCTGGACCTTCTTCCATGTATCATGTAGGTAGACAAATGCTCATCCAGAACAGGCATTCCTTTGTAAGAGAATGCAGCTGGGAGAAGATTTGGGTGATGACCATATGTGACAAAGAAAGGACTGTGGCCAGAGGCAGAATGTTTGGCATTATTTCTGGCAAATTCAGCCCAGGGAAGAAGGTCCGCCCAGTTGTCCTGGAGTTGAGACGTAAGGCTTTGATTAGTTTGTTCAGCAGCACCATTAGATTGTGGATGATAGGCAGAAGAAAAGGCAAGTTCAATACCCATTTCCTTGCAAAAGCCCCTCCAAAATTTCAAGATAAATTGCGAACCCCTATCTGATATGATGACGTCAGGCATGCTGTGTAGTCGTATTATTTCTTTAATGAATATGTATGCTAATTCAGCAGAAGATGGCAACTTCTTTAGTGGGTTGAAGTGCGCCATCTTAGAAAAGCGGTCTACCACAACCAAAATAACAGTAAAGCCCTTAGAATGCAGTAGGACTACTACAAAATCCATAGCCAATTGTGACCATGGAACAGGTGATCTGCAGACGGTCACATGGTACTTGATGAGAGGGTTTTGATTGTGAACATACATTACAAGACAATACATAGGATTTAACATCCTTCCTGAGGGACGGCCACCAGTACTGTCTGGAAATAGTCTTGGACACTCCCATATGTCCAGCCATTTTACTATAATGGGTGTCATGAAATATTCCTCCTCTTAGATAAGGAGGTACGTATTATCTCCCAGGAGGTTTATCACTAGGCACCTTTTCTTGAGCCTTTTGGATTCTGTGCAGAAGAGGGTAGGAGGCTCTTGTTCTAGTTATAGCAATAATCTTCCCAGGTGGTATAACAGTTTCAGGTTTGTCCTCCTCCCTAGCAAAAGTCTCAAACTGTCTAGACAAGGAGTCTGCTTTAGTATCACAATTTCCTGGTCGATAGGAGATCAGATAGTTGAAGTGGGAAAGAAAAAGAGCCCAACGTGCTTGTCTGGAAGAAAGCCTTTTAGCGTCACTTAGATAGGATAAATTCTTATGATCTGCGAGTATCATGAGAGGTACAGAAGAACCTTCTAGTAGTTGACGCCAGTCCTTAAGAGCTAGAATTATGGCCTATAATAACCCACAAGGATGCAATGGGGCAGTTGGAGATGCCCTCTGGGAAAGGACAGCTCCCACACCGGATTCGGAAGCGTCTACTTCTAGGATGAAAGGTCTAGAGGGATTTGGGTGCACCAAGATGGGAGCAGAGGCAAAAATATTCTTTAAGTGAGTGAAGGAAGCCTTGGCTTCCATTGACCAGTTGATATTATTCGCTCCCTTTTTTGTCATCGCAGGTATAGGAGCTATAATCTGAGAAACATTTTTGATAAACCATCTATAATAATTAGCAAACCCAATGAATCTTTGTATGGCCTTCAATTCAAGAGGTAACAGCCATTTGAAAATACAGGGACGTTTTTTTCGGTCCATTTGAAACCATTTAGCTAAAATCACGTAACCCAAGACTTGTATGGAAGTTTGATTGAATAAACACTTCTCTAATTTACAATACAAGCCATTGGCAAGAAGCATCTGTACTGTGGTTCTAACATGTTCGTGATGTGTTTGTACATCACGAGAGTGTATAAGTATGTCGTCAAGATATACTATAGCAAAGGTGTGTAGATAGTCTCTTAAAACATCATTAAAGGACCACTATAGGCACCCAAACCACTTCAGCTCAATTAAGTGGTCTAGGTGCCTGGTCCATCTAAGATTAACCCTTTCTGCTGTAAACATAGCAGTTTCAGAGAAACTGCTATGTTTACTTTAGGGTTAACCCAGCCTCTAGTGGCTGTCTCATTGACAGCTGCTAGAGGCGCTTCTGCGCTTCTCACTGTGATTTTCACAGTGAGAAGACGCCAGCGTCAATAGGAAAGCATTGAAAATGCTTTCCTATGAGACTTGCTGAAGGCGCGCGCGGCTCTTGCCGCGCATGCGCATTCAGCCGATGACGGGGAAAGGAGGCAGAGAGTCCCCACCGCCGAGGGAGCCTGGCGGTGGAGAAAAGGTAAGTGATTACCCCCTTCCTCCAACTTCAGCCCGGTGGGAGGGGGACCCTAAGGGTGGGGTGGACCTAGAGACCCTATAGTGCCAGGAAAACGAGTATGTTTTCCTGGCACTATAGTGGTCCTTTAATGAGATCTTGGAAGACAGCAAGGGCATTACATAGGAATACGGTATATTCATTATGACCGCTTCGAGTGTTGAATGCTGTCTTCCATTCATCTCCTCCTTTGATACGAATAAGATTGTATGCTCTTCTGGTAAAAATTTTGGAACCACGAAGTCTATCAAAGAGTTCCGTTATCAAGGGTATGGGGTAAACGTTCTTAATAGTAATTTTATTTAATCCCCTATAATCTATATAAGGACGAAGGTCACCTTCTTTTTTGGAAACAAAAAAAGAAAACAGCTCCTGCTGGTCTGGACGAACGTCTAATAAACCCCCTTTTTAGGGATTCCTTTATATATTCCTCCATGACTTTATTTTCAGTTTGGGATAGAGGGTATACTCTTCTCCTGGGTGGCATAGTGCCTGGTAGAAGTCTGATGGCGCTTTCTTAAGGTCTATGTATTGTGGTGGTATAACAGTGGGTAGTGTTGGAGATGTGGGAGCATTAAGAGAACAGAGGGGTCTAACATGGCTGATACATGTATGCTTACATGAAGGGCTCCAAGATCACACCTGCCTTTCTTTCCAGTCAAGAGTAGGGTTGTGTTTCTGTAACCAAGGAAAACCAAGAACTAGAGGGCAAGAAGGAGAAGAAATGGCTTGGAAGGTTATGTTTTCTTATGAAAACGAAACACAGCCTTCGTTTGGTGTTTAACAAACAGAACGGTTAAAGGTCTACCATCTATGGCCTCAACGACCAAGGGTGTTTCTTCTTCTTCCAGAGGAAGAGAAATAGTTGACAAATAAGTCTGGTCAATAAAGTTGCAGCAGAACCAGAGTCAATGAGGGCCATAGTTTGATGACAAACCTTTCCACAGGAAAGGGTTACAGGCAGAAGAAACCTGTATGGAGCGGGTTTAGGGAACAAAGATATTACACCCAAGATCCGTGCCCTGAACGAACTTAGGCAGTGGCATTTTCCGGATGGGTAGTTATTACGCAAATGCTCTTTTTTACCACAGTATAAGCACAAACCTTATCTCCTTCTTTAAGTTTTTCTGTAAGCTTTTTTTTGGTTCAGAAAGTCTTGTAGCACCTAACTGCATTGGTTCAGGAGCAGGGCCAGGTGCTGGTAGGGTAGGTAGCTCGGTTATAACAGGACGAAGAGTAAGCCTTCCCAGAACCCTTCTTTGCCCACCTAGATTGAGATGCTTCTGTCTGACCCTTATATCAATGTCTGACATGAATTGTATTAAGTCCTCAAGGGTTTCAGGAAGATCCCTAGCGGCCACTTCATCTTGTAAGGACTCAGTAAGGCCCTCAAAGAAGACGGCGGTCAGGGCACTATTGTTCCACTATTGTTACGTCAGAGGCTAGTGTATGAAATTCAATGGCGTAGTCTGACACTGATCTGGAACCCTGTTTAATTTTCAATAAAGCCTTGGCGGCTAGTCTCTTTTTGCCTGGAGGATTGAATACATTCCTGAAAGTCGTGAGGAACAGTTCAGAATTGAACATGTCATCATCGTTTTCCCACAGGGGATTCATCCAAGCTAAGGCTTTGCCATCTAATAGGTTCAAAATAAATGCTACCTTGGACCTGTCGATGGGGAATGAATTGGGAGCCATCTCAAAATGTATCGGATCCCCGGAGTAACGGGGAGGAGGGGTTAGACGAACGGATGGAGTAGGACGAGACGTGGATGGTAAAGACACGGTGCCTGGTGTACAGCTCTCATCCACTTTCTGCTGGAGACAAGGTGTTCTTGTTAGGATAGGTTGCAAGGCTTGAGCAAACTGACCCATCCTATGATCTAAGCCTTCCATTCTAAATTCATAGGCTGCCATTTGTTGCCCCAAGTTTGCAGGGTCCATGGCCCTGTCATAATGTCAAGGTCAACCTCCCCAACATGCAAACTAAGGGGTTCAAAAGGTACACAAAGCCAGATGTAGAACCAGTCCTTTGAATGGCCGGACTTAACGTGTGAAAGTACAGAGATGAGAACAGAATGGTCAGACGAGCCAAGATCAGGATAGGAGACGGAAGAAAAAACGAATAACAAAGCCAAGGGTTAAGGATGCCAGAAGTACGGATAATCAGGAAACAAACCAAAGTTAGATACCAGAAAAGACAAACCACGGAGAACGCACTCTTGGGCTACAAGAGACCACAACAGGTCAAGGAAGTTATGAAAGAGGGAGGTATAAATAGGGCTAAGTGAGAGGCTAGGGAACCTAATAGGGCAGTAATTAAATAGATTTTAATAGAGTGCCAGTTCAAAGGTAAAAAATGGTACTTCCCCTTTAAAAAGCCGGAGACAAGGCGCATGCCCGCCAAGCTAGTATTAGCACACTGTAACACTGTTACTGTCTGTCACACACTTTCACCAAATATCATAAATCATTAAATTTTCCGTCTTGCATTTTATTATGGTTAATCCAGAACCCCTCATAAAACATGGTTCCCAGTTATTTTTTATCCCTCACTATAAATAATATACTTTGAATTTGGAGCAGCTCTTTGGATATTACACCATTTAATAAATGTGTATATATTAGCAGATATATTATAGCACAGATTATGATATTACACTGCTGACTCTTACCCACAACTGACAGCTACCCATACTATCACATAATACACACACTGTCTCCATCTTTACAGGAGTGGATTCACTATTTAGCTGTCTGTATATATGCTCCCATACATATAATTGGGTGGGAGAGAGAGATTTATAAAGCTGTTCCTATTAGCATGGTATAGATTTTTATTAACCATTTCCCTGTCTCCCAGGTTACATTTACATGCACTGACACACAGATCTATACACCACTTCTCAGTATTATGCATGTTAGAATATCCATATAGTGCCTACATATAGTCTATGTACAGCTATGCAGCCCATACCCCCATCACCATGCGATAAATACAGTATGTACTATAGGTACCTGGCTCTGTGTGTTCATTTGCTGTTGTTGCTAAGGGGAGTTAGCTTGCGTTACTAGGCACCATACGTCATCCGTCACGTTCGAACACTCTTTAGCTCCTCCCCCTTGCAGCCGCGGTAGTGAGGGGGGCGGGGTTACCTGAGAGACGATCCTCACAATGACCGTGACGTTGCCCGCACGTCTCCAGCTTTCACGGACACTCAGTGATGCTGAAGCTGTTTTTAAAAGGAGCCCGAAACAATCCAGGGAGCATTTTAAACAACGGCAATTTAAATGTGTTAGCGAAAACTGATAGCGGCCGTTAGAAACGAAGTCGAATTGGTTTCCTCTCCGTGACGTCATCGTGCAATGATGTCATGTTTCCCACAGATAGGTTTCCGGTGTGTGCCCAGTATATAAAAAAAAAAAGGTTAACCCTAGCTGGACCAGGCACAGACCATTTCATTTAAGCTGAAGTGGTCTGGGTGCCTATAGTGGTCCTTTAAGCTATGGTAGACTGATAGTTTAGTTTAAAAATAATTCACATTTTAATAGGGTTATTCACTAAACACAGAATTTTCACAAATTAAATTCAAATGTCAAAACTAAGGCAAAGATAGCCAAGCATTATTACTCTGCAGTACTGATATCCCTAGACTAGATCTGAAATGTGTGATAGGAAATAGGTTACGCCGCAAAATACATTGAATTCTTTCTATTCCTACTCATAGATACACCCAGACCACCTCATGCCATTGAAGCCAGACATCCCAAGAAGCAGGAATGCATTTCAGATAGGTAGCATCACCGGCTACTGTACTGCCATACAGGGCCGGTGCAAGGATTTTTGCCAACCTAGGCAAAAGTAAAGTTTGCCACCCCCCATGTGACATCACAATGCCCCACCCATATGATCTGCCATGTTAACTAACGCCACAAATAATATACTAGATTGCCTACTTACAACCAGATGAGGATGATGATGGGCTCTAGCTGCAGTCTGGTTCCACTGGTCTGGTGTAGAACAGGATCTCTAGAGGCTGTTTGTAACTGTGGTCACAAAATTCAATGTTCTGGGAGAACGGGAAGCAGCTCCATTTTTGGGGGGCCCTTTACACAGCTTAAGGTCTGGGTCCCAGGGTCCAGCTTCATGTTCCACCAATGAGTTGGTTCACAGGGGGTGGAGTGTGTAAGGGATGTCCTGATATGTGTGTAAGGAATGCATTGTGTGAATCTGTGTTTGTATCTGTAAGGGCTGCAAGGTGTGTTTCTGTGTATGTACGGGATGCAGTGTGTGCGTCTTTAAAGGGTGCATTGAGTGAGTGTAAGGAATTAATTGTGTGTTTCTGTGTGTGTAAGGGATGCATTGTGTGTAAGGGTTGCATTGCTTGTGTGTGTGTGTGTGTCTGTGTGTGTAATGCATTGTGTGTTTTTCTGTGCGCAAGGGGTGCATTGTCTTTGTGTGTAAGGGGTGCATTGTGTGTGATTGTGTGTGTGTGTGTGATGGATGTCAATCTCTCCCCCCTCCCTTGTCACTCTCTTCTCCCTCCCTTGTCACTCTCTTCTCCCCTTCCTGTCCCTCTCTTCTCCCCTCCTTGTCCCTCTCTTCTCCCCCCTCCCTTGTCACTCTCTTCTCCCCCGTTGTCACTCTCTTCTCCCCTCCCCCGTCAATTCCC
Source organism: Pelobates cultripes (assembly GCA_933207985.1). NCBI lineage: Eukaryota > Metazoa > Chordata > Amphibia > Anura > Pelobatidae > Pelobates > Pelobates cultripes. Next base: position 258,402,913 of record OW240913.1, read on the forward strand.
CTCCCTGTCAATTTCTTTCTCTCCTCCCTCCCTGTCAATTTCTTTCTCTCCTCCCTCCCTGTCAATTTCTTTCTCTCCCCCTCCCTGTCAATTTCTTTCTCTCCCCCCTCCCTGTCAATTTCTTTCTCTCCCCTCCCCTACGTCTTTTGTAGGGTGGCCGGGCACTGTATGGTCCGCGGGTACAGGGAGCTTTTGTTTCCTGTACCCGGCCGGACTAAAAGGAAGTGCATACTCAGTGTACCATACAGGGCTCGGCCACGCTACAGTGAGGGAGTGACAGGAGGGAGCGCTAAACGCTTCCCTCCTGTCAGCCCCTCTTCTCATGCTCGCCCGGGCGGTGCGCCCTCATGGACGCACCAGCCCGGGCAAAGCTGCAGCCGCCTGAGGCTCTCTACAGAGTGCTTGGGCGGCTGCAGCATGAGGGGTCTGGCACTCCTGGCGGCGCCCCTTCCCAGGGGGCACCCTAGGCGGTTGCCTAGTCCGCCTAACAGGTAGCGCCGGCCCTGCTGCCATACAAACACACCCGCCTCCTTCTACCTCAATTCTTCCTGAGAAGCACTCTGCAAAGCAGGGAGGAAGTGACAGGCGTCTGGGTGCTGTGTCCCAGTCACACTTAGTTCTTCAATGTAAAACATTGCAGTTTTGGAGAAACTGCAATAATTACATTACAGCACTAAGACAGCATCTAGTGGCATTCAATCAGACAGCCGCGAGAGGCACATTCTGGTGGTTAACTGACTTTTGGTCGCCTGAGTTGGAGGTGCTCAGGACATCCGACGACATTAAAATCCCCATTACTTCAATGCTTTCCTGTGGGGAAGGGCCTAATGCTCTGATGTCCCACTTCTGGGATAGCTATGGATTCACAGCAATCAACCCATTGCTCAGATTTCCATTGTACTGTGTGGCCCTGTGTATGGTAAGCCAGGAAATATGTCAGTGAGCCTGGCATGCATTCACGCCAGCCTGACACGCTCCCTTTGGGCATTACTAGTGACACACACAACATCAGTGATGTTTCTTTACAGACTCACCAATCCCTGCCCTGACTTCATACCTTCTACAGGGTTATTTATTAGAAATTGGCTTTTGTCTGGGTGGACAAAAACTTGTTTATATTGGTAAAAATCTGTCAGAATTCAGTCGCCACAAGCGACTCCTCAGCTATCACCCGGATGCGTTCGGTATCCAGATTAAAATCAGTGCTTCTGCATCTAAACCCCATACAAAGTATAGGATTCAGAATATTCACAAAGCACCGATTTAACTACAAATCAGAAACAAATGCATCCGTCAGGATACACATTCCCATCACATAGCAGCCAGCAGGGAAGTAGTTAAAGATTAGTGGTGGAGGGAGCGTTAATTATCTGGCAGTTGCCACATAAAAAAAAAAATAATAATAATTATATTATTAAATATTACTGTAAGGGAGGTTTTAAATCTCCCTATACCACCACCTGTCATGGAAGCATATCTACTTAATGCCTAAAACTAGCGACTGTGCAGCCATTGCTGAACAGTGTGGGGATATTTATAGTAAACAGTGAGAATTGCCCATTAATTCAATTCTCAGATCCCAAAGATCGTTATCATGTAATTGAAAAGTATTTCATATAAATGAAATCACAATTTGTTATAAAAATAGATTTATTTTCATTGTAACAAATTAACTAATAATAATATGTAACATGCGTGACAATAATCAATGAATATCCAGTATAAAATGATATGCAATACAAAATGGCAATACACGTTTTAATGGCTAAACAGCATTTTCTCCTTACAGACACAGAAAGCGAAGCTTTTCACAGCGAAGGGCCATAAAACCCTGGCTAACAGTTAGATCAACTGAATAACCCTTTCAATGCTGGCTAGATCCTCCTAGGCATATAGTATCCTATACTCCTGTGATTTTCAATTGAAATAACATTTGAACCAGCTCATTAGTCATTTCCTGGACCCATCCAATAAGAATAATCTACCAGATTTTTAAGCAGAATTTTAAATTGTCTAAAAAAATATCTTATCTTATATTAGAGCAAATCAATACACCTGGATAAAAACAACGGTATGCTAACACGTGATACTATCACATTAATATATAATTATTCTTAATTCCACCTGCAGAATGGAATGTTTATAACTATATATTCTTTAGTTAACTAAGATTTCTAAATATGGAAATCTGACCGTGATTTATCCAGTCATATATCATGCTATTAGTAAATTTTAATTAATTTAATTAATTAAATGAAACCAGTATAATTACTAGTTGAGTAGATATTTCATCAGATTGGTAGGTAGTCTCAGGAACTTGTTTGGATGTCTCTCTGCATGGAGGTGTGTAGGAATTTCTGAGTGTCCTAGAGTGGATATCTGTCATAGGCCTCTCTGCATTGTCCCCGACTGCTCACTTCTTTGCTTCCTTTGCATACCCTTGCATTCCTCGCCTACCTTCTTCTTTTTCTTCCCTTTGTCTTAACTTTTTAAAGGGAAAATTCACTAGTTGATAGACCAATAGGAACACTGGAGGTGTGGTTACCTTCCAGATAGCAATTTAGTATTTGGTCTATAGAGGGCAGTCTTGTCCCACTAAACATACCTATCCAGGAAAGAGTTAACTTTTCTTGGTGGCTATTTTGACATCATTTTGCTTTATCTTTATAGTTGCCATAACTTACGTTTTATTTCACTTCAAAGGGTTTTCTCTTAGTTTTGTCCAGACTTAGTGTCCGCAATTCCTGCTATAATTTCTAATATGACAGTTCGTAAACTAAGTTTCACCTTAAACTACAATGGGAGGTTATACAATATAAAAAGTAAAATTAAATTATTTAATCTTCTCTGTCACAAATGTCTGGGTTTAGAATTGATTATATTCCATTAGCATTTAGACAGTCTGTCCAACCCCCGTTCTCCTTATCACTTGGTTTGTATATACTATGCATTCCTTTAGCTCTGGGAAAGTGGTTAGTTTTACAGATAGAAATCTTGTGTCTTTTGTTAGCTTGAAAATAACAAAATGGAGTCTGCTTTGTTCAAAGTGACTCAGCATATACACTTTTAATTTCTATCATAGCACAAGATGTCTGCCGATATAAATACCCTGACAACAGTCACTATAAAGGCTTCTTTCTTACGGCATAGAGCCAGTAACAAACAGTGGGGGGGACATCACCAGTGAACATAGAGTGGGGGTACGAATTATAAAATTTAGTGAGGATTCATTAGAAGTTGCATTTTCAGTTGAATTTGGGGAAACCACTTGAAGCATTCATTGTGTGGAGCTATTTCATAAGCCTGACTTTCAATTGGGGTTAAATAATTTTGATTACAACTTTATGTTTTCCTCGGGGATGCCTGGCAAGAGCGTATATGCAGGGGAATCTGGAGAAGGAATTGGAGAACCTTGCATTTTTTTTAGAGATAGGACACAGTAAATTGATATTGTCTCAGATATGGAATTCGTAATGTTACTATGTATAATATATAAGTTGCCATCAGGAAGACTAAACAGCAATCCAGAGTCCAGTGTCTGAAACACAAATCTTTTGGTGAGGTACGAAATCTGCAGGGCCATACTTACCCAACGAGAAACTGGTAAATTTCCCAGTGGGAAGCTCTTGTCCTTGGCCGTGCCATTTTACTGTGCTAAATGAGTGGCTCCTTATCCACCCCATAGCACAGCAATCTTCCCCACTGTATCCCTCTACCTACCTTGACTCCTAGCAGTCACTATAAATACACAGCCGGCGCCAACTGTCAGCTTTTTACTTTTACTGCGCTGGGTATCTGTTATATAACCCCAGCAGTCAAGGCAACAGATTCCAGGATGCGAATTGGTATCCCGGGTGTCCCCAATCTTGTCAACCAGACGAATTGCATATGGAGCAGGAAGGAGCTTGTGTACCATCAATTTATTAACTAATTTGTGCAGCTAAGCCACACACTGTGGGAAGTGTTGCTAATTATCTTACACCTCATTAAGTTATAGCTGCTGCCACTGTGTGAATTGTAATAATGCTTTCTATTCTGAAACATTCACACACCTCAGGACAGGCAGGACCCTCTAAATCTGAGATATCATCAACTGCTAGACTGATTTATCACATATATGTGGTGAAGTGTCTCTGTGGCAAGGCATATGTAGGGGAAATTTAGACCAATCTCATTATATACGTTGAGGAGCACAAAAAGAACAATTAAAATGTAAATAAAACTCTTTTGAGGCTTAATGTTTCAATGCATGTAGATACACTGTACCACAATATTACAAAGGTTTAGTGCTATTACGAACAGAAAGCCATTCAAACAGGGGGTAGTTGCAGAGTTAAGAAACATAAGCAGTGTGAAATGTACAGACTATATAAATTTAATACATTGTACTTTAAATGATTAAATGTTGAGTGAGTTTTTCACAACAGCTTTTCAATGTTTTCTGTTCAAATTGCAGATAATTGACAGATCCCCTTTAAATAATACAGTGCATAAACAATTCAAAAATAATAGAGAACATAAACTAAAATGTAGGGGAAAAAACAATACAAATAGCCCTTGCTAATGGTCCAAACAAAATTAATTCAGGTAATTCTTCAAATGCTAAGTTAAATTAATGATTTCTCCCTTTGTCTGTGTGGAACCTGCCGAACTCAAGTCACATGACAGAAGTTGACTGAACTCATGAAGGGTTTTTTAACCTTATATCTGTCAGGTCCAGGATATACTTATACTGGAAAACACAATAATATTGTACAGAACAGACAAAGGTATGTAACAATATTATTATATTTCTATTAATCATGATCCTGTGAGCCTATAGACACCAAATATAAATTACATTTGTTGTCTAGTGATTCTCTACTATATGATTGTGGCATGTGGCCAGTCCTGCATTTTGAAGTATTTTATTCAGCTGTGTTTCATGTCGGTGGGATATGATTTTTGAAGGGTTACTACAACCAACCCTAACCATTTCAGTGATTTGAAGTGGTCATATTGGTAGGAATCCATATGTGCAGCATTTCTGCTGGAAACGTAGCACATACAGAGAAACCTGCACTTCTGTGATGGGGGTTAATTACACCCCCGACACTCATGACTTTGGCACCCCAGGACTCTGATGTATTCATAAAATACGGCAGTCATCAGCGCATGCAGCATGCTGGCAATGTACGTATTGAGCTTCCCCTTGCAATCAGAGCCTCCCAAAGGTACTTGGGTGACGTCAAGTGGAGGTGTGAAAGACAGCACCAGGACTTCGCCTGGCGCAGGATTTCAGGTAAGTAAAAATCTTTTTTTGCAGATTCACTCCAAAAAAGGGGGTGCTAATTAGTAGTGCCCTTTACATACCTGCCAATTGTAGGCCGTAGGAACTAGGACAATGATTGTGTCTAATGACGTGCTTGCACTGTGCTGCCCAGGGACAGAACCCTTGTGTTCCCGAAGATGGGACACCAGGGAACTTATGTCGGACAGAGGACAGAATCCCAAATGGGGACTTAAGAAGTGCTCCGTGCATGGTCTTAGAGATTGCTGCAAAGCACAAGTCCAACTAATGATGCATTCGAGCTGTGCTGCCTTGGGTAAGTTCCCTGGTGTCCCCAAATACAGGATATAAGGGAATTAAAATGGGGACTTGAGTAGGGCTGCCTGCTGCACAGAGTGAGCCCGTATAATGATGTGCTCGCACTATGCTTCCCGGATAGTTCCCTGCTGTCTCCAAATGTTGGAAACAAGGGAAATAAAGTGGGGTGGTGACAGGACCCCAAAATTGGTTTGGAGGCATGCCATTAGAGCCATTAAAATTTTTTAAAAAACATACCTCCCCCAAAAGGCTTGGAGTAACCCATTCAGCTTTAGATCCTCAATAACACATATGAAAGTGTTCATAGAAAACTTTGTCACCTTTCTTTTTAATTGTCCCCAAGGTCCCTAAACTTCTCTTCCTACATTATTCATACATTTAATAAAAATCATACAGGGTTATTCAATAAAGTAAAAAACATTTTCTAAGTTAGTAGTAATTCACTTTTAATTTTTACTTTAGTGAATAATCCTGATAAAGTAAGGCAGTTGTTTTTTTCATGTCAAAGAACAAAGGGACAGTGCAAAAAAAATGACAAGAGGAGAAGCAATAATGCAAACAAAATTCAATTACATTTAAAAAAAATATATTTGTAAAGTTTTTTTAGGAGACCTACTGTCCTCCCCCCCCTGAACCTCTCCTGGGCAGCGGGTGGGGGCCATAAATTTCAATGACGGGGGGACCTACTGTCCTCCCCCCCGGCCCCCACCCTTGAGCGGTGGGTGGGGGCCATAAAGATAATGAGGGGGGACCTACTGTCCTCCCCCCACCCCTGGGTGGCGGGTGGGGGCCATAAAGATAATGAGGGGGGGCCTACTGTCCTCCCCTGTGGCCCCACCCCTGCAGGGTGGGTGGTGGCCATAAGTTACAATGGGGGGGACCTACTCTCCTCCCCCCCGGCCCCCACCCTTGAGTGGTGGGTGGGGGCCATAAAGATAATGAGGGGGGAACCTACTGTCCGGCCCCCACCCCTGTGCGGTGGATGGGGGCCATAAATTACAATGGGGGAACCTACTGTCCTCCCCCCCGGCCCCGGCCCCCACCCCTTGGTGGCGGACATAAAGATAATGAGGGGGGGACCTACTGTCCTCCCCCCAGCCCCCACCCCTGCGCGGTGGGTGGTGGCCATCAATTACAATGGGGGGGGATCTACTGTCCTCCCCCCCCCGGCCCCCACCCTTGAGCGGTGGGTGGGGGCCATAAAGATAATGAGGGGGACCTACTGTCCTCCCCCCGGCCCCCACCACTGGGTGGCG
>OW240913.1:258409855-258601948 GCA_933207985.1 Pelobates cultripes
CACACACAAACAGCACCCTCACACACAGTACAGTAACAACATCCTGCAAACTACGCGCACACAAACACCCTCACCCACGCAGCACACTACCAGCATCGTCGCACACACACACATCACACTAACAGCACCCTCACACAGCACACACACACACAGCAGTGTGTGTATGTGTGTATATATGTGTGTATATACATACATACATATATATATGCGGCGTGTGCTTGTGCTTTAGGGTGCACACCCTAATGCAATAGGCTGCACACGCCTATGGCGGCACATGCTGTTCCAAGAGGGCCACTGCGAGTGTGAGGGGCAACCGGAGATGTTCTCCGCAGTCCCAAAATCCCAGAAAAAGTTAAGGGAGGCTATCAATAAGCAAAACAGCCCAAAAGAACAAATATCCTAGGAAAGAAAAATTCTAATAAACTGGTAGCTAGTCAGAAAGCAATATATATTAGTAAAAGGAGGAAGAAAGAAAGAAATAGAGCATAATAAAGTCAAGCAACTAAACAGAGGTGCAAGATACAGTACTATATGAAAAGAATGACAGTAAATGAATAATTAGGGGTGAGGAGTCAACAGTGGGAGGGAGATTTATTGTCTTTTGTTTCCTGATTGGTTTGTTCTGTTTCTAAGTTAAAGTGTGCTGCTGTGGAGTTTAAGTAATGAGAGACTTAAAGGGAAATTACAGTGCCAAGAAAACTATAGCTCCCTATAGTGCTCCCCTCCCCCCACCCTGTAGTGCAGAAGGAGTTAAAAACCCTTCCCGTCACTTACCTAATTCAAGCATCCATGTCCCTCGGTGCTGGATCAGGCTCTGCCTTCCCTCTCCTCCTCCTATTGTATAATGATTTCCTATGGGTGATGCTGGTTGTCCTCATGCAGAGCGTGAGGATGTCCAGCATCACTTAGGCGACCAAAAGTCGCCTAACTACCCGGAAGTCTGGTAGACAGTCACTAAAGATGGGGTTAACCCTCCAAGGCAATTATTGCAGTTTATCAAAAACTGCAATAATTTCCATTGCAGGGTTAAGGGACCTATGACACTGCACCCAGACCACTTCAATGAGCTGAAGCAAAATGTGAGGCCTCTGGACATGTAATAAATTTACTGTGCAGTTATACTGAAAACTGCTCTTTTTTTTTTTTTTTATTCTTTATTTTTGTAGTGCATAAGCTCATAACAGACAGTTGTGAGGTACCCCAAAGGCAATCCTCCAACACGTTATATAGACATTTAGACATAGAGGTACATGAGAAAACTAGCACAATTTTTATGTTTAAGGATGGTTAAAATAATAAACAGTCATAGGTCTACCAGCTAATTCTGACTCCTAGCTGAAGGTAACATCGCTGGTATATCTAATTAGCTCATTTTAGGCAACATAGAATAACATTCTAATTGAGTAATACAGGCTTAGTCTAGCTCTTGTACAAGCATGGGTCGGCAGCCAAATATTTTCAAGGAAGAAGAAATAAAACCACAATGGAAAAGAAAGCGATGAGGCAACGTTAATTTCTATAAATGCCTAACTCACTATGTTATAAAGCGTGTGTCACGTGATAGGCTTGCAAAAGGGAGGCAAACTTAGTGCACTGGCCCTGGCTACATGCAATCTTAGTCCCTTACTATCCTAATCTTTTTTTTCTCTTTTTTCTCTTAAATTCTTTATTTTCGCAGTGCAGGTTTATGTAGACAATTTTAGGTAAACATTGTAAAGGATAACACAAGATAAAGCCATGGTGTAACATACAATATCAGAAAAAAAAAAAAAAAAATGCACTATTTGTTATATTTATACATGACGTGGTGGATCAGTATGTGTCAAAAATTATACGATGTACACCAGCATTATTAATCCTAAGATTTAGTCGGGCTAAGTAGCTGGTGGAGTGTAGAGGTTAAATAAGACAAAAAAAAAAATATGCATGCTGCCTAGGTCAGGATATAGTTACATGCTAGTTGCATTAGCAAAAGTTATGGTTACTAACGCTGTATTAGTTGACCAGATTGACCACAATGCAAACGTGCTTGTTTCTTAGTTTAACATAAAATACCATCGCTTTAAGGATCAGAAAATTAGTGAGGGTGACTGTCATATGTTTAGTAGCTTACTATGCCGTACATCGGTAGGGGTCAAGGTGTGAGAACCCTCATTGCGGCACCAGTTATAGAAGGGCAACATAGGGAGGATTAACATAGGCTAAATGGTCGGCCACAGTGTTCATTTAATGCACTTAATCTCTGCATTGGACAGCCATAGTTACGTGGTGTAGGAAGTCCGTGTGTCGGCGGCTGTGAATGTGCCCTCCAGGTGCATTTATGGTGTGTGCACCTGAGGCAGGTCCTTCAGCCAATGCCCAGCGCATGGACGTGTCTCCTGTTGTCAGTGTTGATCTCCCAAAAACTGTTCTGGCACTGGGGCTCCGCTCCGGCGGTATCTAGCAGAGTGTTCAACTGTGCAGCTCCCCGGTTTGCAGCTGTGGCTTGGAGGGGTGAAGGTGAGCCCCGCTGAGCTGGTGAGTAGCTTGTGTGGGAGGTTGGCTTAGCAGTCTTGTTCTCTTGGGTGTGGGGGCCATCGTAATATGGCATAGTTTCCCGCCCTTGAGCTCGATGGTGTTTGTAGGGTCTAGTTGTCTTTCTGGGTGTTTGTAGTGGATGCCTGTAATGGCGCCGCCTGGTTGCTGGACGGATCCACGTGGCCACCAGTTTCACTGCCCGGCGGTAAGCCATTCCACGCTCACTCAGCATAGACCAGAGTCTCACACAGAGTTGGTCGAAGTCCCCCAGGGGGTCCGTGGTTGGTTGTGCTTGTGTGCTTTGTTTTTGGGGCCTTCGCTTGGCGGCCATCTTTGCTGCTTCTCAATGACCCAGTGATAGCTGGTGCTGTGCCTGCTGTGTAGGACAGTCACCTCTGGGTTTTAGTCGCTGTGTCTCAGGCTTTTGTTGCCGGGATATCCCTCTCCGGCAGGGGGGAGGTTGGAAGTATGCCGAGGAGACCTCCAGGTGAGTGGCTGCAGTATCTCACTTTGGCTGAGTAGGCCTCTAGCAGGCCTCAGGTCTATCCCCGGCTAGAAGCCTCTGATTTCGGTCGGGATGCTTGGCTCTTGGCTCTGCTATGTAAGGTCTCCCTTTTCCAGGTCGCTTAACCATCGATTTTGTGGGTTTTAGCCGTGATTTTGGCTGTTTTGGAGCGTTTTTACACGGAGCTCGTCTCCAGTGCAACCTCTCAGCATGGCCGCTTAGCTCCGCCCCCCGAAAACTGCTCTTTTAATAGACGTCACAGGGTCTTTAGGCCTTTCACTTGAAAGCTGTCTGTAAACTACATACCCCAGAAACCCTTGCTGTTGTTTGGGGTATATTTAGTACGCCATTAAAGAAACACTCCAGGCACCATCTCACCTACAGTTCAACAATAAAGTCTGTATTCAAGCTCCAGAACTCTCTGCTGTTCTGTCCTCCTGTTTGATGAATTCTAGAAACCAAAAGGCTTGGAGAGCATCAGACAGGGGCACTGCTGTTTGGCTGAGAGAGGCCAGCTGATGCTGTGAGCCAATCAGTGGCTCCCCATTCATATAAATGCAGCTTGAAAGGAACTTACCTTTTTCAAGCCTTTTTATGAATGACGAGCTACTGATTTGCAGAGAGCATCAGCTGACCCCTCTCAGCCAATCAGCGGTGCCCCTGCCCGAGCCTTACCATATCCAGAATTTCAGCAAGCAGAATAAAAGGGGGCCTTGGAGATCCGGTACTGGAACACAGACTATTTAAAGGTGAGCCAGCACCAGGGACCTCCTGGTACCATAACAACCTTATTTTGACCAAGTTGTTGGCACCTGGAGTGTTCCTTTAACCTTAAGGACCAAACGTCTGGAATAAAAGGGAATCATGACATGTCACATATGTCATGTGTCCTTAAGGGGTTAAAAACCAGTGAACAGGCAAGGAATTTCTTAGCATTAACAGTCAATGCTTGTGTTTCAGTAAACTACAGATCCTGGGGATTTGGAACAAAAAAGTGGACATTCAGAAATTAATATATATATATATATATATATATATATTTTTTTTTTTTTTCTTATTACTGATGCTTTTTCTTCTAATGCATATCCTCCAGAAAGCATTGAAAATAGGAAATCAACTCTGGTGTGGAGTATCCCTGTAACACAATTAATGACCCCCCAGAATCCATATATCCAACACTGAGCATCATTTTGTTGAATTTATTAGCATTGGCACTTATACACTGGAGTGGGCACATGTTGGTGCTGGGGTCAATACTACTGATACTGCCAAGTAGTACATTCACTACTTCTGCCTATTATTTAGAAGAGGAGAATTTAACCAAAAGTGTAAAAATCAACTATTACAATTTCACTAGCCTTTTATTGTCACAATGGCATGTTGATATAGACAAGGGGTAGGAAACCTATAGTGCTTTTGCATGACCCAAACAAGATCACTAGTCTAAGTGGAACTTATTCAGATATCTGTGCCCAATCAGTGTGGATGGTGACAGGTAGCCCTCAATTCACTTGTCAACTAGGAATAAGTGATCTCATATCACTTCTTTCCAGTGCTTGAGAAGAAGCCGAACAAGAGGAGAGCACGCTGCCGAACACCTGCTCTTGTCCATTATTTGGCCAAACCAATCCCCACTGGACCATAAGGAAGTCCCACTCCTGCTGCTAAATGGTGAGAAAAAAGGAGGGTGACTAAAAATAACAGCATTGTCAGTGTATGGGCATAGTAATGTGTGTGTTTACCAGTGTAATTGTGTGTGGGTATTTAGCATTGTGTTTAGGGCCGTCATCGGAAATTTTGGGGCCCCTAACTCAGCTCAGGGTCTGGGGCCCCCTGGGGCCTGCCTCCAATCCCGCCCACAGGGTCCGCCTCCAAATCCCGCCCACAGGAATACACACACACAGACACGAAAACACACACTGATACAAAAGGACACAGATACACACACACAGATACATACTAACAGACACACATACTGAAACAGACATACACGCATATAAGCAAACATACTGACACACACATACTGAGACATACACACATGTACAGACACACAGGCATACATAGTGACAGACACATACTAACATACAGACAGACAGACATGCATGAGGACATACACCGACATACATACATACATACATACATACACACAGACATACATTCATTCATACTGGCATACATACATAAAGACAGACAGACACTGACAACTATACACACATACATACACAGACATACATTCATAATGGCATACATTCATACTGGCATACATGCAAATATACAGACATACATACATACACACTGACATACCTGCACACAGACATACGTTCATAATGAGATGCAGACATACATTCATACTGACATACATGCATACATACAGGCATACATTCATAATGACATATATACATACATACATAATGACAGGGGTCCTCAAACCTTTTAAACAGGGGGCCAGTTCACGGTCCCTCAGACACTGTTGGGGGCCGGACAATAAACAATATGAACAAATTCCTATGCACACTGTACACACACACATAAGGACATAAATACACACACACACACACACATACTGACATACATACATATATAAACAGACACAGACATACATATTGAAATATATACAGATACATACACACAGACAGACATGCACACATACACATACTGACTTACACACACAGACATACATACTGACATAGATACACACATACATGCTGACATGCATACATACACATACTGACTTACACACAAAAACAGATACTGACACATACATACAGACACATACATACATACACACACACACACACACTGACATACATACATACACACGTACATACAGACACACATACATAAATACATACATACTGACACACATACATACATACACACATACTAACATACATACAGACATACTGACATACATACATAGATACACACTAACACAAATACAGCTAATTTTGCTTACTTTTTTTTGAAGGTAGAAGGCTGTGGCTGATGGGTGTCGGAGTGGCTCCTGTGGCCTGACTTTCTTCCCTCGCGCGCGGAGGGGAGAGAGCTGGGAGGAAGTGACGGCCACTTCCTCCCAGCAGTACTTTGCGCCTGCAATTTTTTTAAAGGGGCCCAGTTGCACTATTGCACGGCCGCAGTGCTGACCGGACCACTGAAGATGTAGGGCCCATCGTGTTGCCTAAGTGCGTGGGCCACCCGATAGGACCCAACAGGGTCCGCGCCCCGGTGCAACTGCACCGGCGGCAGTTCCGCCACTACATGTGGGGCCCGTCATGGTTGTCACCCCCTGATTGCGGCCCTGATTGTGTTTGTGTGTGTCTTGCAGTGTGTGTGCCACAGTAAACCACGAATTCTAGAGAATTCATCAGAGAATTGCAGGCTTTAAGCCAAATTAGCTGAGATGGAATCATAGATGGCTTAGATAATTTCACTATTTTAATGGCACTGTGGCTGCATTAGGCAGTCTACATTGTCTCAGCAACTCTCACATAGATTTCCTACCTTAAGAGATGAAAAGCAAAACCCTCAGTAAGTCTCTCAATACTGACATAAAACAGTAGATACATCCACTAATAACGCTTTTATATTTTTTACAAGACCTGATTACAAGAATAGAGATGAAAAAAATATAAACTTATGGGTAGTTGACACAAATCCATAATATTTAAATAAATAAATGTACTCACAAACTCCCTGTAAAAATAAGTCTCCATCTCAGCTGTTTTTCACACTTGGCCGTTTATGGTCTAAAATTTGCAATTCCTAAAAAATATTTAGGAGTCAACACAACATTACACTGTGTCCAAAAAAAAAATATTAATGAATTGACATTACATTAGATGACACATCATCCTGAATTATTGTGGAAGCCTATATTTAAGGCTACAAATTGCAGTCCGAATAAACATACCTGGATACTCTACCCATAGTGAAACAGTGCGCCAGGTGAATGTCTTTGCCCAATACACACTGTAGTTGTTTTTGCAGTAATGTTCGTATATTGAGAAATTAAAATGAATAACACACTAGCAATGTAAACCTCTGTTAGCAATCTCCAAAGTTGTATATGGTGGAGCCATTAAAGTTGCAAATATGAAAATATATATATATTTTTTAATCAGAATAAAATCCCATTACATTTTTAATTCTAAAGAAAGATAAATAATGAAATCAAAGAATATACACAAAGAGATAGACAGGAAAAGTGTGAAAATCTCCTGGTAACAGCATTTAGCTAATCTATAAATTATTTATAGATTAGCTAATGCTGTTATGTTACTATATTACCTCAAGGCTTACCAATGCTATTTTGTTCTGTTCCTTGGAGTAAAAGGGTCTAAACACACAATGGAACTGGGGCTTATGATTTTATACTGCTATTGTCATGAGATGATAGTAACCCAAGATCCAGGATATTATTTTGTAAAGGTCTGGTTCAGATTAACCTCTTGCTTTGGACAGCTTCAACCAGATCCTTCAAGTGGAATAAATGCTAGGTCATAAGTTGCTGTAATCATCATGGTGAGGAGGCACTTTCCATTAGAACCGAATGGAAAGTGTGATATTTTATTGTAGAAACTAGTGGTGGATGAACCAAATCTAAAACTATTGAAGAAAATAAATAATTCTGTTTATTATTAAGCTTATAACTGGATCTTTGGTAGACTTCATGAGTAATAGAGAGAAAAGACACTGTCCCAAAGAATGCTGGAGCTCATGAACTTTGCAGGATTAGTCTTCTTCAAATCAGCTGGTGCGTCACACTGGAAACAGAACAATGTCAAGTCAAAATCTGACAGTGTTATTCAATAAAAGTGTGAATGGTTGGGAATACAAAGTGAATTTCAAATTTACATAGCTGATGAAGAGTTTTCTAAATTTAGTAATGTTGGTTTAAAATGTTAAATTCACTCTGAATTCATGTTAAATTCCAGACACTTTGTATTTTAGCTAATAACACTGAGAATATGACACTTTTTAACAAATAAAATGCTATTTTTTTTGTAATTTATAGACTTTTACAATATTATTACTGTTTAATATTTCTTCTGTTAACTATTGTATGAAAATGTGTTTCCAAAATAAGTATTTGGCATTTATTGTACTCTTGCAGCTCAAACCAAACACAAAAAATTCTTGTAGGTAAAACGCCAGTGGTAATGCTAATTGAAGAGTACAAGCAAATATATATATTATATGTGATGTCTGCAATTTCACTTTCTGGATTATATGTCTACCATATTGGAATGCACTCCCTTTACAATGTTTATTCACACAGCTTCTAGATCAGAGTAAACGTGCTGCCCTCTCACTGCTCAGTTAAAAACATGTCACACATTAGTGGGCCATTACAGATCGTCAGAAATTGAAGAAAAAGCACTCATTCAGTTTCCAAAACAATGCCATTGAAATTAGGCACCATATAAAGAATATTCAGAATATGAAGAGGAGTATTTCCTAAAGGCCAAACTTACAGAATACAATTCACCTGTCAAGTTTCAGTACAATTTGGTTTGTTCAATACAGCTTTAATTTTGTAAAATATTTTTTTGCCATCAGCTAAACTAAAGAAAATAACAATGTTTTAATATAAATTTGTAGTGAATAGAAATACTTATTTTGACCGTGGCCTGAAATAAATATTTGTCAAGCTGTGAGTGAGCAGAAATATTAAAATATTTTACAATGAATTGGTTGGAACCACAAAGCATTTCTTTTTTTAAATGCCGGCAATACAATACACCTACTTTTAGTCAAATATTCCAGACAAAAATTAGAGGGTTACTCCATCCATCATAACCTCTATAGCTCACTTTAGTGGTTATGATAGTGTCTTTCCCCAGTAATGGGGCAAACCATTTTTCAACTATTTGCCCTCTTACCTGGTCCTCACAAGAACCTGGTCTCCTATGAAGCAGGGTTTATGACATCCAGATTTGGCAGAAGCCATATGTCGATTCTGATGCTTATTCATTGGCTGAGAGCATCAGTTGACAGCTGTCAGCCAATGAAAGAGTGGCTGTTGATCTAAATTCACACAGAATTGACAATAGCCAGCTCGGATCTTGTTCCACGCATTAATGACACCCATGATGCTGCCAAAGCGCTAGACATACAAACTCTAGGCACCATGACTACTTCAAATCACAGAAGTGATTGTGGTGCCTGGAGTAAACCTTTGTATATTGTATATGCATGAGATTAATCTTGGAAAGAAAACCCATGTAATAAAACCCATATACTTTCATAACCCTCTCTATTCTCTTTCCACAGTGTTTGTCTGTCTTGTTACTAATGCTGATTATTGATGTATTTATTTTGAAAAAGAAAATATCAAGCAAAAGTCTATCACTGTCTTAAATAAAACTACACTTTGTAAGGTGAATATTATGAATTGTGTTGTACTCTTCTGTTGCTCCATAAACATTTTACAAAAACAAACGTATTGCTCTAAAGTATGCAGAGGTTTTCAGGACTCCTAATTAGAATGAGACACTATGTGGAATCATTGTTCAGAAGAATAGTGTAGGAGGTGAAAATATCTCAAAAATCTAAATTTAATAGTCTTAGTCTTTCCCTTGATGCCTGTGAAGAGAGAGTAGCACCCCACCTCTCTATTTGCTCATACCATTTAAGGCAAGCCGAGGATTTATATTTCCAAGTGGGTTGACCCACAGTTGCTCATGCTCCTTCCCATAATCCTTAGAATGTGAGGTGGAAGTTTACTAAAAAAAAAAAATGCATGCATTTCAGGGAGGTATCTTCAGGTATCGTACCCCCCCCTCCTCCTCCAACACACAAACAGATATATGTACCTGCATATACACAGACTCTGGCACATTCACACTGACACACATTAAAACACACACACTGGCACATACATTCAGATACACACACTAACACATACACTCAGATACATACACTGACACTCAGATACAAACACTGAAACACACACACTCAGATATACAGACTGACACACAGGCACACACTGGCACATACACCCAGATACACACTGACATATACACTCAGATACACACACACATACACACACACACACTGGAACATACACTCAGATACACACTGACACACACTGGCACTCAGATACACACACGCGCACATACACTCAGATACACACGCATACAAACTGGCAGTCAGATACACACACTGGCACCCACCCTCCTGTTTGTTTACATTTGTGTCCAGGAGGGTTGCTTGCTTGGAGTTTTGGCCGAGGCTGATGGGAGTGAGCATGCAGCAGCAGCGCACTCCAGCCTTTCCTGTACCTCCATGCTGCCTCCTGCCTCCGTGCTGCCGCCTCCTCCCTCCAGTTCTCCAGGGTGGGCAGCTCTCTGTGAAGCAGGAAGGAAGTAGCTGTCACTTCCTCCCTGCCGGCTAATATCACAAGAACTCGGTCGGCTTTTAAAGGGCCAGCACCTGACCAGCCCCCCGTTTAATGAGTAGTATGGGTGTGTTAGGGGGTGAAAATCATACACCATATAATGGAAATCACACACATATAATGGAAATCATATTGTGCTTGTAATTTCCAGGATATTGTGTATGACTTGCAGGTGTCAGGGAGCCGCTCTCCGCATGCGTGAGTCTCTCGGCACTACTGTAAAACTTGGGATGTCTGTGCATTGCGCATTTGCACAGTATAATTTACAGTTTAATTGCTTTTTTACATGTGTGTTTTTACTAAAAAAAAAATTTTTAAGGAACGGGCTAAATCTAAAAAGTATATAGACGGTAGTTTCTCAGTAGTTCATTTAAGAGTACTCATTCATACGCAGAGTTGTCATGCTCAATACTATTATCCCATATATGTATTTCCTATTGGAAAGTTCTGCCAACTGATTTAACAAGGAAATTTTAGTGGCTGGCTTGTTGCTTTATAAACATTACATTGGGTCATTATCAATGTAGAATCTGCCATATCACATTTTTTTTCTTGTCTAATATATTTATTAATGTTTGTTTTTTTAAATGGTATAAAATATATAATAATGACAAATACAATAATGTATGAACTGTTGTCAAATAAAACAGATAAATAAGTGAAATACACATAAAAATTATAATATCCTATACAAATGATAAATAAAGTATGTACAGAAGTGAAAGATGTGGTTCCTATATTCAAAAAAGTTTCAAAATCCTTGCCTGGAAATTATAGACCTGTAAGCTTAACTTCTGTGGCTGGGAAATATTTGAAAGGTTATTAAGGGATAATATTCAAGAATTCCTTGAGAAAAACATGGTTAGCAGCAAAAATCAGCATGGTGTTATGAAGCACAGGTCATGTCAAACGAACTTGATTGCGTTCTACGAAGAAGTAAGCTGAAGTATAGATCAGGGTGTTGCAGTGGATGTGATCCATTTGGATTTTGCCAAGGCATTTGATACAGTTCCACACAACAGATTAGTGTTCCAATTCAAGGAAATCGGTCTAGATGAAAATGCTTGTTCTTGGGTAGAACATTGGCTTAAAAATAGAGTACAAAGAGTTGTCATTAATGGTAAATTTTCAAGCTGGACAGAGGTGGCAAGTGGTGTCACTCAGGGTTCTGTTCTGGGACCCCTTCGATTTAACATCTTTATAAATGATCTTGAAGACAGCATTGAAAGTCATGTTTCAGTGTTTGCAGATGTCACAAAACTCTGTAAAGTAATACAATGTGAGCAAATACTTTGCTGCAGAGGGATTTAGATAGACTGGGGGACTGGGCATTCAAATCGCAGATGAAATTTAATGTTGAAAAATGCAAAGTTATGCACTTCGGCTTAAAGAATGCACAAGCAATGTATATCATTAATGGAAGTGAATTAGGGATAACAAAACACGAAAATAACTTGGGGATTGTTATAGACAAACAATGCAACAATGTGCAATGTCAATCAGCAGTGGCTAAGGCCAGTAAGATATTGTCATGCATGAAAAAGGGCATTCATTCTCGGGATGAGAATATCATTAACCCTCTTTGTAAATCACTGGTAAGACCACATATTGAATATGCTGTGCAATTTTGGGCAACTGTTCTAAAGAAGGATATTATGGCACTAGAAAAAGTGCAGAGGCAGGCTACAAAATTAATAAAAGGAATGGAATATATCAGCTATGAAGAAAGGCTAACAAATGTAAACCTCTTTAGTTTAGAAAAAGGTCACCTGAGAGGGGATATGATAACATTATACAAATATATTCAGTGCTAATACAAACCATTGTGTGTAAATCTATTAACAAACCGGACTTTACATAGGACACGAGGTCATGCGTTTAGACTGGAAGAAAGAAGATTTCGTTTAAGGCAAAGGAAAAGTTTTTTTACTATGAGAACAATAGGGATGTGGAATTCTCTGCCTGAAGAAGTGGTTTTATCAGAGTCCATACAGATGTTCAAACAGCAACTAGATGCATGCTTGCAAAAACAGAATATAATTTTTTAATGTAGCGTAATAGCTGCTTGATCCAAGGATAAATCTGACTCCCATTCTGGGGTGAGGAAGGAATTTTTTTCCTAGTTTGTTGGAAAATTGGAAGTGCTTCAAACTGGTTTTTTTTGCCTTCTTTTGGATCAACCGCAAAATACAGATGTGAGAAAGGCTGAACATGATGGACGCAAGTCTCTTTTCACCTATGTAACTATGTAACTTTGAAAATAAATTCAAAGAATAAGTTATAACATGGTACCAAACAAGAAGTCAATAAGTAGAACATGCATTCAAGTGGGAACATGGTTAAAGTTCACATTCCTTTTTTTACACCATCTTCCCACATGGACCATTCATGCTGCAGTAAGGCTTGTTGCTTTATTTACACGGTTGTTGGTTGTTGTGTGTATTTATTCATTTGTTCATTTATTTAAGAATTGTTTTGTCATTTCATAGTTCATATAATAGTAGGTAATACTATTTTAGAAAGCTTGAATCATAAAGTGAATTGCTTTGTAATGCTGAAGTGAATATTAAAATTGTATTCTGTAACAGCTGTTTAAATTCTGCAGCTGACATAAATTTGCAACTGGAACTATAGTTGTTGTTAGGCTCTTTGCAACACAATAAATAAAACCCCATGTATCTTATGATACTGTTTGTATTCCATAACTTTTCTGTAGCTTGCAAAGTTTTCCCTTCTTGACAGTGTGATGGTGTAAATTTCATGAATTTTACATGTCCCCCTAGGTTCTTCAAAAACAGCTGGAAAGTGTGAAGCATGAGGAGATGTCTTTACTCAGCAAACACAAAGATATGGAATGTGAGCTAGCAGCTGCTCGGGAACGTCTACAGCAGCAGGCAACAGAGCTCGTACTCAAAGCCAGTGGGTTTATATAATTCTATCAATATATACCATGTTACATTCCCCATATATATTCATATTCGCACAGTTTCCATGGGTGCTAAGATTTTTCATCATTATATTTTTGACAATCATTCTGTACATTGGGTTTGTTTCTGTGCTTGTTGATAAAAGGCAGACATTGAGCATTGTTAATATCAACAGCTGGTAGAGGCTTTTTTTTTATTATTTAAATCCAGTTTCTTTTAATAAAATACTTTTTGAGAAAAAAATCTTTATAGTCCAACAGGTTATTCAGCATGAAATAGGGATTAGGTATGTAGCATGAGTGTCCCTTTAATAGATTACTCCAAGCATCATGACCGCTTTCAATATGAAACTATGCACACACTGAAATGAGATATTTTCTATTGCTTTCAGAGATGTAACTTCATTAGTATGCCATAGCCACAACTTCCCTGGTTTTGAGTCACACAGCCAACATGAATAAATGGCTTAATTTTCAGTCCGCACAGTGTGTTCACTTTAGAATTGTTTATCTCCTGCTCTGTTAATTGAACTTTACAGGATGCTTTTTCAGGCTTTAGCAAGCTATTAACAGAGAAGAAGATAAAAATTTCTTAATTAAACAAACTGCAATCTGGGAAGTTTAGACATTAGATATATCTATACAGGAAATGTATAGGGAGAATGTGTGTTGGTCACATGAAGAAGTGGTGTAATGCTACATAAACATAGTGATTTAGCTCATGAAGGGTAGAGAATTAAGCAGTTAGACTGCATGGGCATGATCTGTACATCAAACCCACGTGACGTTAAAATTGTTTTGGTTCTACTGAGTCAATTTAACAGTTAATTGTTTAACCCCTTCAGGACCGAGGACGGTTCAGGACCGTCATCGGCATTTTTGCATTGCCGACCGGTGACGGTCCTGAACCGTCCTAACGGTGCAATGTACATACCCGATCATCGTTGTTCCCTCGCGGTCATCGGTGTTGCTCCCGGTGTGGGGAGACTGCCTGCAGCCCAGACAGTCTCCCCATGGCGGATTAGGAGCCCTGGGGCCATTTGATCGCTTAACAGAGTGATCACATGGTCACAATAGGTGTCCATGTGTCTGCCTGCAGGGGGACTGTCTGTGCTGACAGGCAGTCTCCTTGCTAGTGTATAATAAAAAATAAAAAAAATAAAAGTTAATGTTAATAAAAAAAAAAAATCTCTCTCTCTATCTCTATATAATATATATGTCTATATATCATAAAATATATATATATATATATATATATATATATATATAAATATATATATATATATAATGTCATACTAAGTGTATTTTTATATTAATATGTACATATATTAATATAAAAATACACTTATTAAATTACACACATATATATTATATAATAACTATATATTGTATATAAATATTATAAAATACAAATAATAAATTTAAATTAAATAAAAACATGTAAAAATAATAATAAAAATGTAATATATATATCTATATGAAATTTTATTCTAACTGTATTTTGATAGTAATATATATATTTATATCAAAATACACTTGAATACAATGAAATTGTATATATATATCTATGTATATATAAATAAAAATAATACGAAATATACATATGTCCATATACAAAATTACATAAATAATTATATAAATATACACGTAGACAAATATATAAATATGCATCCGTGCGTATTTATGTAATATTTTTACATAAGTAATTTTATTGATTGCAATTTGAGGGACCTGCCTGCCAACCAAGGCCAAAAGTCCAGAGAATTTAATTTGCTAGCACTATATTTTACCCTGTAACTTTCTATGACATCCTAAAACCTGTACATGGGGGGTACTGTTTTACTCAGGAGACGTCGCTGAACACAAATATTAGTGATCCAAAACAGTAAAACATATTATAGCGATGATATTGTCAGTGAAAGTGACTTTTTTTTGCATTTTTCAAACACAAACAGCACTTTTACTGATGATATCATTGTTGTGATACGTTTTCCTGTTTTGAAACATTAATATTTGTGTTCAGCAAAGTCTCCCGAGTATAACAGTACCCCCCATGTACAGGTTTTATAGCGATTTTGAAAGTTACAGGGTCAAATATTTTTACATTGAAAAAGGCCAGGTTGGTTACGTTGCCTTTGAGAGCGTATGGTAGCCCAGGAATGAGAATTACCCCCATGATGGCATACCATTTGCAAAAGAAGAAAACCCAAAGTATTGCAAATGGGGTATGTCCAGTCTTTTTTAGTAGCCACTTAGTCACAAACACTGGCCAAAATTAGCGTTCAATTTAGTTCTTTACTTTTTTCACACTCAAACAAATATGAAAGCTAACTTTGGCCAGTGTTTTCGACTAAGTGGCTACTAAAAAAGACTGGACATACCCCATATTGAATACCCTGGGTTGTCTACTTTTAAAAAAATATGTACATGTGAAGTGTTATTCAGAGATTTATGACAAATAATAGTGTTACAATGTCATTATTGATACATTTTAAAAATGTATGTTTTGAAACCGCAATATCCTACTTGTACCTATAGCCCTATAACTTGCAAAAAAAGCATGTAAACACTGGGTATTTTTAAACTCAGGACACAATTTTGAATCTATTTAGCAGTTTTTTTTCACTCGCTTTTGTAGATGACTAAAAGATTTTTCAAGTAAAAGTAAAAAACATGTATTTTTTTAAATTTTTCATCATTTTTTTATTTTTATTAATTTACGTGAGATTATATAAATAATGGTATGTAAAGAAAGCCCCTTTTGTCCTGAAAAAAACAATATATAATTTGTATGGGAACAGTAAATGAGAGAGCAGAAAATTACAGCTAAACACAAACACCACAAAAGTGTAAAAAGAGGCCTGGTCGCAAATGTACAACATCGCAAAAACAGTCCAGTCCTTAAGGGGTTAAACAATGATTGTTGTGAACTGAGAAAAAAAATTTAGACCAAAAGTACTGATTTGTGCCAGGCTATTTTAGCCTATTTTTGTTTTTAATTCACAATGTATTACTTGGCACCTGACTTGCCCATCTTAATAGTAATTTATTAAAAATTACATACTTAATGCTTTTAGGTAGGCTTTATTGCATAAAAGCACTTAAATATAAAATTAATGTATTTTTAATGTTGAATGTATTGAGCGTGTGCAGTCATTAACTTGTCATTGTCTTTACAGCTAGATGAGGCATTTGTAATTTTTAGTCATATAGTGACAGGTGGTAATTTTTTTCCATGTAGCATAGAAACAAGATGCTGCATAGCATTTATTATCTCCTGCTAATCTCAATGCAAGACAAAACTTAAAGCATCCACTAATTACCAATCATTAACAGTTAAGAATGGAAATAGAAAAATTTCAGTAACATTAGCAACAGCCATTTTAGTGAAAATTGACTTGTCTGTAAAAGATTGTGATAAGCATAGAAAAGAGTCCATTGTGCATAGTGTATGTATATATTTATATTTTTTATTTTATTTACAATGCAGGATTACAAGAATTAGATCTAGGTCTAGGAGAATTAAGTTAAAGGATTTTTGGTTAAAGGACCACTATAGTGCCAGGAAAACAAACTTGTTTTCCTGGAACTATAGGGTCATTAGGTCCCCCCCACCCACATGGCCCTCCTCCCGCTGGGCTGAAGGGGTTAAAACCCCTTCAGCCACTTACCTTTCTCCAGCACCGGGCTCCCTCGTCGCTGGTGACCATTCCTCCTTCGACATCAGCGCCGCAAGCGCCTTCAAACCGCCCATAGGAAAGCATTACTCAATGCTTTCCTATGGACGTCCAGTGTCTTCTCGCTGGATTAACCCTCAGTGAAACATAAGTTCCTCTGAAACTGCTGTTTTCAGCTACAGGGTTAAAAATAGAGCGACCTGGCACCCAGACCACTTCATTGACAGTTAGATTTACAGGGTTATTTACTTAAGTTAGAATTCAAAGTGAATTTCTAATGTAAAACCAGAATAGCTCAACTGAAAGCATAACTGACCTAGAGAATATTTCCATTTCAGCTATATTGAATTTAAAGTATATTTGAAATATACTTTGAATTCACCTTGAATTCTCTCTTTAGTAGGAATGTGCATGAGGAAACTTTTCGGTTCGGTTCGGCATTCCGAAATTCAGGACTTTCGCAATTCGGGACTTTGGCACTTCAGAAATTCGACAACTTCGGGACTTCTTTTGCAGCCGCTTAGTAGATAACTCCCTAATTCCCACGGTATTAGGGAGTTATCTACCAAAAGCCTGAAAGACCTAAATTGGTCTTTCAGCCAAATTTACTAATACTAAGTAAAAATTACTTAGTATTAGTAAATTTTCCCCTACTTGCTATACCACGAGTAGGGTCATGTCTAGTAAACAGTGAGCAGCGGTATAGTGAGTAGGGGCATAATTTACTAATACTAAGTAATCTTTACTTAGTATTAGTAAATTTGGCTGAAAGACCAATTTAGGTCTTTCAGCCTTTTAGTAGATAACTCCCTAATACTGTGGGAATTTGGGAGTTATCTACTTATTCATTCCTGTCATTGACCGGCTTAGTAACTTACATTTTATATGAATGTGTGTTACTTGATTGTTTTAAGTGTTGCAAATGCTTACAGCTGAATCCTGGCTATGTTTGTATACTTTTTATTTAAAATTGTATACAATGTAACATTCTTCTTTCGCTGGGTAAGTATATTAGTACTTAGGCAATACTGTGCTTCGGAACTTTGGCAACTTCGGAACTACGGAAATTCGTTAATTTCGGAACTTAGGGACCTCGGCAATTCGGAAGTACCCGAATGTCCGAATTGCCTTAAATTCGTCCGAATTTCCCAAAATTCGTCCGAATTTCCCAAAATTCGTCCGAATTCATATTTGGACCGAAACGAATTGCACATGTCTACTCTTTAGTGAGTATCCTGCTAGATGAATCAGGATTAGGAGGTTTATTACCATTAGGGGAGTTATGGTTAGGGGATCTGGGGTCAGGATAATTAGGGTTGTTAGAAGAATTTGGACCAAAACTGTAACTAAAGTTAGGAAAATCATATTTAGTTCCAGGAATTTAGGGTAGGAAAGGGTATAGTTAAAGGAATCCCTTATGCTTGCTACAATATAGCAATGGCTGAGTACTGTGCTGCAGATCTGGCAATCTCCTCTTTCCAAAATGTAACTTATTTTTGCAGTTTGGCATTAAAGGAATACTCCAAGTGCCATAACCACTACAGTGCCAGGAGTTCTCTGGTACCTCCCACATTATAAGTAGTGGAACCATTTTAGAACGGTTTTGCTTCTCACCGTTGCTGCTCTTCATTACATCAGCCAAGGTGCTAGAAGGTCCTGCTTAAGAGATTCCATTAGTTCACCTAAGGTAAGCCTGCAGTGCCGTGTCAGATAATCACTCATCAACTGGGCTGAGCCCTGCATCTGAAAGAAAGTTTCCAATTCTCTAGCTAATGTAGTGAAGGTGGGAAGTGGTGCCTTGCAGTCCTTAGGTAAGAGGTCAAACAGTCCTAAAAGGATTTGACTACTTACATTCTGGGGTGCCAGGGTACTCGTGGCACCATAGCCTTTACAGTGCACTTAAAGTGTTCCTTTAAACTGAAAACCTTGCGATTAAATACTACTTTGCTGGAGTATTCCTGGAATCTTGAATGCAAAGTGGAGATGACTGGGAACCCCGATCCCTCTGCACCAGTTAAAATAGACTTAAGCAATCCTGCCCGCTGTGCGGTCCATTGGTGATGTACTAGCTTTGTTACTTCTGCTTGCCTTTTGCATGGACTTTATATAAATATGCAAGCTATAAAAAAAAAAAAAAAAAAAACAAGGAGAATGTGTGCATCTTGCCATGGACCCGCTGTCACGACAAAGACTTTATTCATGATCTTACACAACCAAAGGGTTATGAGTCATCAGCTGTCCAAAACTGCATTAGATCATGTCTTCACTGTGAGTGCTTGTCTGTCTCCTTTAATGTCTTATGCACCTTATCGATCTGAAACTAGAAAGACTGCACTGTTTTTCTCTCCCACTGGAGATTCTTTCTAGGTCCAGTTTCTCATCAGTCTTTGCTAAAGAATTCTGTTTTCTGTAATTGGTTATCTTGTAACAAAGCATAATATGCCTATTTAAACCTAATAAGCCAAGCTGTCCTTTCATGGATTCCACTATGTGAATATGCTACTAGGTGATAAAGCAGATGTAGAATTTATAAATAATATAAAACTCTTAGTTTAAGATTTGTCATCATAATGTGATTCACAGAACATCGTAAGGTAAAGGGTTGGGCATGGAGCATGATACAGGTCAGGGTTTAATGTGTGAGTGGGGCCATCAAAGTTACCCTTGTGCTTAAGCCTCTGATCTCAAGAAACTCCTGTTGGGACCCATTGTGTGCTTTTTAAACTTGATTGCTTTCAGCCTTTTGACTTGTATTTCTCTATCTTCTACCTAACATGTTAAGTTTTTTTCTTGTTTGGTTAGCATCAGCTAAATTCTCTCTTAAATTCTCTAACTCACAATCTGTTTATGTGCCAATTTGCTGATTAAAGATTGAACAGATTTAAAGATAATATAGCATTTATGTTAATACATTTTACAAGGGCAGAGGCAAGTTCATTTACAAAGTCAGCCATAGGATATCTGATAGTAACAACACATAGTGGTGATGAACAGAAACAAGGCACAGTCAAAATATTTACCTTCCTAGAGGAAAAAGGGTTCTGGAAGGCAGATTGTAAGGTTACATGTCTGGTATAGAAAGGGCCTAATTGAGGAATTATGAGGAAGAGTCATTTATTATATGACACATGCATACTTTTATTTCATTCCTTAAAATTATTAATACAAGAGATCTATGCAGCTTAATATTGCTCATTACTGGTGTGTTTATACAGTTAGTTTGATTATTTATATTGCCAATATGTTTTAGGTTATTTTTATATACAATCCTTGTTTGATTTCACAAACGTATATGATTCACCCCATGCTACAGGTCATATTGGAATGCTACAAGCCACTCAGATGACGCAAGAAGCGACCATACAAGATCTTGAGTCAGAAAAATCCAGAATAAAGGAAAAAATATCCCGCCTAGAAGATGAAAGAGTTTTATTACAAAACAAAAATCAAAACCTTGATGAGCGTCAAAGACAACAGATCCTTGCACTAGAAAAGGTTTGTTTTTTAGTATAAATGAACCTCATAATTTTCCTCAGGTTCCTGCTGTATTGTAGTTTACTTCAAGATACTTTAAATACCAGTTGACTGGCCTATTTAGAACTAGGATTGTCAGACATTATGGGATTTAGTGCAAACTTTGGAGTTCCCACATCTCTCATATACAATTGTTTGCTTCACTTAAAAAGGAAAATGCCACTTTTTTTAATATTATGTTTACTTATCCCCTCATTTAAAGGAATTTCTTTGTAATTTCAGTTGCTAAATCTTTAGTACATATTTAAAAGTACATGGAATTTCACATAAAAAAAAAAAAAGTTACCAAAAGTTCTAGGTGATTTTCATTACAATAATCTTTATTGAAGTTTTGAAACAAACAAAATTATTGTTTGCAGATCATATAATGCTAGATCTGCGAAGTCTGAATGGATAGTTCAGCCAATTGAAATTGTGTTCAGCTTTCTAGTTAACAGCAAGAAAACATCATAGAGCAAGATGGAGCTGGAAGGAAGATGGAGCAAGATTGAGCTGGAGGGGAGAAATGGAAGAAGAAGAGCTGGAGGGGAGTTGGAGATGGAGGAAGATATAGCTGGAGGGGAGGAATATGGAGCTGGAGGAGAGAAAGGGAAGAAGAGGAGCTGGAGGGGAGGAAGATGGAGCTTGAGGGGAGAAAGGGAAGAAGATGATATGGAAAATAGAGAGGAAGATGGAAATGGAGGGGAGAGCGGGAGTAAGATGAAGCTGGTGGAGGGAGATGAAGATGGTGCTGGAGGGGAGAGAGGGGGAAGATGGAACTGGAAGCTAGAAGGGGAGAGATACAGCTGGAGGGGGAAAATGAGATGGAGTTGGATGGGAGGGGAGGTGAAGGGAGATGGAGCTGGAGGAGAGAGGGAGATGGAATTGGAGTAATATCTACCCACAATACTGTTGCAGTGCATTAGAGGACTGGTTTAAAAAAAAATTCAGAGTTGCTTTTTATTCTCAGTCAGGTCTTGGTGGTAATGAATAGTTCATAAAGGTGTGCTAATTAGCCTTTTGTATTAAAAGAGAGGCTGTTTCTATGTTTCATATTGGCATACTGGACATGATTTGGTACAAAATAGCATTTTTCTTATGGTATGTTTTTTTATCTTCAGGTATGTCACCGATTTTCTTTTGATAGTCATCAAGCTACCTTTTATCTTTTCTTCAAGGTCACTTAGTTAGAGAGAGAACATTTATGGAGCAATTATACAACTACTAAATCTTCAGAAAGAGCATCATAGTACAGTTTGTAGGGCAATACAAAGTGCCAAAAGAGAGCATAAAAGCACGTCATTTTCAAATAAATAAAACCAGTTCAATGAATTAGTTTATGTTTGTTTAGTACATTAATTTCAGTTTTTATTTTACAAATACATGCTATATATTGATAATTGAATTTCTCCTCGACACTTGAGTGGTTACTATAAATAAAGGAATTCAAAACTCTAGAGTTTGCATTATAAATGTATTTTGCATTAGCAAAGTAAGCAAAAATGTAAGTGGGGAATTGAAATCTCTTTTATTGTTTTGAGTGATGGGTCTAGCAAGTGATCTATGGATGGGCAATTGCATAATTTCTTTGTCTTGTCTGATTCTTTGTAGAAGATCAATGAAGCAAAGCAGACCCAGCGAGAGTGCTATGAGAAGGAGCTGATTAACCTGCGCATCAAATTTGAGGAGGATACGGTACAGCTAAAAGAGCTTCATGCAAAGACGTTAGAAGAGATGTCATGGAAACATCAAGCAGTGCTCGAGGCTGTCCAAAACGCAACAAATAAGGAAAAAAAGAAGCTGCAGATGGTGAGTCACCGTGAACACAGACTAAGCTGGGCAGTGATAAATTCATGTCTTTATATATGCCTGTACAAGTTAATTTAACATTGAGTAAATAAATACAAAGATTAATTATTGGCAATTTTTAATTAACACTCAATAGTATAATAAAAACTTTGACAGGTAAATATAACATCTTACTTTCTACATGTTTAATTTTTGTTATATATATTTTACTGTATCACTAATTAAAAGTGAATGTGCTAAATAAAGCATAACTAAGGGGCTTAATATGTACTTTGAGGCCCCTTGTCACTGGGAGAGTGGAATTATTTTAATATTATAGCCAGGGATGGGGACACTCCATGGCCCTATAGAGGGTCAGAAAAGTGACCATCCTCTTGCCCTATTACATTATTATTATTATTATTATTTTTATATAGCGCCATCAAATTCTGCAGCGCTTTACAATGGGCCATAGTCAATAGGCCAAAGCCTTTGGCACTATGCAATATTATAGGGTCAGAGGATACTGTGATCCTTGTTTGCAGGTAGCACCGTCCTCTAGGGCAAAAACATACACAGTCCTTGTATTTGCATATACTCCGGGCACTTTATTTGTAAATCCACACAGGATACAGCAGTAAATGAAAACATAAATGTAACAGAAAACCCTATAAACAAAAACCTAGCTCGTCTGAGCACTAACTGACGTTAGGTTCCCTATCTCTCAGGGTTAAACTAAACAAAACAATGGCACCAACCTTATTAGTTAGCAACACTCTGCTGGCTAGCCTGTTGCACTCCTTTCCTGCACTCCCAGTGCTCCAAGCCAGCCTTGCCCTGACTGCTTTGCTTTCTGCACTCCCAGTGCTCCAAGCCAGCCTTGCCTGACTGCTTTCCTTTCTGCACTCCCAGTGCTCCAAGCCAGTCTTGCCCTGACTGCTTCCTTTCTGCACTCCAAGTGCCTAGTCTCCTTGACTATCTGGAGAGAACAGCCTCTCTCTCCTACCTGCTTCCTGGGAGGAAGCCAGCAATCCCTCTCTTTTACCTGCCTAGCAGGGAGGGGCGTATTACCACTGCAATAGCTCATTAACTGCACCTGAGCAGTGGGTTGGAGACGGTCCAAAAAACCCTGGCCTGGATCTATGTCTCCCCAGAAAACCACTAAACTGTGGAGTGGAGCATTGGCCCACCCTTCTCTCCAAATGCTCCACCCCAGGGGCCCATAACTAAACAAAGCTTTGGGTTGTGCAACACACAAGCTACACGTACTTCCCCTGGGGTTAAAAGGCCTATCTGCCTTCACTTTATCACATATCCTCCTCCCCAGCTCAGACCCATCGGGTCGAGCGGCCTTAGAACACAAACCGTGAACATTCATAACACCTAGGCCTCTACCAGCCCTGACTAGCTTCTCAGTTACAGGAAGTGGCCTACTGTGGATGGCGGCTACCTTGCTCCCTTGTAGTTTAAGGAGCCCGCACCCAATATGATAACCCAAATAGTTAGCAGTGTTAGCGGTCAAACCGGCATCCTTTACATTATTCACAACTAACCAGACCTTCATCGGGTGTGCTACCCAGTCCACCCTGTTAAACACCACATCAAGGTAGGCAGCTGCATACTCTGGCTGGAACAGAACACTTTTCATCAAAGTAACCTCAGTCCCCGAATCTATCAGTGCTTGTGCACTCTTCCCTACCACCATCCCCACTTTAAGCTGTGCTGTAACACCACCACCAGTCACCATACACATCTTTAAGCAAGTCAATACAATCCTATGCAGAGCCGTTATTTCTATGTCACATTGTATTGGCTCTTCACTCTCAGGACAGTTATATGCAATATGTCCTTTCATGTGGCAGTTGAAGCATCTGAGTTTCTCAGTCTGGTCTCGTATGGAGCGCTGTTCTTGTGCCGGAGGCCCAGACTCCCGGCGTAGCTCGTCTTTCCTTTGCCTGGTTTCCTCTGCTTGCTCAGCCTTGAGTGGCCACCACTCAATGTCAGCAATGCTTTCCTCTGGGCTGTCTGGCGGTCTCCCTGTTCCCTTGGGGGTGTCCAGAGATGCAGTCATGGCCTCTCGCTGGATCATGACAGCCCCGGTATCAAACAGCCGGTCAGGCAGCCCGAGTCCCGCCTTTAATTCCACGACTGTGTTCCCAGAATCTGGCAGCTGTTCGAGGTAGTTAATGCGCCCAGGCCTTGCAGCAGTTGTGTTTGCCAGCAGATCCAGTTCTACAGCTTCCGGACAATCATTCAAAGTCTTTGTAACAATACCAGGTGTCTCTGAAATATTTATTTCTGTTAAGCCAATGTCATCTACTATGTCACTTTTTATTACACAAACCGGCTGGACACTGCTGGCCTCAGTCACAGTCTCTCTTTCTCCTTTCTGCTCTTTCTTAATCTGGCGCATGTCATCAGTGTCACCATCACTGCCTCTTGGCAATTTTGCTTTTTCCTTTAGCTTTGCTGGACTCTTTACTAACTTTTCTTCTTTTTGTTCCTTGTAGGATCCAGCTGGCTTTTCACCCTCTTCCATTTTATCACTACTTTTAGGCTCAATTTCATCCTTCTTGCCTTTTAATTCCTGTTCTTTCTCTCCTGCGTGTTTCTCAACAGCACGCTTTGCTGCCTCCATGCTTTTCAGCTTGCTGAAGACTTCTTCTACTGCCTCTGTCATCCCATGCAGGATGTCAGTAGCTTGGTTACAGGGTCCCTTGTCCCCACGCTCCCTGCAGGGGGCAATCTGCAAAACCTCAGTAAGGGCAGCTCTATGCTCCTGCTGAGCGTCCCTCAGGTTCTCAACCTGTGCAGCCAATAAACGGTTTGTGTCTTGTTGTTTAGTGATTGTCTGTACCACAACCTTCAGCAGGTCCTCCATTATAGCACCAAGAAGGTAACAGTCTTAAAGGTACAGTGCTGCCTATTTTTTTTTAAACAGGTCTGCAAAAATAAAAGTCCTCAAGCAGACTACCAAATGACTGGCACACCCACAGACCCTCAATGTGCTACAGTGCCCACATTCTCCACCATATTGTGATCCTTGTTTGCAGGTAGCACGGTCCTCTAGGGCAAAAACATACACAGTCCTTGTATTTGCATATACTCCGGGCACTTTATTTGTAAATCCACACAGGATACAGCAGTAAATGAAAACATAAATGTAACAGAAAACCCTATAAACAAAAACCTAGCTCGTCTGAGCACTAACTGACATTGAACGTCCCTCTCTATCAGGGTTACATTAACAAAACATATGGCACCAACCTTATTAGTTAGCAACACTCTGCTGGCTAGCCTGTTGCGTTCCTTTCCTGCACTCCCAGTGCTCCAAGCCAGCCTTGCCCTGACTGCTTTCCTTTCTGCACTCCCAGTGCTCCAAGCCAGCCTTGCCCTGACTGCTTTCCTTTCTGCACTCCCAGTGCTCCAAGCCAGCCTTTCCCTGACTGCTTCCTTTCTGCACTCCCAGTGCTCCAAGCCAGCCTTGCCCTGACTGCTTCCTTTCTGCACTCCAAGTGCCTAGTCTCCTTGACTCTATCTGGAGAGAACAGCCTCTCTCTCCTACCTGCTTCCTGGGAGGAAGCCAGCAATCCCTCTCCTTTTCCTGCCTAGCCGGGAGGGGTTTATTCCCACTGCAACAGCTCATTAACTGCAGCTGAGCAGTGGGTTGGAGAAGGTCCAAAAAACCCTGGCCTGGATCTATGTCTCCCCAGAAAACCACTAAACTGTGGAGTGGAGCATTGGCCCACCCTTCTCTCCAAATGCTCCACCCCAGGGGCCCATAACTAAACAAAGCTTTGGGTTGTGTAACACACAAGCTACACGTACTTCCCCTGGGGTTAAAAGGCCTATCTGCCTTCACTTTATCACAATACGTACTATCCTGAAACAAATTACATTTTAATCCAATGGTTACAAATCATAACAGCAGTCATTGCCTTCATGCAATGCTAGCCCTGCAGGGACCCAGGTAGCACTGCCCCTTCAGTGACCGCGGACGTATGAGATACGTACGACAAAAAATGGTCCTTAAGGACCGCAGACGTACCTCATACGTCCGCGGCTAATTTGAGCGATCGTGACCTAGTATGTCCGTGGCAAATAAGATCCCTGGACTTACCTGGAGCGGTGACCCCAGCAGTCCCCCTGCAACAGCTCTGGCCACCCCGACCACAATATGACTCTAGGAGCTGCCAGCAGGGGGACTGTTTGAGCTGTCAGGCATTCCCCCAGGCTGCTAAAAAGTAAAAAAAAAACTAATACAAAAAAAAAAAAAATTAGATACCGTATATACTCGAGTATAAGCCGAGTTTTTCAGCACATTTTTTGTGCTGAAAAACCCCAACTCGGCTTATACTCGAGTCACTGTCTGTATTATGGCAATTTACATTGCCATAATACAGACTGGGGGCTGGCAGCGAGCGCTTACCTCTCCTAGAGCTCCTGTCAGCTCTCTCCTCCTCCGCGCCGGTCCGGTCAGCACCTCGGTCAGCTCCCAGTGTAAGTCTCGCGAGAGCCGCGGGGTCATAGTGCGGCTCTTGCGAGACTTACACTGGGAGCTGACAGAAGAGCTGCACGGACCGGCGCGGAGGAGGAAAGAGCTGACAGGAGCTGCAGGAGAGGTAAGTAACAGCTCTGCCAGCCCCCCTCCTCCCCCCACTGAACTGCCAATGCCACTGGACCACCAGGGAAGGAGAGCCCCCCTCCCTGCCATGTATCAAGCAGGGAGGGGGGGACGAAAAATAAATTAATAATATATAAATAATAATAAAAATAATAATACAAAAAAATAATAATATAACAAAAAAAATTTAAATAATATAAAAAAATTTTTATAAAAATGCCCACCCCCCACCAAGGCTCTGCAACACAAACACACACTGCATCACACACACACACACTGCATTCATACACACACACTGCACTCATATACACACACTGCATTCATACACACACTGCACTCATACACACACTGCATACTCATACACACACTGCATTTATGCACACACACTGCACTCATACACAAACACTGCATTCATACACACACTGCACTCATACACATACTGCACTCATACACACACTGCATTCATACACACACCCTGCATTCATACACACACACTGCACTCATACACACACACTGCACTCATACACACACTGCACACTCATACACACACTGCATTCATACACACACTGCATTCACACACACACACTGCATTCATACACACACACTGCACTCATATACACACACATTCATACACACACACTGCACTCATACACACTGCACTCATACACACACACTGCACTCATACACACACTGCACACTCATACACACACTGCATTTATGCACACACACTGCACTCATACACAAACACTGCATTCATACACAAACACTGCATTCATACACACACTGCATTCATACACACACCCTGCATTCATACACACACACTGCACTCATACACACACACTGCACTCATACACACACTACCCATACACACACTGCATTCATCATATACACACACTGTAAATAAATATTCAATTAATATAATTTTTTTAGGATCTAATTTTATTTAGAAATTTACCAGTAGCTGCTGCATTTCCCACCCTAGTCTTATACTCGAGTCAATAAGTTTTCCCAGTTTTTGGGGGTAAAATTAGGGGCCTCGGCTTATATTCGGGTCTGCTTCTACTCGAGTATATACAGTATATATATATATATATATATATATATATATATATATAAAAAAAATTTATATACATATATTATATATGTATAATATATTATAAAATAATTAAAGCATTTTATAATATATTATATATATATAATATGTCATTATAAGTGTATTTTGAGATATATGTGTATATATAGCTCAAAGTACACTTATAATGAAATCACATATATGCATTATATATTATAAAAAGCTTTAATTATAATATATTATACATATATAGGAAATAAAAGTGTGTGTGTGTGTGTGTATATGTAATTTTCCTTTCCTGGTCATAGGCCATGGCAGCCAACAATGGGTTAGCTCCTCCCTATCCCTAATTAGACAGGAACAGAATTAAAATAGAGGTATAAATACCCCCTCCCACCACCACTCCCTCAATCTTGTTTCCGGCAAGGGATCTTTGTGCTGCCATGGACTATGACCAGGAAAGGAAAATTACGGTAAGTATGGATACATTTTCATCTGTCCTGGCCATATCCATGGCAACACAACAATGGGTAATACCCCAGCAATAACCAAGGGAGGGAATAAAGAAAAACTCACACTCAGTAATTCAGAGATGCTAGTGTATTAGAAAACAACACGTGAAATTGTAGACAAATCAACTAAGATGAGTTGACTGCGGACAGAACAGTTTTGCCGAAGAGGTCTAACTGGCTGGCTTTTATGTCAATCTGGTAATGTTTTATAAACGTGTTCGGAGAGGACCAAGTGGCTGCTTTGCAGATGAGTTCTGGTGATACATTAGCCGCTGCTGCCCAAGATGAGGAAAGGGACCCCGTAGAGTGAGCTTTGAGTCCTTCTGGAATTTTCACATTTGATACCTTGTAAGCCTGTATGATTGCGGCTACTATCCATCTACTGATGGCTATTTTAGATGCTTGAAGCTCTCTTCTGGGACTGTTGTGGATGATGAACAGTCTTTGAGAGTTACGCCAAGCAGATGATTTTTGTAGATAGACAGACATCTCTCCAGATCTAACGGAGAAGGATTGGGTTCTGCTTCAATTTTGGGAACCTCCGATTGAAGAGCTGGGAGTACTATCTCCTCGTTGATGTGAAAAGCTGATACCACCTTAGGACGAAATTCAGGAACAGTCCTCAAAATAACTCTGTCCTTGTGGAATACTGTAAAAGGCTCTATGGCCGATAAGGCATGGAGCTCAGACACCCTTCTGCCTGAAGCTAAGGCCACCAACAGAACCGTCTTTATGGTGAGAAAGTGAGGAGAGATGGATTCTAGAGGTTCAAAAGGAGGACTGCTCAGAGCTTTTAATACCAGTGGTAGATCCCATGGTGGAGCAAAAAGGCTAGATAGGAGGCTTTATCTTTAATACTGCTGCCATAAATCTGGTCACATCCGTGTTTAAGGCCCATCTTTGATCTGTAAGGGCCGAAAGAGCCGAAATATGTACTTAGGGTATTGTAACTTAACCCCTTGTCGAGACCTAGTTGCAGAAATTCCAAGATATCTTTAGTAGTGATCATCTGAATGTTTATTTGATTAGACATTGCCCAGGAGGAAAAGACATCCCAGATTCTGTAGTAAGTGGTAGACGTAGAGCGTCTCCTTGCTTGCAGCAGAGTCTCTATTACTGCATGAGAAAAACCTTTACCTTTTAACCCTTCCCTTTCAATTTCCAAGCCATCACATTGAGGGAGGCTGGGTCTGGGTGGAGAACAGGACCTTGATGTAGAAGCGAAGGAATCTTTGGAATCTGCTAAGGGACTGCATTGCAAAGGCTCAGTAGAAGGGGAAACCATCAGAGGCTTCATAATTGACATCATCTTCTGACTCCTCGTTCCTCCTTGATGATTTATGTAGGCGACTACCGTGGCATTGTCTGTTCTGATTTTGACCCACTTGAAGCGTATAAGGGGGAGAAAATATTTCAGAGCTCTTAGTACTGCCATCAGTTCTAATAGGTTGGAGGGAGTCTCTGTTGCTAGAAAAAGCCATTTCCCTTGCATGAATTGGTCTTGCAGGTGAGCTCCCCATCCCCATTGGCTCGCGTCCGTGGTTACAACAGTACATGTGATGTTCCCCAAGGGGAATCCTCTGAACAGGGACTTCTTTTGTAACCACCACATCAGTGATTGATGGATCTGAGGAGGAATCTTGATAGGCTGTTGTGTGAATTGGAGGATGAAGTTCTTCTGGAATTTCCTCATTCTCCATTGGGCCCATCTTGTTAGCCCTACTGAGGGAGTGTTGGTGGGAGGGGGTATTTATACCTCTATTTTAATTCTGTTCCTGTCTAATTAGGGATAGGGAGGATCTAACCCATTGTTGTGCTGCCATGGATATGGCCAGGAAATATATTTACATACATACACATGTATTTGTGTGTGTGTGTTTGTGTATATACACATATATATATATATATATATGTATGTATATATATATATATATATATATATATATATATATATATACACACACACACACGTATTATGTCTGTGTATATATATATGTATATACATACACACACGCGTATTACATATATATATATATATATATATATATATATATAGTATAAATTTTAAAAAAAATTTTTAAAAAAACTAATAAAAATGCTAACTTTGGCCAGCGTTTGTGACTAAGTGGCTACTATCAAAGACTGAAAATACCCCATTTTGAATACTTTGGGTTTTCTACATTTGAAAATGGTATGCCACGATCGGGTTATTTCACATTCCTGGGCTACCATATGGTCTCAAAAGGCAACACAGACCCAGCAAACCAATCTGGCAAACTGAATTGGACAAGCCCTATATTGACCTTTCCAAAACACCATAAAACCTGTACATGGGCGGTATTGTTATACTCTGGAGACTTCGCTGAACATAAATATGAGTGTTTAAAACAGTAAAACGTATCACGTCGATGAAATCACCAGTAAAAGTGCAGTTTTTGTGTAAAAAAAAATGCAAAAAACAAATCTAAATGCTAATTTTGGCCAGGGTTTGGGACTAAGTGGCTACTAAAAAAGACTGGACATAACCCATTTTGAATAACGTGGGTTGTCTACTTTTACAGATGGTATGCCCTATGGGGTTAATTTTCATTCCTTGGCTGCTATAAGTCTCAAAGGCAACATAGGCCCAGCAAAACAATCTGGCAAAGTTCAATGGGCAAACATGGAAAAGGGAAAAGCCCTACAATTGACCCCTGTAAGTTTGCAAAAACCCATAAAACATGTACATTGGGGGCACTGTTGTACTCGGGAGATGTTGCTGAACACATATTGGGGTGTTCTTTGTCATTAACATATAACAGGAACTGAGAATCCATGCCTAAAGTACAATGTGAGAGAAAAGAATTACTACCCAAAAGTTTGACAAAGACCGGTTGTAGAATTAGTGCATGGAAAGTGTTAAAATACCACTATTTGAAATACCCTAGGGTGTCTACTTTTCAAAAAATATATGGTTTGATGGGGGGTAAATCACATTGGCCGGCTTCAAAAATGTCCCAAATAGGACATGGTGCATGATGACCAGCTGTGAAAATTCCAAGTTGGAAAACTGGAATGCGCACCATCCCAATAAGGTATTTTAGCCCTCAGAGAACCCAACACACCTGTACATGGGTGGTATCACTGTACTCAGGAGATGTTGCTGAACACATATTGGGGTGTTCTTTGGCAGTAACCCTGAAAGTTATCAGAACATGTATTCTTAAATTGCTACGTGTGTCAAACAAAAAAACACCAATTATTTAATTTTTCTTTTTAAATTTGGCATTGATTGGTGGTGAAATGGTTGCATGAAAAGTTTAAAAACATATATACATGTGAAGGGTTATTTAGGGATTCCTGACAAATATCAGTGTTACAGTGTAATTTGCATTATTTTGAAAACAAAAATGGTTTGGAAATAGCAAAGTGCTACTTGTACCCTATAACTTTCCAAAAAAGCTAACAACATGCTAACATTGGGTATTTCTAAACTCAGGACAAAATTTTGAAACTGTTTAGCACGCGTAGTTTTTGGCGGTTGTAGATGCGTAACAGATTTTGGGGGTCAAAGTTTGAAAAGGTGTGCTTTTTGTTTTACATTTTTTCATCATATTTTATACATTTTTTTATAGTAAATGTTATAATATGATGAAAATAATGGTATCTTTATAAAGACCATTTAATGGCGAGAAAAATGGTATATAATATGTGTGGGTACAGTAAATGAGTAAGAGGAAAATTACAGCTAAACACAAAAACAGCCCTGGTCCTAAACTGTAAAAAAATTTAAAAGTGGTCTGGTCACTAAAGGGGTTAAGCATCTCAGAAAACAAATGAAAGAGGTTTTTCTTCTAGCAAAACACTTTCTAAATAAATAGAACAGTTTATGGATCTAGCAAATTAATGTCCATCCTCATCAGAATGTATTGCCATGCGCTGGGAATATTTATAGCAGAGAAATTGCTTACCCACTGTAAAATACAATGGCCGAAGCCTATAAATAAGCAACAGAATCTATGGAATGCGATAAGTTCAGCTATGTACAATGTACATTAAAGTATTTTGAGAAAACCAATTCACATAAAGAAGGAGAAATCCGTACCCTTAACACATCCTTCTATTTAGCCAATACACATTTAACCTGGAGAGTTGATTGCTAGTCTTATTTGACCAATACTTCAATTATTTATTTTTCCAGGCATGTGTGCTGTGCCGTGACATTTGCTGTCTGAATTGACAATTAATAGCAGGTTCTGTGAGTACAGTAGATGCTCAGTTTGGTTCTGCTTAATTTCTCACAGGAACTCCAACAACGATTTGACAAAGAGAAACTGGATTTAGAAGATGGAAAGAATCAATTGAGACAACAGCTGGAAACCCTAAAAGAAGAATTGACTAGTAAACTGACAGCTGCCAATCAGGAGGTAGGAAACCAAGCAAACAAAACTAACTGACTACCGTGTGACATCATATAAATCTATATTGGTCCTGGGCAAACAATATTAATTACCTATCACAATTTCAAAATGAATAAATAATTAAACAAGAAGGTCATATTGAATTTAAAAACACAAACAGATTGGGGAATGTTATCTTAAGTGATATATCATTGTATTCTAATTGACATATTTATTATTGAACTTTATTTTTAATTATTTATGTATTTTTAGAAAAAATAAGTTATTTTTGTTTTTTAATGTGAATGATTATTTAAGTTAAAGATTCTTATTTTATTTAATTTGCGCAATAATTATCAGCACTTGATTATTCAGTCACTGTGCGAGCGTGGTCATGCATAATCCAAAACGGTTTCCTTTGTTTGAGCAAGACTGTGTCCTTCCCTTTCATATTTTTAGGGGATTATCCAGAGTTCTGCAGCTGCCTTGACAAACATCTAATTCGCCCTTAGTTTAAAATATGTCTACTACTGCTGCATTTTTCCTTTAACTTTGTACATGGAAAATATCTATAATTTGACATTAGGGATTCCTATATCCAGATGTTATCCAGAAATGTTTAGGACCTTCACCTTGTTTAAGTTTATCTCTGCTCCTGCTATTACAGAATTGTGAAAAATCCTGCCTTTTGAAAAGAGTTTGTGCCGCTGTTGACCTTTTTATGTGTTTTTAATGATTCACTTTCCACTGCAGTAAGTGGTGCTTGTGTGAAAAAATACAATATGAATAGTGTTTACTTTCAATTATTATATACACCACTTCACAATATTTCCCAAAACGGTTATTTGCATAAATAACTAAGCAGAGCGAAATTATCATTCTGCATTATGGGAATGCAAAACCCTATATAAACTTGTATTCCTTCCTTCAGTAAACAGAGGCGTGAGGATTGTGTAGAATTATGAATATAATTGCAAATTTAGACCTAAATTATCAGATTATTTTTGTTTTAGAGGATAACAGGAATAGAGATTTCTTATTTTTTAAGTAAATGGGAGTGTTGCCTTAGAGTCTTGTACATCACTTTCTTCAATAACATTAGGAAGCTGTCATTATGGGAAAAGTCTTCCAAATGGAAATTACACCAGTGTTTTTATAGTACATTCAATACTAATACGGATCGACCAAAATAACACCGGCCAAACAGTTTGTAGGACAGTGTCTTTAGCAGTGATGGCTAACCTTGACACCATATATTGTTTCTGGATGACATTTCCCATGATGCTCAGCTAGTTTTTAGACTCTAAAAGCTAGCTGCACATCATGGGAAATGTAGTCCAGAAACAATTTATGGTGTCAAGGTTAGCCATCACTGGTCTATAGCCTATTTGCACCGTGGCCACTACACCAATAAATAATAGTTATGGTGCATAGAGTGTCATTTTAAGTCTACTTTAAATTAAGGCTTAGATACTAATTTATCCAACCTAAGAAACTTAGCTTCTGATTAAGGATGACTGTGGTATAAAGACAAATGAAAGCTATAGAATAAACTTACACAATCCTGTTGTTGAAATTAGGACTAAAGAGACAAGCTGACAGTATAGCTGTTTTTGTTAACATTTCAGCTGTTTTAGCCGTAATTTAGAAAATTCAGTTTTAATACCTGAATATACTGAAAAAGTAATAACTACATCCCAACTTTTATATCTATGACACAAGAACATTAGATGGGGGAAATATGACTCAAGGACAAAAGGAGAGGAATGTACAGCAGTGCATATACATATAACTGTTAACACATGGAATGGTATGTCTGTTAATGGGAGTGTGGCATTCTAGTATCCATGTATTCTCAGCTGACACGAAGGCCACACTGATACATACACTTTTAATATTGTAACGTGCTGCAGAATTAGTTGGCGCCATATAAATACCAATAATAATAATAATTACCACTTTGGAAGATATAGCTATCATAGTAAATAAGTGTAAAAGAATGATCTGTGTGCGGAATAGGCACTTAAGAAACAGTGAATAATTTTGAATAATAAATAGCTGCTACAACACTTGTATATAGATCTCTCTAGTCCCAAAAGTACAATGAAAGTTAGGGAATTTGAGAGGGTTAATTAAAAAAAAAAAAAAACACCACAAAGACCTTTAAGTGGAGCGCTAACTAATACTTACCCCTAAACTTTAGGGGTATCGGATAATCCCCCCCCAATAGTGAACAACCCCCCCAATAGTGAAGTATGTCTGGTATTACATAAAATAGATATACATGGTAGCCATTTTACACTCACAAGTGAAGAGTCAAGTAGGGGACTGGCTCAAATCACGTAAAAGCCTTGGTGTATAATCGGAGACACCTTCCCTCTTTATTTTCTTGCTTCAGTTCTCAGGAAAAAAACATATAGAAGGAATTTCTCCATGGTGAAGTATGTTAAGGCTCCTCGAAGAAGATTGCAGCTGAAAGACTTTTTATTGTTTTATAATTTATATGTATTACTTTTTTTTTTTTTTTTAATTCTTTATTTTTCTGTGCACAGTTGTACATGCGAGTTACATTCAGCATTTCATGAGATCGTAAGTTTTCAAATATTCGACAGTAGCAAGTAATCCCTTAGTATGTGGAGTTAGTGTTAGGATTTACGGTGAAATGCGTTTGGTAAGCACTTTTTTATTTCAGCCATGTTTGGGAACAAACCCGGGGCTAGCTAGATGTCTGCAGGCTAGTGATTGGCTTGTGTTGCGCTCCCGGGGTACTACAGGCGTGGGGTGTGATGTATGCTCCTTTGTGGTGCATGAGGCTGCAGGGCTGCATAGGAGCCTACACATGTGTGGTGTCAGGTTGGCGTCTATGTGCGTTGATAGTGCCAGGATGTGTGTACCTACTGGGTACTATATGCGGAGTGATGTTCATGGTCGTGTGGACGTTGATCCGGTCGATGACTTGGTGGTGGACTGGCACGCTTAGTGTTACCCCTGACCTAAGGGGGTGGCGGGGGGGGGGTGTTTAAGGCGCTTCTTGTTGCCAGATTGCCTGGGTCTCAGAGTCAATGGCATGCTGAGTGAAAGAGGTGTGTAAACCCCGTTATGTTTCTGGGCAGTGGTACCTATCCCAGGAGTTGGGGTGTGTTGTCTGCATGTGCATACAAGAAAATAGAAGGAAACGAGATTAAAAAAAAAACAAACAAAAAAAAAAAAAACCATAGTAGCTAAACATGATAAACTCTTAATTGGTTTGGGTAAAAGTCCAAGCAAGTAGTTGGTCAGTGTGGTTTTCGATAGCCAGATGGTTGTTCAGCGGCCAGGTTGGCTCAGTCCCAGATAAGGGTCAGGTGTTGGGGCGCTGTGGGTATTCCGCCTGTTGTCCGGATGAGGAGTTGGGTGTTGGGTCCCAGGTGACATTTTGATTGTCGTCTGTGGTAGACGGTTGACTCGGCTGCAATCCCATTGCAGACAGGAAGGCTGGGGCTCCCATGGGGGAGGCAAGGTTGTGGGTGGTCCCAGCATGATGGACAATTAAGGAGTCGGTGTTCCCCCATCTGTATGAAATGTTCGCTTTGCGTAGAGTGGACGTTACTGGGCCAAAAGATTTGCGTCTAAGCAACGTGGCTCTGGTGAGGTCTTGAAAAAATAATAACTTTGCGTCCTCAAATTCCAGTGGCGTTTTGCCTTTCAGGGCAATCATTATTTGAATCTTGTCATGTATGGTGACACATCGCAGGATGACATCTCTGGGGGTGCCCGGTGCAGTGCGTGCTGAGCCTGTTACTCGGTACATTCCGTCCAGTGTGATTTTCTTAGCTATTGGTTGTGACAGGATTGTAGTTAAGAGACGTCGCGTATAGTGCGGCAGTTCTTCAGTGGTGATGGTGTTGGGTATCCCGCGGATCTTTATGTGTGTTCGGCGCTGTTTGTCTTCAAGGGACATTATTTGGGTTGCTAGGACATGTTGTTCCATGTGCAGCTGTTGGACTGAGTCTTTCAGGGTGGTCATAGTGGTATGGACTCCTGCTATGTCCCTCTCTGCGTTTGTGACACGGTCTGTGACTCGTTGCATGTCCCTTTTAATCAGGGCTACATCTGCAGCTAGTAGCTTCTGGATGTCTGCCAAGAGGGCTTTCAGGTCCCCTTTAGTGGTGGGGGCTGAGTCCTCTGGAGAGGCTGGGGGTGTTGTGTGTCCCACCAGGGGTTTCTGCGTGTGGAGGGTCTCCTCTCCCTCTGTCTCCGGGACGGGGGCCATGTTTTGCGGAAAATCCGCATATGCTGTCGCGGTCTGCGCTGGTCGGAGCAGCATTTACCCTATGTCCCTACCTTGGGTAGCATTTCCAGCCGTGGGTTTAGGGGTGCGTCGGCTCATGGTTGGTGCATGCTGCAGGGGGCAGACTGGATAGTCGCGACCCGCTCTCTGTCCGCCAAGGAGTGCCTCGAGGCTGAGGATTAGTGTGGCACAGTAGGCCGCGGTTTTGCGCCGCTGCCTGGGTTGCTTGGCGGCTTGAAAAAAGGGCATCAAACTGCTCGCCCCAACGTCGTGGTGCTGGAGATGCACTTTGTTTTGCCGGATGACCCCTGTGTAGGGTGATTTTAGCAAGATTGTGGTCGGCAATCTGGGAGCTGCGT
Organism: Pelobates cultripes; assembly: GCA_933207985.1. Taxonomy (NCBI): domain Eukaryota; kingdom Metazoa; phylum Chordata; class Amphibia; order Anura; family Pelobatidae; genus Pelobates; species Pelobates cultripes. The sequence goes on from OW240913.1 coordinate 258,447,397, forward strand.
AAGATGGCGTCTATACAGGTTGGTCGTCAGGCTCCGCCCCCCATATGTATTACTTTTTAAATATATTTTAACATATTAATAAATTGATCTGTTGGATCGTTTAACCATATCTTGCTGCTACCTTCATCTACCTCCTAAAGAAGGTGTACCCCCCTTAGTGGGTAACAAGCTGTTTTAACCAGAGCCAGGTTTACAGATTCGGCTCTGGAAAAGGTGAACAATTTACCATCAGAGATACTTACAAATGTAAAACTTGCCTTAACATACTTCACCATGGAGAAATTCCTTCTATGTGTTTTTTCCTGAGCACTGAAGCAAGAAATTAAAGAGGGAAGGTGTCTCCCATTATACACCAAGGCTTTTACGTGATTTGAGCCAGTCCCCTACTTGACTCTTCAATTGTGAGTGTAAAATGGCTACCATGTATATCTATTTTATGTAACCACCAGACATACTTCACTATTGGTGATTTTTCTCCCTTTTTTCTTTTGCATATTCAACTCTATTGGGATTATCCGATACCCCTAAAGTTTAGGGGTAAGTATTAGTTAGCGCTCCACTTATGGGTCTTTGTGGTGTTTTTTTTTCTTTGTATTAACCCTCTCAAAATTCCCTAACTTTCATTATAGTATATAAGCATTAAGAACATCAGTTCTAAAATAGAAGTATAATAAGGATAAACATAAACGTGTTTTTGTACCATTTAGTCAAAAAAGTTTGCAATATTACCATGCATGCATAAATATTACTTATGTGTATTATTAACACTGCATCATGGCACTGTTTTTATGATCACCACTTTCTTTCTTTTATTACTATTTCATTACACCCTTTGCCTGTGCGCAGACAGAGATGTTTTATTTCATAATTCATTGTCCTAAAGAAAAAAAAATGGACACCACTGCTCGCAGCCGTCATAAATCTGCACATTTGGCTTTTAGCTTCCTGGATTCTCTGCTGTTACAAAACGTTGCTCTTCATACTGCAGCTCTAACAGTTTAACAGAAAATAGTTCACAGACCAGCATTTTTCTAGAAAGAGAACTACTACAGTGATATTTTTTTTAATAATTCGAATATTATTACATTTATTTCTTTACGAATAGTTAGAGCGAGAAAGGCATTTCAAATGAATGTAGTACATCACTTTTCTTATCATGATCAGTTGGATTTGAAGGGCAATAAACACTGAAGATAAGTATTGATTTGTTGTAGTATTCAGGTCAGAAGAGAATCTAGAATTAGAGAATCCTCCATTTCTTGTTGCTATGACTTTTAAAAAAATCAGTTTGCACAGGTCACTGCTACTTTTATACCACTTCTCTATTGGACTGATGCTAGTATTCCAACTACTGCCTGTAGGTTAGGCTCTGTGCAAAAAATCAACTGACAGGTGGTGTAAGGACCACATTTTTAAACGTGCTTTTCTTAAATTCTGTATGTTTGATAACAATTCTACTAGCATAATATATAGGTGAATGTTAATCAACTTTCATTTTACTCAAAGTTGCTGTACCGTGCCACAACTTTATTTTAGGAAATACATATAATATTATACAACAGGTTTTGGTTTTTAGACTTACTAAAGGATGTGATACAAATATACAAATACACAGAGCATGATTCCACATGTCAAAATATAAAAAAATGTGTCTATGTCAAAACAGATTAGCCGCCTTCAGGATCTGGTGAATAAAAGTGAACAAGGGCTTGGTACAGCCGAGTGCCATATAACAAGTCTCAAAGATGCTCAAGACAGACTTCAGAATGAGCTGGATGTAACACGGCAGAGACTGAGAGATACCAGCGATTCCTTATTTGCTGTCCAGGTAAGTACTGAATGAAACAAACCATTAGCATTTCCATTTCCCAGTGTATGCATGAGTTAGTCTGCATGAGATAGTAGTAAAAATGTCCCCTAACTCAGTATGTGGAACATCCTACTCAAATGCAGTGGATCTTCAAATATTTATGAAGCAGCAGGAGTTCAAACATATAAAAGCATACATATTTTACATGTGTTTACATCTGTCATGCACATTATGAGAACATGCTGCTAACTATTCACCCTCCCTTCACAACCATCTTTGTGCTAAGTCTTTTACTATAAAAAAAGAATCATTTTAGAAATATGTACCCGCTATTAAAAGCATTGTTTTATTCGGCTATAAAAATGCATGTGTGGATTTTTATAAAGAAAAGGCCTGCCTGTATCCTCATTTGTCTATTCTTGTCAAAACCATAGCTAATTTTGATTGCATTGTTCTGAACAGTGCTTGAAATGTCCAGTAGTTTTGAAAGACACAATATAATTAATGAATATATAAAATTATGACATTCTTGGTTTATGTATAATTGTGTGCATTGGCGTGCGCAGCCTTTTGCTTTAGGGTGTGCACCCTAAAGCACAAACACACGCCGCATGTATGTATGTATGTATATATATATATTGTGAGCGTAAAAGTGGAATAGTGGTTGATGGAAGATACATCAGGCCTGATTTGCTAAACAGCAACCAAAGGATTTTCAGTTAAATGCCCCAGGGAGAGATGTTAAAGTTTGCAATATGCATAGCTGATGCTCTGCAAAAACATGGTATGGGTCCCTGGGGCGGAGTATTTGGAGAGCAGGGTGGGCCAATGCTCCAACAGCATTAGTTGCTGTGTAACAGACCACTATTTGGATCTGACTTATGAGTTAATTAATTGGCACTCACCTGTGGCTAGTCAATTAGTAGACAGGCCTTTAAAAGAAGAGGGCAGCCTGCTGCAGAGTGAGGGAGAAAAAGACAGCTAGGAGAGATTGTGGTTATTGCAAAGACATTTCTTTTGTTTGGAAAATTGGTAAGTGGGAAAGCCACCCAATTGCAGATAGCAATTCATGTCTAGTAAGAGCTCAAGTAAGAGCAAGGGATTTTGTTTGTTTTTGTTATTATTTAAAGCACCTGTTTTCTTCCTGAATAAAAAGGAAAACCGAGCTGAATGTGTCCTGGACTTTGTATACCCTAGAAGGCTGTGGTTACTGCAAGATCTGTGACAATCCTACCTGTAAAAGAGGTGGTTTGTTACAATATATATATATACATATATATATAAAACTACACACATACACTGGGGTGTATGTTAGTGTGCTGTATGTGAGGGTGCTGTTTGTGTGTGAGGGTGCTGTTTGTGTGCTGTGTGTGAGGGTGCCGTTTGTGTGTGATGGTGCCGTTTGTGTGCTGTGTGTGAGGGTGCTGTGTGTGTGGGTGCTGTTTGTGTGCTGTGTGTGAGGGTCCTGTTAGTGTGCTGTGTGCGGGTGCTGTGTGTGAGGGTGCTGTTTGTGTCGTGTATTTGTGAGGGTGCTGTTAGTGTCGTGTATTTGTGAGGGTGCTGTTTGCGTCAGGGTGCTGTTAGTGTGCTGTGTGTGAGGGTGTTGTGTGTTTGTAAGGGTGCTGTGTGTGTGTGTGTGTTTGTGAGGGTGCTGTTAGTGTACTATGTGTGTGAGGGTGCTGTGTGTGGGTGTTGTATGTGTGTGTGTGCTGTGTGGGTAATGTTTGTGTGCTGTGTGTGTGAGGGTGCTATGTGTGCGCGCTGTTTGTGTTAGGGTGCTGTGTGTGTGCGGGTGCTATATGTTTGGAGGGATTGTGAAGGTGGGGGCAGATTGGTAAATATCCCCCTTCCCTTCTTACCTTATGTAGGGAGGGGGGATCCTTGCTGCCATGTGCCATCCCTTGTGGTCCAGTGGAGAGTGAACTCTAGCCTGCGGGGCTAGAGTTCACTCTTGCAAGATCTGAGCGTTGCCAGGGCAACGCTCAGATCTCGCAAGAGGAACCTGGCGGAGCTTCTGTCTAGAGCTCCCCGGGTCCTCTCCTGCCTCCCTCCATGCTGCTGTGGGCCGGTGAGGTAGATCTTTGATCTCCCCGCCGGCCCATGGTGGCTTAGAGCAGAGACGGCACTCCGGAGATCTCCCCTGCCGGCAGGGGTCAAGTCCTGGGGAAAAAAATTATATACACTCGTGTTTATATAGGTGCACACACACACACACATATATATATATATATATACGTACACACACATACACTCACAGACACACACACATACATTCACAGACACACATGCACACACACACTTACAGACACACACATACTCAGACACACACACTTACAAACACATACATTCACAGACACACACACACATTCACAGACACACATACACACACACATACTCAGACACACACACACACACACTTACAGACACACACACATACACACACACATTCACAGACACACACACATATTCAGACACACACACATACACATAGACACACACACTCACAAATAAAAAAAATTTAATTAAAAAAATGCTGATGCTGGGAGCCGGAATATGACGTCAGAGAGCACACAGCTCCCTCGCCGCGGCTGAGATGGAGACAGGCGTCCGACTGGTGAGGGTTTCACCTCTTGGCACCCTCCCTCCCCCAATGACAGGGGGAACACGGGGGAGGAGGAGGGCATTTGAGGGTGGCAGAGTGCCTGCAGGACTCACAGGCATGCCGCGGGGATTAGGGTGTGCCCAGGCACACCCGGCACACCCCGTGCGCACGCCTATGACTGTGTGTCTGAATGAAATGTACTGCGGTAGGTGGTACAGGAAAATGGGAAAGAAAAATGTGTTGCAACATTGCAGCTAAAGTATATGTAGAAATATGATATGTTAAGGGTACACACTGAACTCGACCAGATTGAGCTTGTTAAAGCAGGATTTGAATAGGTGGACTTGACAGGAGAGTACACTTGAACTTCGGCAGAACTAAATGAATGGATAAATTAATGGAATAAACACTAATGTAGCGAGAACAACAGGACAAAGAATACTGAACCAAAGGCAACCTTCTAAAGGGCATCCGAAAATTTGTTATATAGGATCATCCTATCATGCCACAATCAGCACCAGTTACATATCCTCTTAAAAGGGCAACACACAGTTTATATGCTTAGGACAGAGAATTGGCCAGAAACCTGCCAGAGCACATTCAGGATTGTTCGATAAAATGAGAATTGTCTGGAATTAAAACTGAATTTGAAGTGAATTTCATATATAAGCCCAAAGGCGCCAAACAGGAACTAGTCTGCAAGTCCTCTATGATTCCAGTTCAGCTACTATGCTCTTAAATTTGAAGTTCCCTTTGAATTTACTTTGCATTCCTGACAGTTATCACTTTAGTGAATATCCCTGATATATCCCAAGTAGGACAGCTGAGAGGCCACCAATAATTTGGGGTGTCTGAGTGGGTGGGTGATCTAGACAGAGTCCCTGAGTACTTTAATCCTCCTCCTGTAATACAAGTGCTTTCACGTTCCTGCTTCTTTATTTGTTCTATGGATATCTGACCCTTGACTTGTTTTGTAAGTTACAAGCAGTCAATACCTTCACTGACCTTGACTTAAATTGATCATATTTCTTCTTCTACCTCTTTTAGCATTGACATATCTATCTCTTCAACTTCCTAGTCCTGGTTCCAGATGCTCAAATATTTTATTTTCTGTTATTCTTGTTTGTTATAACCCCTGTACTACCCTTTGCACTCTGGGATGTTTTTCCCATTACAGGCTGTTGCATATCTTCCAGAAATTGAGGAGTCTGCATAAACTCTTGTGATTGATTTTTTTTGATTGGGTAACTAAAATAATAGATCAGGGTGGTGTAGTAGACATTGCTTACCTAGATTTCACTAAGGCTTTTGACACTGTTCTCCATAGAAGGCTTATCAATAAACTGCAATCTTTAAGTTTGGATTCCAATATTGTAGAATGGGTAAGGCAGTGGCTGAGTGACATGCAACAGAGGGTTGTAGTCAATGGAGTATATTTGAAGCATGGTCTTGTCACCAGGGGTACCTCAGGCATCTATACTCGGACCCATTCTCTTTAATATTTTTATTAGTGATATTGCAGAAGGTCTTGATGGTAATGTATGTCTTTTTGCTAATGATACTAAGATATGTAACTGGGTTGATGTTCCAGGAGGGATAAGCCAAATGGCAAATGATTTAGGTAAATTAGAAAAATGGTCAGAGCTGTTGCAACTGATATTTAATGTGGATAAGTGCAACATAATGCATCTTGGACATTAAGATCTAAGGACAGAGTTTAGAATATTTGATACCTTACTAACCTCAACAGCTGAGGAAAGGGATTTAGGCGTAATTATCTCAGATGACTTAAAGGTAGGCAGACAATGTAATAGAGCAGCAGGAAATTACATGCTTGGTTGTATAGGGAGATGTATTAGTAGTAGAAAAAGAGAAGTGCTCGTGCCATTGTACAGAACACTGGTGAGACCTCACTTGGAGTATTGTACACAGTACTGGAGACCATATCTTCAGAAGGATATTGATACTTTGGAAAGAGTTCAGAGAAGGACTACTAAACTGGTTCATGGATTGCAGGATAAAACTTACCAGGAAATGTTAAAGTATCTTAACATGTATAGCTTGGAGGAAAGACGAGACGGGGGATATGATAGAAACATTTAAATACATAAAGGGAATCAACACAGTAAAGGAGGAGACTAGACATGTGCAATTTGTTTTAGCCCAAATTCGAACGAATTTCGGGCAGTTCGGACATTCGGGCACTTCCGAATGTCTGAATAGCTGAATTGCCGAAGTGCCGAATTCCTGAAGTCCCGGAGTTCAGAAATTGCTGAATTTCCGAAGTATCGAAGTTTCCGAAGTGTAGAAGTGCCGATGTTCCGAAGCACAGTATTGCCTATACTTACCCAGTGGAAGAATGAAGAATGTTACACTGTATACAATTTTAAATAAAAAGTATACAAACATAGCCAGGATTCAGCTGGAAGCATTTGCAACACTTACAACAATCAAGTAACACACATTCATTTAAAATGTAAGTTACTAAGCCTGTCAATGTAATGACAGGAATGAATAAGTAGATAACTCCCTAATTCCCACGGTATTAGGGAGCTATCTACTAAAAGGCTGAAAGACCTCGCTATACTGCGAGTAGGTTCATGTCTAGTAAACAGTGAGCAGCCTGCCTCTTATTGATATTTAGGGCCCCCACCCGCCACTCAGGGGTGGGGGCCAGGGGGAGGACAATAAGTCCCCCCCATTATTCTAACTTAGGGCCCCCACTCGCCGCTCAGGGGTGGGGGCCAGGGGTGGGACAATAGGTCCGGGCGGGGGGAATGATTTTTTTACGTTTTTTTTTTTTTTTACAGTGAGCAGCTATAGGCTGCTGATTGTTTAATAGACATGCCCCTACTCGCGGTATAGCGAGTAGGGGCACAATTTACTAATACTACATAAGTTTTACTTAGTATTAGTAAATTTGGCTGAAAGACCAATTTAGATCTTTCAGCCTTTTGGTAGATAGCTCCCTAATACGTGGGAATTAGGGAGTTATCTACTTAGCGGCTGCAAGAAAAGTCCCGAAGTGTCAAAATGCCGAACCGAACCGAATGGCCGAAGTCCCGAATTTCGGAATATTTAAAAGAAGAAAAGCTACCACAACAAGAGAACATAGACTTAAATTAGAGGGGCAAAGGCTAAAAATTATTTCAGGAAGTATTACTTTACAGGGAGGGTAGTGGATGCATGGAATAGCCTTCCAGCTGAAGTGGTAGAGGTTAACACAGTGAGGGAGTTTAAGCATGCATGGGATAGGCATAAGGCCATTCTATGTTTCTGACAACAGCCTTTGATTTCCTCAGGCCTCCTAAGACTACGTTCTTCCCCTTAATCTTGCTTTACTTGCATCAATTCTTATTCTGGACGCTGTCCTACTGTGCTGATTTATCCTGTCCAGAATTTGCAACATTCTGATGATTGTGAGACGCAGACCTGCACCTGATTTTAATCCATGTGGATGTTTTGGAGGTGTGGGAATGACAAAACTCCGCTTTCTATTCATTCCTCCTCTCAGCTTGCCTCTGATCCCTTTTATGGTTTCGTTTTGGCCCAATAGCATGTTTCTTAGTATTGTGGTAATTTACTGGTTTGACCTTAGCTTGTCCTTCTCTCTCTTTGTTGTCGTTTGCTATCTGACCTGGCTTGGCTTTTTGTTACTGTGATATTTTAATCTCCCAGACCCTAGCCTCTGTCATAATTTTGATTCTCCTCACCTCCGTTGAGGTTATGTGTGTTAAGCACGTCATTCTAACCCTCAGTAATACACTTCTGTCTTTTCTATGTGTTCTAGCACTGATCAATTCCTGAGTGTAGTCTCTCTAAGTCTAAGGATTTTCAACACAGGCCTTCCTGGTAGGAGTGTTTCTAAAGGGTGTGCTTCTCTCTACTTCTAAGTTTTAAGATTCACAATCACAAGACTTACAGCACCTAATACTAGCCGAGACATTACGTTTTCTTCAATCAAATTGTTCTTTGCTAATTAATAAATATCTTTTAGCATATCTGCATTTGGTATCTCCAGTCTTTGTGTCTGAGCAGAGAATCTGTGTGCTCTAATAAAAACCAACTTGAAAAAACAAAACACTTGCTGACGATCTCATTAGAGCTGCATTAGTTTGCACAAAGATCATTAGATCTAGTTTGTTATTTGTCCCAGAGGAAGTGAAAAACATCTTGCTTACAAGCTCTGAGAATTCTTTAACTAGCGTTATGCTAATCAGCTGCTTGCAACATAATCAATGGGCCCTAATAAACATGACATGATGTATGGCGACGAATTTATAAACAATATCTATACAGGAAAAAGCTGTTGTATATGTTGTTTGACATAAATTTGATATTATAACATATGTTGTAATCTCAATATGGCAGATAATTGTAATTTTTTGTAATTAACATTTTACTGTACAAATCAAAAACTGTATGTTAATTAAACGTGTTTCAATTTTACAGGGGGAGTTTGAAAAAGAAAGAAAGGAACAAGAGGTGATGTTGTCTGCAAATCGAGAGGAAGAGAGGTTAAAGATGGACAAACTTGCTCGTGACCTAGAACTGAAATGGACAGAGACTCTGAGGTAAGGATTTTTAAGATTGTAACCAAAAAACACAGTTGCATGCTCTTTGTAATTTATTACAGTATTGTTGTTGTTTTTTTCTTTCTTTCTTTTATTTCAATATTAATGTGCTGACCATGAAGGCAAGAATGTAGCAAGCTCCGTGAAGAGTTGAAGTTACAGCATGAGGAGGACAAGAAGAGTGCTATGGCACAGCTTCTGCAGATCAAGGAGCGGGAAATAAATACAGCAAAGGATGGATGGCAAAAGAAAGTGGAAGATCTACTCGACCAGGTAGAGATATTCATTTTGGTTTTCTTATTAATGTTATTATTTTTTGTTCAGATTATGTATTTGATGAATGTTTAATGCATTATGTCATTTTTAGATTTACACTTTATAGACTGTCTTTGTAAATACAGCAAATGACAATAGGTCCAAATGAGTTCCTCAGTAGGATAGGAAACTCAGCGAGGGAGAGCACAGTGAAGAGGAGAGAAAATGTACAAGGGGATATATTACAGGGGGGAGCCCTACCTTTATTGATTCTAGATTAAAATGGGGGGAAAAAGGTGTGTTTAGACACTAGGGGAGGATAAACACCAAAAATGTGGTGTAAAAGCAGGGAAATAGATATATACAAAAGGGGAAATCCCTGATATCCTTCTCTTGACAGGAGAGTGGTTCAGGAAGATAAATGCAGGGCTATAACTACAGGAGACTAACTGTTACTCTGATATCTCTATCATAAACCCAATGAAAATACGTAAATCTAGGAGGTAAACCACACATGTATATAGGTACAAGCTCAGATTTGTCTCTAGTCTCTAAAAGTCAATAGTATCACAACATTAAGCTAGAGCCCTTAACAGACCCTATAGGAGCCAGATAAGTGCTAAAGGTAAACCATATAGGTAGAGGGGACTCAATTAGTCTCTGCAGATCTATTATGTAGACATAGAGGCTCACGCCCTACATATATCACTATAGGAACAAAGTGAGGTAAACCTAACAGTGAGGAGTAGATACTAATACAAGGTCTATCCCTGAGTAACCTCGGCACCGCACAAAGCTAGTGCCTACCTGAACCAACTCGCCCTAGTGGAAACAAAAGAAAATAAACTCAAATTAGTGAAAAAGTGCTCTTAATGCTACCAAAGTGAAGATACAAGTGCTGAGAGCTAAAACGCCCGACGCACGTTTCGGTTCTCACACGCCGTTGTCAGGGGCAAAGTCAGTAAACAAACCCAGATGATGCATTTAACTACCTTGCTAATCAGCCATAAGTGTAATCTCATATGCAGCTGGTTGAGTGGGAGGTACAACGTGTGAGCCACCGCTGAAGGGGCGGAGTTTCGGCTTATGTCTTTTGATAGTGATATGAGTACACCAATCCCGATTGAGGGGGCGGGGATAGTGTAATAACAAATGTAGAATATACATATACATAATATACATCTCATAAAGAGCGAATGTGTACCCAATCCAAAAGGAACATAAGTGGCTTGATTGTCACGAATAGGGAAGAAGCCCAATGTAAACACGAAGTGTGCTGAATAGCTGGGTAGGTATGTGGCAAAGACAAACCTCCCCCACACCCCCGAAATGAATTCTGTGCTTGATTATGTTAGATGTATTGCCATAGGAATGATTGAAATTGGCCCGCATATGTTTCTCTGCCCATCTACCTTGAAATCAGAGGTTACCACCTTATCTTTTGACCAATTTTTGTCATTGTAAATAGTAAATATCTTGGTACTTTAGAAAATATTGCGTGACAGTACATAGAAGGTTCGTAGATTCTTAAATTTACATGTTATTTAAGAAGTGGCACAAATTATAGAACTATGTTAAATACTCTAAGTAAGTGTTGCTTTTTTATGTGGTGATTGTGGATGAGGAGTTTGGTTGAGGATATTAATATTATGTTGAGGTCTGATGGACTTAATCTTCTGGTCCTACTGCCGTACAATAGAGTGTTCCCAAACCTACTGAACCTACTAATAACCCAACACCAATCATACTTCCACCCAGTAGAGTGGGGGAGGGGGTTATTTTATTAATTTTATTTCTTTCTATGCCGAGTTGATTAAAACTGGTGAATATCAGCTACTGGGGTCCACCATTATCTGTATGCCAGATTTTGAACCTTGAAGAGATACTTCATAATAAGAGTGTAGAATTGTATGCTCTTGAATATGGGAGTGTTGTAATATTGGTGTGCAATAATTGTGCTATTTGTTGCCAGTATACTAAACTACATTGCTTACAGACCAGGAATACTGCTGCTACAGGTACATTGAAAATTCTTAAAATTGGATTCTGTACAGTGCTGAGCCATTATACTTCATTCATTTTGTTCATTTTTGTTGCCTGAACTTCTATGTATCTAATCACAGCTGTCTCTGCATTACTCTTTAACAGTATGGATCATAGAGTCCCTTTAAATGTAGTTGCACATGGAAATGCATATATTAAATGTTTATTAAATTACACTAAGTAAAGTTACACAAAATATAAAACATTTAAACCAGACCCTATAGTGTTATAACCACTATATAGACCCCCTTTCTCCCTCATCCCCCTAAATATAGCACAATCTTACCTTTATTCCAGTCTGCTGCTGCTGATTCTGCCCCTGAGCTGCATGCTTGGTTGACATCATCAGAAGTGGTGTTCTGAGCCAGTCACAATGCATTGGATTGGCTGAGACTGTCAAGGAGGCAAATCAGGAGCAGAGCCAGCATAAGCCAAACATAGCCTTGGCCAATCAGCATTTCCTGTATTCAATGTATCTCTATTAGAAAAGTTCAATGTCTCAATGCATAGAGTGGAGACACTGAATATGTGCTTTGAAATCTGTTGGCACAGTGCTGATTATAGTGTCCCTTTAAGAAGAGTGTGTAAGAAAAAACAAATACTATCAAAATATGATTCTTAAATGAACACAACTGCTCCAGGAAGCACTTCTAGTAGTCATCGGAGGAGTGGCCAGTGGAGGTGCAAACACAGTGTTTACTGCAAAAAGCCTGAAGTAAATGATTGTACTCCCCTTAACAAATACAATAAACTGTAGTTGTTCTGGTGACTATAGTGTCCCTTTAAGAAGAGTGTTAAAGAAAAAACAAATATTATCAAAATATGATTCTTAAAGGAGCACAACAAGCACCATTGTACACATTGTATGCAGTGTAGGGGTTATTGTGCCAGTAGTGCCCTGGCACTCCCCTATTTTAGGTTGTCAAACTATATGGACCCCTGCCTCCCATATTGCAGTTGTTTTTGTTACCTCTGCTGAGCTGTAGTACAGGGCTAGCTCGGTGGCTGAGCGTGTCAGCTGATTCCCCTCAGTAAGCCCTGCACCACCGGTTTTAGCTCAGACAGAGAGCCAGACTCTTCGTAAGAAGTCATTCCGTTTAAACCAATGTGACTGGTTACAATGGGAGGTGCAAGGGCATTACTAAAATCATAACCACTACAGTCCTCTGTATGGTGCTCAGAGTGTACCCTTAAGCTATAAAAGGAGCACAACAATTAAAAAACATACACTACATACCGCTGTATTTAAAGTTAAAACTGATTCATGAGATTTTAATGATACATTTCTTTTAATTAAGTGTTAAGATAATATGCTGTTTGGCTTATTGTAAATTAGTTGGATCTAAAAGAAATTATACAGTTAATATGATAATGATCATGCTCAGGTGGCTTCCCAAATATCTTTCAAGGTTAATAGTGTTTTATTCTAATTGGCACAAGGTCTCCCATGTTTATTTGGGAAACATTTAAAATGCAGACAACGTTCTTATTCAGTCTTATATTTGATAATCTCTTTGATTTGAGGATTAAGGCAGAAAGTATTCCCTACCATAGCAACCCAAAAATAGCATAATATAATTCAAATAGCATAATGTTCAAGGTGGATAGGAAAAAATACAAAAAAAGTGACTGCGTTTTTAGAAACAAAAGTACAAATATATTTACAAAACACCACATTGAAGGGCTACTCCAACCAAAAAAACATGTTTTCATAACTTGTTTTAGGTTGTCGTAACCCCTTCTGTGCTGGCCTTCCAAATACTATGCAAGCTTTTATGCAAGTCCCCGTGCAAGGGGACCACCCACAAGACATAAAAACAGAGAAATAGTTCAACACTCCCAGTACAAACATATAATTCCCTCCCCTAGACCTGGAGATAATTAAGTCTGATAAAGTAGTAACTTCATTATCTCCAGGCAGAAAAAGTAAAATTTTACCCAACTTTCAGAACACCCCTTAAAACATAAGGAATACCCACAAAAGTCATATCCCCTGATAGCCCTGATCTGGGTCAGACTTGCAGTGGAGCTGACAGGGGAGCTGACCAGACCGGAGGAGAAGTGAGCTGACAGGAGCTGCAGGAAAGGTAAGTAACAGCTCTCTGCCAGCCCCCAACAGGACCGCCAGGCTTGTAATGAGCACTTTGGACTGTTTTCCAGTTTGCCTCGACAAATTTCAGACCAAGATGTTTATCACCTCCAGGAAATTTCCAGGGAGCTACAAACAGTTAACTGAGAAACAGAGAATTAGTTCTACTTGTCTGAATTTATCCCTCATGGGCGCTGCCATCGTCTTCCGGTATGTCATTTTCAACTCCTTGCGCTTCAGCAGCAGGAGCTGACATCACTGCTGAACTCTCACGCATGTGCAAGAGTACAGCTTCGAGGTCAACAAGTCAACGGGACCCTCCAAACATAAAGCCAATTCTGTGCAATCATCACTGATTGACACTTCTAGACGGCAGTTGCTTAGTCCGGTGTAGGAAATATACAGAAAAATATACCCTACTTAGTATCAGTATATCTCTTAACTGGCCTGGAATTTCAGTGATATTTATCTTAGTTAAAATTAGTATTTCTAGTTTTAAGACAACTCCTCTTTCACATTTTTGCAACACTTTGATAAGTCTTCCTTAATGTATATGCTAGGTCCAAAGTTTTGTCTGTGCCTTCCCCAAAATCCCATTTCCTAAAGCCACACACACACACACACACATAAACTACCTTTCAATCCCTTTGCAACATATAGAAAGATAAATTTAGCTCCTTTTGGTTCTCCACCCCAGTCTCTTACTCTGATGTCCCCTGTTTTGCATCTGGTCTTTTTCTTTCCTCTATGAAGACCACAGAACGAAGGGTGAACAGGGCCTCAACCTCAGGCCTTATATTCTAGAGGTGCTTGACAAATCTTGCCTGACTTTTTCCAATGTTTTTTTTAGCAATTGTGGGGCATCGCGGACCATTTCTGCAATATTACAGATTAAATGGTAACACCTCTGTGAGGTTGCCCTTGGGCACAGGCCAGTAACTGCTCCTTCTCAGTGCAGTGGTCTGGAGGAGGTAATATAAATTGAGAGAGATGTGGAAATAAAGTGAATACAAACAATAGGGCTGAGGATTTGGAAAAGCCACATAATGGCAGGAGAAGGGATGGTACTGATTGGGACTAAGAAATGGAAGTAAAATGTCAGCTTGTTGGATAGAAAAGGTAAAAATGAAAAGGGTGATGAAATATTTTCTGGGTTAATTTGTAGTGCCTTTCCAGATCTGGTTGTTGCACCCTTTGGATATCGACCAGTCAATAAATAAACCTGTCTATTTTTGAGTAATCAGTTTTTACTGAATTTTTGCTTCTTGAAGATGGACCTTCACCCTGTGGACCTTTTGTGGTTCTGGTAATTTCTGTTGTGCTTTCACTGACCTAATTTTCTTTACTTTCCTCTTCCTGCTCTACTGCATGGCTTATGCTGAACCTGTGATCTAAGCTGGGTAAATATGTAAGGGAAGGGATGTGTTCTGTCTCCCCAAGTAGAAATTATAAATGTAATAACCCAACAGATAAGGACTATTTATGTGCTGCCACCATACAGAAAGAAATTGAATAGAGAGTCTAAATCTTGTTTTATTTTGTAAAAAGAAAAGAAACCCAACTGTATCTAATGACTTAAAAATAAGATCCATACATATTAATCTTGTAATAAAGTATATTTTAAATTTAAAAATATTTAGAATATTTGTATTCCATTTTTTCTTTTTTTATAAACTTATAGCAGATGTTTAAAGAGGTACTTTGGTGGTACTACATATCTACTTATATTCAATCAGAACTATGTCTCAAAACCATTTTGATAGACGCCTCTCTCTGAATCCTTAAATCATTCTGACCTTATTCCAGTTTCTCCCATGCCATCCTCAGTTAGTCACAATGCAGAATACAAACTACTGTTTCTGGATCACATTGCTGTGTACGCTGATGTTGAGTTTGATTAGGCAACATATATCAAAGCACATATCCCTTTGGCAAATCTGTCTTGTGTAGTGTTGAAAATATTGTTCAATAATGTTGCACACTGTGGGTTTGTGTCTGACTTACATACATCTTATAAAATGGTGCCCGTTTTTGTTGTCAATTTGTAATTATTGTTCTGTGTTTTCAAGACCCCTTTATTTCCCATTTTGTTTCATTTTGTGAATTCTTATTTCCCTTTGTCCCTACGCTCTTTTCCTCCATAGCGGCACTGTCTGGGCGAAGCCTTAGATAAATCCATCAGCAATGTAAGTCATGTGCACTTACAGTATTTGCACAGAGGCATGCTTGCATTATCATTCACAGAAGCTTGTTTCCAAATTGCTTGCTGCCTTCCACATTTACCTGCTGTATGTACAGCACAGACCTTAATCTTTGTCCATTAGAATTCAACATTTGCAGAAGTGGATAAGCAGTAACTGCAGTGGAATCCAGTAGTATATATAGAACCGCACATTAGACATTGAGTCCTCTGTTTTGCTTGGGCAGTTTGTATATGCTGAATATGCTTTGTGATGTAGATACAAGTTATATGTGTGCAAAGCTTGCTACAAAGCATGACTTGAATTGCATTCCATTAATTCTGCTTAAACACCAACAATAAAATTGCAAATGACAAATAACATTGCTAAATAACTAAATTAGATCATTAATATACTGTGGATTAAATGGGTCGAATGTGAGAAGCCTGATAAATATATGTAATTGGTTATGTAGAAAAAGCAGCGGAGTGAAAGGTAGTATTAATGAAACATTTTCCATAGTAACTAATCCTACACAGAACTGCAGAAATTAAGCAAAAGACAATTTTGTGAAGTAGAAGGGTTTCTATCAGTAGACTAATATTAATTATTAGTGTGGCTCCTGAAGCAGTGAAAGTTAAAGGGACAATGTGGGCACTGTAACTATATCATCTTATTGAATTGGTTAAGGTGTCTGGTGTCCCCTGATGTTCTCCCTCCAGTGATAATCCATTTTCGATCAGTTAAACACTAAATGAGGGTCACTGGCCACCCACAGCCCAACCCCCACTGATGTATAACTGAGACAGACATTACACACTTCCTTTAGCCATTCTGACTCATACTTGCAATGGGCACTGTGATACGCTGAAAGTAATCAGGTGATAGTCTTAGCCAGTCACTCATTGCTGCTCAGGCTAATCTTCCTCATTAGCCCAAGCAGTACAAAGGGGATGGATGGGCTGCTGGGTACTCTCGTTTATCATTAAAACATAAAACATGGTTTAATACTGAATAGAAGGATTGTGACATGGTACTGCAGACACTTCAACCTCTTCAAAGAGATGAAGCAGTTACAGTGTCCATTTAGAGTTTACATAATATCACCAGGTATACTTAAATCCCATGCAATTAGAACATCAACTACTTTAGTAATGACATAAAGCAGTTGTTAAAAGCTGGCAGGGAAGTACTAGGAAAAGTCAATAAAAGTGAATACATTTGACCATCATAAAAGATTTTTGATTTAACATCAAATCTTAGCAAATTAAAACCGGATGACAAAACCAAGGTAAAAATACCAAGCTGTGACTATAGCTGAACTGTGGAATTTTTCAAAATATGCTATGTTTACTTTACATTTTGCAGTTCAGATTCACTAATATTTAGTTAATGACCCTCATAGTGTTTTTGGTTATGACAAGTCTTGCTAAAAATCATGGAGGGATACAGATCATCATCTTCATAGATTCTTTAAAGCTTTGATATGTGCAAATATTACATAATGAATAGTATGTATTCTGGGAGTGTTGTGAAAACATACTTTCAGGACAACTGTATATTTTTCAAGTTACAGGTATATGCCCCTTTGTGTTGGGGAATAGTTACAACCCTGGCGCAGGTGGCTTGGCATCTGGAATTCTGTTCCAGCTTGCCTAATGTTAAATCTGTGCAAAAATTGCATCAGTCTTTAGTGTTCACTCGGCACTGGCAACAGACTTAGTAAGCTTCTACCCTTGTATGTAGCGCTGGAAGCATGCCAGCAAGGGAAACTTATAAGTCCCCTCACTCCCTCCATTGACAGTTATACTTTTTTTTAATTATTATTATTCATGCCGCCTCTCTCTCCCTCCCTCGTCCACCCCCCTCAGCTCAGAGCGCATGAGCTGAGAATAATCCGATCAAATGCTTCTCTATAAGAAGCATTAGACTGGACCTCAAAGTGGGAAGGAAAGAAGTCAGATATGGGGTGGAACGCAGCTCATTTATTAAGTTGTTGTTTTTGTTTTTTTTATCCATTGACGGGGCGATGGACCTAGTGGATAATGCCTAATTGGGCATTCTACATTAAACAAAGATTTTAGCTAAAAAAGAGTTGACCTAACCCTTTTATAAGAATGTAATTTACGGTGTATAGATTATGCAAACTGTATATTTAAGCATCAAATTGCAATGAATATTTGACTCCATTTTTGCACCTATTTCAAATCACTCCACCATCTGTATGTAAAAAGAATAAAACAATCATAATAATAATAATAAATGGCTAAATTTACCGCCTGACCTAAAAGTACAGCAACTGCAGACTTATAGTTTTGAAAAATAACAAGTGGAGTAGAGGTTGCACATGTGTTAGATGCCGATGTTTCAAGCCCACTAAGTGTTTTTTAACAAGTTGGTTCTTTGCTTACATAAGGTCATATTTCTAAAACTGCACAACGTAGCAGAATTTTTTTTTATACAATGTATTTAATAGCCAAGCCTGTAGAGCGGCAAGGCAGCCTAATAGATTGAGTTTAAATTGACCTATTATCTGTTGCTTTGGTTTTGAATGTATCTGGAAAGTGTAATATCTTGTTTTAATGTAATAGGAAGTGCGGTCAGTCACACAATAGTGTTCTGGAAAACTGGTAAAAAAATAAATATATATCTATGTACAAAATGAACGAAGACCTGAATTTTAATGGTACTTATTTTGTGCGACTGGTTGCTTATTTATTTATTTTTTAAAATTGGCAGTCGGGAAAGCATTGGCGTTGATAAGTGGCCAGTGCTCATGTTCTCATTGTTACCAGTTACTCAATCTTCATATTGTTACCTTGTATTTTTCATGAGACAGCATTTCTTCCTCATCATATGCCACTTTGCAAATCCTGTGTAAATACAGTGTTGATTTACTTTTCAGAAGATTGCATCCCTAGGAAGATAGGAGAATGTGTCCTGTAGATTAGCATTGGATTAAAAAAAAAATGTTGTGCCACTGACTGTCCGTTTTAAATTTGTTCAAGTATGTTAAAATGCTCCAAACCGCACGCCTTTCTCCACAAAGAGTTATCAGGCAGGGTGGCTTCTATATAAACAATATTTGCAAAGGAGTTTTGAGTCTGTAAATTAATTTTTTTGAATTTTCTCAGGTTTATAGAACGTTAGTGGGTAAGAAGTTGATTTTAAAGACTAAATCTAAATTATTAATTTAAAAATGAAAACATGTTTATCAGGTATGTAACCGGCATAGTGATCAGATCTAATACATAGTGATTGTACAGTATTATTGTGCTGTTCCACGAAGACAAACAGTGGAATCACAACACAAGCAAATTAAGCAAAAAAAAATCTAGCCAATCTATCAATTATTTACTAAACGGCTTTGAAACAGGCGTTTGAACCAATCTGTACCCTCTCCCTATAATATTTACGATTACAGTGCTTATTAATGGGGCAGAAAAGATGCTTGTCCAGCATCTCTCAATACCTTTAGCAGGCAAGAGAGAAAACATTTGTCGTGTGTCAGGTATCATTGATGTACATTGAACAACGTTTCGGCTCCTCTCTGAGCCTTTATCATGTCTCATCAAGTTATCAAGACTTGATAAAGGCTCAGAGAGGAGCCGAAACGTAGTCTTCACTTTCTTGTTTCAAATAAAAAGGCTGCCTTTTAGAAGAAACCTCAGGTGTGCCTGGATATTTATTTTCTTCCATTTGATGTCTTCATGGATAGACAGACCCTCCCTTTCTGGAGCACCCTGTTTTTTGTTTGCAAACAATTGATATACGTAAATGTAAGGGGTCGTTTGTGAATGTAATATTGCTCTTTTTTAGTTCTGCAAGATTGTGAAAACAGTTGTGAAATTTTGGTTGAAGGTAGGGATATTAGATCCACCACATTTTACTTTGAATATATCCTGTACAGGTGTAGAGTGCTGCCCTGTAGGGTTTATAATTTCGGTGAGCTCCAGAATGCAGTCCATCTATATTGATGTTCAGCATGAAGGGTGATATATATCCAGGAGAACATTTTGGGTTTGGCATCTGTAGTAGAAAGAAGATAAATAAAATGGGTATAGGGAAATGGTTAGGACAGAAATAACATTTGTCTGTTGAGTCAGCATGTGATAGCGATTTACATAGTTTCTTTCAAAAGCGGAACAATTGAACAGGCTTAAATGCACTTTTTGTTTACATTCAAATTTATCTAATTATTGTGTTTAGCAAAAAAAAAAATTAAAGATTTTTCATAAAAATTGAAGCCATAAACATGTTTTGTCATTTGGCTGGTAAGTTTTTGTTTTGTTTGTTTTTTAGGATTACAGAGGTAACAGTTTTGTTTTACAATGCATTACCCTTTCCCTGTGTCTCTCCCCTCTCCCTCCCCCCTTTCCCTGTGTCTCTCCCCTCTCCCTCCCTAAAGTGCAGATACATTGTGGGTACTGTATTATTAAAGGTGATGTTTCTAGTATTATACCTAAATGCTTTTTCTTAATTGCTACTGTGTTTATATGGATTGAACGGCAGCTATCAATGGATTTTAAAAGCAAAGAGGCACAATTTCATTGTTTTTCTGAAAAAAATATTTTTTCATTGTAATATATTTATAACTACAAGAGCATAGATGAAGAAATGAAAGGATTGAACAATAAATAATGCTTTGTGAATTTTATAGGTCATCTGCAAAAATAAGGTAATCACTAATTACATCATTTTTATATACAAGCACTGCTGACACCTGCTTTTCTCCGTTTTTACTGGCGTACAGCTGGTAATGGTGTCACAATGGCACTTCTTTTGGCACAGCGACACTTTTATAAATCTTAACATCTTTCCTATTATCTGTATCTAACAAGTGCTGTATCTAGAACAAATTGCTACAGTAATAGCAGCAGAAAAGTACTGGAATTAAATGTACTTGATCCATTGGTTGCTGTGGTAACCAAACGAGAAAAATAAGGCTTATCTAAATGGAATGGAAAACTGCAATCAGGACATTTTTTTGCATATTCCTTGTAATTCAGATGTCTTTTTTTATTTATTTATTTTTTTACTTCCCTTGCTGCACCATAGATCTCTTTGCTCAAACAGAATCTAGAGATGCAGCTGTGCCAGTCCCAGAGCGCTTTGCAGCAGCTGCAGTCACAGTCCAGTCAAGAGCGTCAGCGTCTGACACGAGAACTACAAGAGCTGGAAGTAGAGCATCAACAGCGGCAAATGTCACTACAAGAAGCCCACGTGATTGCATTTCAAAGCATGGAGGAGGCAAAAATTCAAGAACAAAAAGCAAGTTCATTACAAAAACTATGTGACTACTGTAAATATATCATGAATAATCTCCTCCTTTATGTTTTAATAAATTGCATTAACCAACAAGTCAGCCTTTACTTCTGCTTGAACAACACGGCAAGAAGGCATCTAAAGACCTCAGTAATTGATGCTAGAATGCGCAGATTCACAGAACCCCTGCTTGTGAAATCCTTGTATGGGCTCTGTGTCTTGGGCTATGTAATGAAATCTATATTTATATTGAAATAAACAAACAAACCGGTCAGAGACAGACAGAATCGAAAGATAATTTAATAAATATATCCATATATAAATAGTATACATGTATATAAAATATATACATATTCTGTCTCTGGGGTATCTTATCTCACATTCCATTTGAGTCTCAAAGTCGGTAAATGTCCTCGCTTTTGTATGTCTGCCAATAATTGACAGTATTGTTGCTAATTTTGAGGACTACAGATATAAATATCTATTATTTTGCCAAACTAAGTTCCCATATTATAATCATCTTGCTCTTTTTACTGTATTTAACTGCACTAGCTTTGAAAACATAGATGAAATACTTTCCGTAATTTGTTACGCAGGATTAATCATGCAGTGCATTGTGTAGTCTGACCAAGATAGCTTACCAGCCTTAAGGCAGAATGCACCATTTTACAGGGAGATTGCTCTCCTGACAGTAAAGCACTTTGTGCAGAGCTTTAAAATAATATGCCTACTTTTCCTATCTTGTGTTTTTAAGTGTAATTTATCTTTCCGCTGAAAATGAATACTTCATAGTAGTTATTTTCTCTTACTATATCCCTTTATTCTGCTTCATAGGACCTTGAAGATCACTTGCATAAGAAATACACAGAGGAGCTTCAGACTGTAAAAGATGCTCACAAGCAGGTTATGGAAGCACTACGGGTGGAAATGGAGCAGGAGCTTCAAACTCTGCGATTTGAATTGGAAGACGAAGGCAAAGCAATGCTAGGTAGATCTTTGGTTAATGCCAGCAAACATATCTCTAACCTTTAGTTCATCTTTTTGTGAAAGGATAAAGAAAGCATTTACAGTTTAATAAGTGGTACCATAAATAATTGGTTCTTTGTAGATATAAATGCCATTAGGGGAATAGGGGAGTTTGTCCTATTAAAACAAGAACATTAGTTGTGCTTATCTTTGTATTGTATCATTTGTGGTACATGATAAAGGATGATAAATAAGTATCAAGAAGAACTGCACCTGTAACTGACTCTGCAATCCCTTAATTAGTATTTTTTGAAAGAACTAATTTCTTGAAGGACAGTGAAAGGTAAATGGGGCTGGAAAGTAAATCCTAAAAGGCTGGTGGGTAAGATAAAGCGAAATGCAATGGGAATATGACATGACAAATACAGAGGTGCATGCAAAAAAAATATTTTACAGATATATTTGCTTTTAGCTCTCACTGTATTGGAGGGCTCATTGTCAAGTCACTGGAAGACAGTGGTTACTATTTAACTTCTTTTTAAGATAATTTAGTCTAGTTGACATGCCAAGTGCTATCATACTTGGCATTTAGGAAAATGTTCAGCATCTTAGCAGAAGATCAGGCCACTAAGATATAGAGGATTTAAATGGGTTGAGGTAATGTAATTTAGCCTTTCTATAAATATTTATTTACACATTTATTTCACCCAATTATCCATATCAGTTAAGTGTAGTTTAGGCACCAGAATCACTGCAGATTAATTACTGTTGTGGGTTTGCGGCAAAGAGGCTGTCCCTACAGGCTAAGGGGTGTAAATGCTAGCTTTTCTGAGTAAAGGCATTGTTAATATGCCTAATACTGTCCGACTGACCGCCACTGGAAGGACTTCTTGAATGCGGTCCTGCAAAATACTACAGGACTGACATTTGGAATTTCCACTCTTTGCTTTGAGATGCTGGGCACTTCCCATAGAGGGGCATAGTCATTGATTGCTGCACATGTGCACTAGTCCACCAAAGCATTTGATTGGCTGAGTTTATCAGTTTTGATGATCTCAGCTGGAGAAGGAGTGGTGGCTGCAGGGAGACCAGGGAAAAAAGGTAAGTGAAACTTTTTTTTTTTTTTTTTCATCACTTCATAGATAATATAACACTGTAGCAATTAGGAATACTCCTATAACTATGTATGCGAGTTGTATGAACTGATTGAGGAGAAAGTTAGGTAGGTTCCATTCATTTCCCATGATGTTTTAGTCACAGAGTATGTGACTAAAACAAAGTAAGTTTTGTCTTATGTTTTTGCCCAGGAACAGAAATATAATTTAAGAATGATGAGTGAGAGAAATAAGATAGAACAGACATGAAACTACTAAAGGAGAAAAGGCACTGGAGATTTAATTTTATTGCAAAGGGAGAAGGGCAGCATAAAGTACTGAGAAATATTACAGCAATAAAAAAGATTTATATAAAAACACAGTATAACAGTATGTATAGTGCAATGAAAAGTTACATTTACTTAACTTATTACTTCAGCATATAAAGTAAAATACTGTGTGAGCACAGCATCACATGCCTCTTATTAAAGATACACTATGGGCTCTCAGACCACCATCTCAATTAATTGGCCTAGGTGCCATGTTTCCCCCGTGTTAACCCTGCAAATAAAAACATTGCCATTTGCAGAACAGTAATGTTTTCATTGGAGGGTTTAAATGCCTCTAGTGACTGTCACTCAGACAGCTTCTGGAGGCAATTCTCTGAAATAGCATTGTAAAACTCTGCATGTGCACCATCCTCTCAATGCATTCCTATGGGAAAATATTGGATTGGCTGAGATCATCGATCTCTGTAATCTCAGCCAAGGAGTCAGGATGGGGACCTATTTTTACTCCCTGCAGGTGGGGGCTGGTAACAAATACAGCCAGGGCACTATATAGCGTTAGGAATACAAATTATTGTTACTTTAATAATTCAGTTGATTTTGTCCATCAGTGATGCCCATTATGACCTGTTTATAAGACAGATGCCTAGATCAAGTCATTACACATTGTCAGGTGAAATCTACGAAGAATTATATACATTTTCTGCTATTCAGAGAATATAACAACTGGCAAATGGTTTTTCAAATGTGGAATGTCATTGCTCACAAACAGCATCATGGATTGGTGGCAAGATGTGAAAGTAAACAATTCAGAGTTTAGAATTTCAAGTTGAAAAAAAAAAAACATTGTTCTATAAAAATAGGTTTATTTGGATTTGAACGGGTTCAGAGCGGGTGAGAGGATCCGGGACACGGGAGGAGACCATTGCGGGTGACCGCCCCCCTATCCCAGCTGGGAGCAGCGCCTGGGGAGGCGGTGAGAGGAGGAGAAGCCGGCGAGGGCGAGCTGGGAGCGGCCATTACCGGATAGTATCCCTTGAGTGAGTCAAGACAAGAGTGTGAAGGTCCTGCAACCGACAACCTTTTGTTCTTCAGTGCTGCTGCCAGGCCCCGTGCCCCTCTCCATGCCCCCGCCAAGCGTCGGGCATCCAACGCAATGTGTGTTTGTCAAACCATGGAAGTGGGGCAGTGCGTTAAGAGCGCAGTATGCGACAGGGGCCGAGGGGTTCTCCTGGAACCGTTCATTCATCAGGTGAGAGGGCACAGCAGCATGATGCGTTACGATGACCATACTGTGTGCAAACCACTTATAGCCAGGGAACAGCGCTTCTACGAATCTCTTCCACCTGAGATGAACGAATTTACCCCCGAGTACAAAGGTGTGGTGTCTGTCTGCTTTGAAGGTGACAGTGATGGTTACATTAACCTTGTCGCATACCCTTTTGTGGAGAGTGAGTCCATGGATCAAGAAGAAACCCCTGAAAGGGACCACTCAAGACGCAAACACTCCCGCCGTGGACTCCATCGCACGAATAGCAATGCTGCAAGCACTGAACATAAGGATGATTGGTCACTATTAACTGCGGAGAACTCTGAAAGTGCCCAGGAGATGAAGAGCCCAAAACTGGAGCTAGTGATGCACTCAGAAGTTCCCTTTCAAATGCTGGATGGCAACAGTGAGATGAGCTCCGAAAGAATCAGTTACAACCCTTGGAGCCTCCGCTGCCACAAGCAGCAACTGAACCGCATGCGTTCTGAATCCAAAGAGAGGAAACTGTACAAGTTTCTTCTCTTAGAAAATGTGGTACACCATTTCAAGTTCCCATGTGTGCTGGACCTTAAGATGGGCACAAGACAGCATGGGGATGATGCTTCTGAAGAGAAAGCAGCGCGGCAAATGAAGAAGTGTGAGCAAAGTACATCAGCCACACTTGGTGTGAGGGTGTGTGGCATGCAGGTTTTCCAGATGGACACAGGGCATTATCTGTGTTTGAACAAGTACTATGGGCGTGGACTGAGTGCAGAGGGTTTCAGACAGGCGCTCTATCAGTACCTTCACAACGGTGTCAATTTGCGTAGGGACCTGTTTGAACCAATCCTGAGCAAGCTGAAACGCCTTACAGCTGTGCTGGAGATTCAGGCTTCTTATCGCTTCTACTCAAGTTCCCTTCTGATTATATATGATGGCAGGGACCACCCAAGGTCAACTGACTCCATGGTTCAGGAACCAGTACCCAAAGTGGATGTGCGTATGATAGATTTTGCCCATAGCACCTACAAAGGCTTTCGTGATGATCTCACAGTGCATGATGGACCAGACAAAGGGTATGTTTTGGGCCTGCGTAGTCTCATTAGCATCCTGGAGCTCATTCGAGATGAGAACCAATAATGTCTACAAAGGACCACTTGTCCATGAGGCCTCTATGCTCGTCCACGGTTCCTGCTCCTTGCACTCCTGTACCTTTTTTAAATGGTGATTTTCAAGATGATGTAAGGGCTTGGAGAGGTAATTCATGCACACAATGACAAGAGTGCCACAGTGGATGTACGTTAACTGTTTGCACTTTTCTTTTTCATAGTAAACCAAATTAAGTTTTCCTATTTAATCTCCAGGCTGTGTTCTACTTTCCTTTCATGAAAATATCTCCCTGTTTATTGTCAACGTACAACTGTCTGTTACCTGCTTGCCTGAGAGGACAAGGCAGGAAGACATCTGGCCTTTTAAAATTTAGCACAGTAAATCTGCACTTATAGAGTCTTGTGCCGAAAACCAGACAATAGTATTGACCCTCAACCGATAAAAGAAACGGCGAAACTTCAATATGACAGATTGGGGGACTTCTGATGTAAAACGCTACCAAGGTTTGTGTGTTGGAGCTAAGCTCTCCACAAATATTTTTCTTTAAGTCACCAAATGGCTGCTGTTGTGGACAAAACTTGACCCTACTCAGGCTCTGCTTGTGCTTGTTCCACCACAGTTATGGCAGGTGAAGGAATACTGTGGTACCCTTTTCCCCACCAAACTTTCCATAGCTGGAAATGCACAGAGGAAACTTATCAATGCAATCAAATTGTATGCCTCCATCACTTTGTAGCCCCTTTACCCTCCTTAAAAAGAAGTCTGGACTTG
This sequence comes from Pelobates cultripes, assembly GCA_933207985.1. Lineage (NCBI taxonomy): Eukaryota > Metazoa > Chordata > Amphibia > Anura > Pelobatidae > Pelobates > Pelobates cultripes. The sequence goes on from OW240913.1 coordinate 258,473,692, forward strand.
TGGACCTGTTATGCATCCACAGAATTGTATATATTTATATTGCTATATAAATATACAAATATATATATTACACGCACATATATATATCTCAGATAAAATCTATATATAGAGCTCTATTATTCACGCTTACCATTGTATGATGCCTGTCTTCCCTGCTCAGGAGAGGTTGGGGTCTAAATGTTAATTTCCTAATGCATTAAGAAACTTTTGTTACCTAAATTACAATGCGAACGGTGGTCAAACATGCTAGACCTCAGCTATTCAATGTAAATCGCAAGAGTGACAGTTCAGATGACAGCGGAGTCATAGAGTTTAAAATGCTAATAGCACAGGTGTGCCTTTTTAATTCCCCCCTCTCCTCACCCCCCTTTAATTTCATTTGTCATAGGGGGGCACAAACTCTTTGGTTTTCTTAGATTTGGTTAGTATAAAGAAATGGAGAATGCAGTTAGGCCTAAATCTTAATCATAAAATTACATTTAAGAATTTCTATCCCACAATATCAAGATAAATGTAATTATTACATTTTTGCTTAACATTCAACTTTAAACTTTGTTGTAGGACTTGAATGGTTTTTGTTTGTTTTTTTTCCTTTAGAAAGAAAAGGGGTGATTTTAAATTTAACACACAAAAAAGTTGCATTATTCTCAGAGGATGAAATGTATTCTATAGATTTCCTCCTTGCTCTCCGTCCATGTTAATTGCGACTGCTATTAAACTGTCCCGAAAATCAGCCCAGTAGTGCACTTGGGTGTCCGTTCTCAGGGAAGAATGAGTTACCGTGTACTGAAGCACAACTGTGTGCATTACTCTGCAAGAGAAAAGTCTGTGGCCATTAGGTTCCAATTGGGTGATGGTTTGGCATCCCAGATGGTCCTGAACATGTATTCCATGATGCCATGCAAGCTGAGCATAATGAGAAGTTTAAATCAGGAATATCAGGTGCCAAGATAAAAAAAATCAAAACATTGTCCAGCATTAGTTTTGTTTTTTTGTTTTTTTACTTGTTTACACTTGGTTCCAGCAGTATTCTGTATCTATGTATTAAAAATGCACTGCAGTCTGCAGGGTGGTATTCTAGGGTATCAAGTTTTCATACCAAAGTAGAAATTGTGCCTGTGTGTAGAATTTTATATAGTGCAGAATACTCCCTGGAATACTTTGTTGCTTTTGTCACTCCTTGTTTTACAGTTCTGACCATATATACATGGTAAACTTGTTTTGGGTTTTATTTTTGATTCCAGAGGAACAAACATGGGAATTTTTACAGTGTGATGTTTACTGAACATTTGAGGAATAATGTCTACATGGGTGATGAATGATCCAATGTATGATTTGGAAGCTGTAAAACTGCATTTTCTCCTGCATACCCTTTTTTTGTTCTAAATTGACAAATATGAAAATGTTGAATTGATCCAATTGTTTTCTTTTGGAGGTTATTCAGTATAGCAGGTGTGGGCAACCTTCAGTACTCCAAAACTGGCAGATCTGTGGAATTGTAGTCCACAACATCTGGAGTGACGATGGTTGTCTACCCCCGCACTAAAGGGATGTTGTGGAGAATTGACAAGGGAATTGTACATTTCAGGCTAAAATACCTTTTCTGTTTAGAAATTGTGCCATTCTAGCTTAAAACTTGCACATTTTTTTTTGTCCCTAGTGAAGGTGTCCTGATGACCACTATACCAGTCCTTTGCATTTAGAGTGGGGTTTATAAAGGATCCAACCAGCTATGCAGCATTAGTTTGTTTCACTTTTAAACCATACATTTTCAGTAAGTGCAGATGAGGTATAGTAAGAACACTCCAAACACCATGGCCTCTACAGCATGTTAGAGTGGCGACTATGCAAGCAGTGTCCTGGCATGCCAATCCATTTTTAGAATGGCTTGATAACCTTTCTTGGGTCTACTGGGTGCTGCTCCCTATCTCGTCTCATCTGCCTGGAGAGCCATAAACTCCCTACACTGCTAGGCTTAGCTCACACAGAGCTTCTGGCGAGTGTAGGCTGTAGTTTAGGCAGAGTACAGGTAAGAACCATGGCATTGGCAATCTGACTTTCTTAGGTTGCAAGGAGCAGCCCACAGGTATAAACAAAGGCGTTGGCAAATGGCTTGACTTGCTTAAATTGCGAGAAGGGACTAAGGGCAATGTAGTGGTTATGGTGCTTGGATTGTTGTGCCAGAAGCAATAGAAAACAAGAATATGTGCTTGATAATATTTACAACTTTTTTTTTTTTTTTTTTTAAGGCACAAAGGGGTCTCTCTTAGGACCTATTTTGCCACTCTTGTTCCAGCTGCCTGTCTTCCCTATCCAAAATCCCTGGGAAACACCACACCATCACTAAAATAACCCTAGGCCTTCACATGCAGTATTTGACGTAGACTTTAAATTTGTATGAATGAGCATTCATTTAATTGTATTTATTTCCATCGTAAAGGGTGTTTAGTTAATGGAATAATTATTCACTAAATACAAATTTTAGAAAATTTAAACAAAATTCTGATTTGTAAATTTTATAGTCACAGCCGGACTATTTAAGCCTAAATGTTGATATTTGGTCCTCTACACTTTTTTTTTTTTTTTAGGGAATACAACATATAATTAAAATATATAGCATCCCTCTAGAGCCAGAGATATTACTGTAAACCGGATTCTGCTAGTCCTCCACGTGCTTTCATTGTACCTCTTAGTTTCCAAATCCACAGCTATTACTAGAAATGGCTTCTTTTATATGAATGATTAAAGAATTGCATCTATGTTTACTCAACAGAGTTGTGGAGATTTAACAAGGGAATTGTCCAATCCAGAGTAAAGTAACCAAGCTGGAAATCTAGTTTAGTTGGAGAACTTCTAGCTCGGTTGCACTGTGTAATTCCCTTGTCAATTATCCATGATGCGTTTTTGTTTTTGTTTTTTTTAATAATGGTCTGGGAGCACTAGGTCTACATGAGTGGAATGCTTCAGCTTTCTGGCATGAACAGGTCACTTGGATCCCACTATTTAAACAATGTTACTGGAAGTGTTTATTGCATTTGTAAATGTTACTGTTTTGTGTTTTGGTTTTTTTTCCATAATTTTTTAATTAAACAGTACTCCTGAAAAAAACAAAAAAAACTAGGTTTATCTGCTTCCCAGATACTTGGTATTATTAACAGTTTTAGGTAGTAGTATTAGAATGTCTGAAAATTGCTTCTAGTCTTTAACATTTAGACTTTTAATCATGCAATGCATTAATAATGCAATGAAGCAATGCTCCTGTTTAAAGACAATGAAAGATCCATACGTTAATTCTGTCTTGCACTGTAGCATCCTTGCGCTCTGAACTCAATCACCAACATGCAGCAGCAATTGACCACTTGAGGAATAATCACCTCCAGGAAATGGAAATGGCTTCAGAGGAGCTTGAAAGGCAAAAGGAGCTGAGTCGACGGCAGGTAATTATTAAAGTAAAAAAAACTTTAGCAGGAGAGAGTGTTGCAAGAGTTGCTCCCTTGTCTTCGTATACCCTAAAAATAAATAAACATAATTTCAGAGGTTCATTAATTATCCCCTAATAATTGTAACAAAAATGAAACATTTTAATGTCAATAGAGAATGACATCTTATATAACATTAGGTTGTTACATCGCAAGTTATATTACACAATTTAACTTGTTGATCCTAGGCTGTTCCAAAGGAAAAAGTAAACATCTGATTCTAGATATTATCACCTATAGTGTTTCAATGTATTACACAAATCAATAACATTGTTTATTCACTGGATGTTTTCTTCCGTTTCTCATGTGAGCCTATAAAAAACTATTCTTGGTGAAATAGGTTATTAGACGTCTACAGAGAAGAAGATAGGAGAAATTCATAGAATAGGAAAATACTCTAGTCAATTAAAATATGTGCTGGAAATTTCCTTACATAAAGTAGGTTCATAGCACTCAGCAGCAGTAAGTGTAAGTGTAATGATACAGTAAAATTATGGGGTTTGAGGAATTAATCATAGCCTGAGGGCTGAACCAAGAGGATGATTCTGGGCAAGGTAAACAAGTATGCAGAGAGATGTAAGTGAAGATGCTAGATAAAAAAGATTGATGAAGTTCAGAAGTCATGTAATTGGTCCAATAGAGGCTCATTGTGTTATTGATAGGGACTTCCAGACTTCCCAGTTGGGGCTTGTGTTTAACTATTAATGGCAGATTTTCCTGTGGAGACCTCTAAATGTCAATATCTCTTTTGACATTTAGCTTATTATTGTTCTCAATTTAGATGCTTCAAACAGTATTGGTAGGTTCTCCAAAAGTGCATTCTCCTGCATCTTATCCTCTGTTGTGAGGCACTTTAGGCCGACTGTACCCCAAAGTCATATTTATAGAGACAAATTTAAATGATAACTGTGATACTAAAATACACTATATTAATGTAATAGTTATATTATAAGATATATATTTTTTATTTGTCTATATATGACATTTTTGAAGAAATTACTTGCCTACCTTTTCCTCCTCCATTTAGTCAGACTGTCAATCATCCCAACTAGTCTCACTATGTTGCAACTGTCTGTTGCTTTTCAAAATTCTACCCTTTTTCTCCCCGCAGAATTTTTTGTTAGGAAGCAATAGGCTAGAGATGGTACAGATGTGGCTGAAAGTGTTAGTACCTTTGCATTTTTAATCAAATACTGTAATGCATCATTCGCCCTGATGGAGCTCCAACTGGAGTTTTCCAAAATGCATGTTGACAAACCACAGTCAAAGTAGAGCTTTTTGACAAATCATAACAACTCCATGTTTGCAGAAGGAGCCAAAAAGTTTTGACAGAAAATAACACCATCTCTACCATGGAACAGAGAGGAGGCTCAGTGATATATTAGGGTTGCTTTGCAGCAGTGCCTTGAATCTGTGCAGGGCACGATTAAATCAAGAGACTATCAAGGCATTCTGAAGCAAAACATGGTGAAAACTGGCCTTATCTTAAGTCTATCATAGCCTTATGCCTATCCCACACATGCTTAAACTCCCTCACTGTGTTAACCTCTACCACTTCATCTGGAAGGCTATTCCATGCATCCACTACCCTCTCAGTAAAGTAATATTTCCTGAAATTATTTTTAAACCTTTGCCTCTCTAATTTAAGACTATGTCTTCTTGTTATAGTAGTTTTTTATTTTTATTTTTTTAATATAGTCTTCACCTTTACTGTGTTGATTCCCTTTATGTATTTAAATGTTTCTATCATATCCTCCTGTCTCGTCTTTCCTCCAAGCTATACATGTTAAGACCCTTTAACATTTCCTGGTAAGTTTTATCCTGCAATCCATGAACCAGTTTAGTAGCCCTTCTCTTTCCAAAGTATCAATATACTTCTGACGAAATGGTCTCCAGTTCTGCGTACAATACTCCGAGTGAGGTCTCACCAGTGTTCTGCACAATCGGATAAGCACTTCCATCTTTCTATTACTTATACCTCTCCCTATACAACCAAGCATTCTGCTAGCATTTCCTTCTGCTCTATTATATTGTCTGCCTACCTTTAAGTCATCTGAGATAATTACTCCTAAATCCTTTTCCTCAGATGTTGAGGTTAGTAGGGTATCAAATATTCTATACTCTGCCATTGGGTTTTTATGTCCAATATGGATTATCTTGCACTTATCCACATTAAATGTTAGTTGCCACAGCTCTGACCATTTTTCTAGTTTACCTAAATCATTTGCCATTTGGCTTATCCCTCATGGAACATCAACCCTGTTACATATCTTAGTATCATCAGCAAAAAGACATACCTTGCCATCAAGATTTTCTGCAATATTACTCATAAAAATATTAAATAGGATGGGTCCAAGTACAGATCCCTAAGGTATCCCTCTGGTAACTAAACCTTGCTTAGTATATACTCCATTGACTACAACCCTCTGTTGCTTGTCACTCAGCCACTGCCTAACCCATTCAACAATATTGGAATCCAAACTTAAAGATTGTAGTTTATTGATGAGCTTTCTATGTGGAACATTGTCAAAAACCTTACTGAAATCTAGGTAAACCATGTCTACTGCACCAGCCTGATCTATTATTTTAGTTACCCAATCAAAAAAATCAATAAGATTAGTTTTTCATGATCTCCCTGAAGTAAGCCCATGTTGTCTCTGATCTTGAAATTCATGTGATTTTAGATGTTCAACAATCCTATCCTTTAACATGGTTTCCATCACTTTCCCCACTACTAATGTAAGGCTTACTGGCTTATAGTTGCCCAACTCCTCCCTACTACCTTTCTTGTGATTGAGCACAATCTTAAAATTCCACTCTTCTGGGACTACTCCTGAAGGGACTACTCCTGTAATGAGTGGTTAAATAAATCTGTTAATTGTTTTGCTAGTACACCACTAAGCTTTTTTAATAATTTGGGTGTATCCCTTTTGGCCCCATCAACTTATTTGTCTTTACTTTGACAGTTAAAATAGAACCTCTGCCTCTGTAAACTCATATGTAACAAATGACTAATTTGTCCTTTTTCCTAACTGAGGTCCCTTTCCTTCATTTTCATCTGTAAATACTGAACAAAAATATGCATTGAGGCAGTCAGCTCTGTATCCTCTTCTACATCTTCCTTTTGTTTTTAATCTAACTAATCCTTGTTTTACTTTCCTTTTCTCATTTATGTATCTAAAAATGTCTTATCCCCCCTTTTTAACTGACTGATGCTCCTATAACTTTCTGCCTAATCTTATAGATCTGTCTGTCTTCCTCTCTTCTTTTATAATCACTAAATACTAGCTTTTTTTACTATTTTGGCCACTTCTGTGGAGTACCACAGTCGTTTCTTCTTTTGCATCTCTTGAATTGAATTTTCTTTTGCTTTCAGTGGTGCAACTTTTAAATAATCCAATTTCTCTGCAGAATAAGTTGGCGCTTTATATATGCCGATAGTAATAGAGTCTTTTCATTTTCCAGAATGTAATTATGAATCAAGGATACTGGTTTGGTTGACAACTAAACCCTATCTACTAATAAAATCTTTGACGGTTTTGAAGGTTTAATTGAATAAAGTGTCATTTTATGGACATGTTTTAAAGGAAGCTGAGCTTCTTAGAAGAATATCAGAACTCGAGGAGCAGCAGAGGCATCAAGAACATCATGTGTCTAATCTGAATAAGGAACTGGTTATACTGCACGAGAGCATTAACACGTTAACTAAGGAATTGGAGTTCAAGGGAAAAGAGATCCTCCGGATACGCAGTGAAGCCAATCAACAGATTAGGTATGCTTCTACAACCCTATCCATTACATATAATCTCTGTTTGTGACTTCAAAACCCAGACATACAATAGAGCAAAACAATAAACTGGAATATGGTTCACAAGTAGGTTGCACATACAAATACTAGCATCTTCCATAATATAGACAAATTCTTGTTGTATTTGTCAACATAAAAATATAGCAATTGCCAGGCTAAATAGTAAAACAGAGTTTTTTCAAATTTTGCATTTACAAACCTAATTTGTTCTGAAGAATAGAAGTAATACCTAGCCACAATGGGTGAGAAAAGCAGACTTTGCAAACAAAATCACTAAGAAACATTAACGTACAATTTGCCATGGTCCTGTGTTAGTACCTGCAGTGTTATCTAGAGAAATGCAGCTTCAGCGTTAATCTATAGAAAATCATAACATCTTTAAGGCATATATCTCTTAATCATACTTAAAGATCCCAATTTGCTGAGATAAAGTTTATACTGTTTGTAGCTGCTTATCTCCCAAGGTCCTTGATCTGACCTTTACAATAGTAATGTAATAATAATAATGTATAGCTAGCTGTGACATTCATGACATTTTCAATGCATCAACAGTGGGATTGTTTACGCTATTGAGAGATATATGGTAGGCAATTGCCTCCCAGGCCGCCCTAAATCATGCTGAAAACGGCCGCTGTCCGTTGGGGAACTGTGAGCTGTGCTGGCCGCTCAGTGCACTGGGTGCACCGAGCGTCTGACACAGCTCACAGATCCCCAGTGCCAAAGGGAGCCTTGACTGTAATAAAGCCAACAGAGGCACTATGAGCAGAGCCTCTGTAGGGAGAGAGTACGCAGCTGCACAGACTTCCATGCATGCTGCTTGATATACTAATCAAAACAGCTCCGTGTGGCTCGTTCCGGGGAAGTGATGTCATGAGTCAAAGGGCAGCATGAGCCGCGCGGAGCTGCCATGATGAGCAGTACAGGCAGCTCACTGATGAAGCTCTACTTCAGGTAGGGGAGGTCCTCGTTAGCAATGTCTAGGATAGGGCTGGAGTGGGGGAAATTAGGAGAATACCTCTCCAAAGGAGTGGGTTTAGAGGGGATTAGTTTACCATCTATGGGGGAGGGGGAATGGGGCACTATTTATGAGGAGCGGATTGAGGCACTATATATGAGGAGGGGGATTGGGGCACTATATATGGGGGAGGGATTGGGGCACTATATATGAGGAGGGGATTTAGGCATTATATATGGGGGAGGGATTGGGGCACTATATAGGAGGAGGGGATTTAGGCATTATATATGGGAGAGGGATTGGGGCACTATATATGAGGAGGGGATTGAGGCACTATATATGGGGGAGGGATTGGGACACTATATATGAGGAGGGGATTGAGGCACTATATATGGGGGAGGGATTGGGGCACTATATATGAGGAGGGGATTGAGGCACTATATATGGGGGAGGGATTGGGGCACTCTCTGTAATGAGGGGGATTGGGGCACTCTCTGTGATGAGGGGGATTGGGGCACTCTCTTTGATGAGGGGGATTGGGGCACTCTCTGTGATGAGGGGGATTGGGGCACTCTCTATGAGGAGGGGAATTGGGGCACTCTCTGTGATGGGGGTGTGATGGGGCACTCTGTGATGGGGATTGGGGCACTCTCTGTGATGAAGGGGATTGGGGCACTCTCTGTGATGAGGGGGATTGGGGCTCTCTTTGATGGGGATTGGGGCACTCTCTGTGATGAGGGGATTGGGGCACTCTCTATGAGGGGAGGGAATGGGGCTCTATGGGGGAATGGGACTTGGGTACTATTTATGGGGAGGTGGACTGGGGGTGGAATGTATACCATCTATGGGGGAGAATGGGGGAGGAGGAACATTGAGTACTAGGAGGAGAATGTAGTACTCTCTATGGGGGAGAGGAGGTAACAAGAGTAATTCTATGGGGGGGCATTGGGTACTATCTATGGGGAAAGAGGAGGAACATAGGCTATTTACTATAGGGGGAAGGGAATGGGCTACTAACTACAGAAGGCAGAGACTAGGCTTCTACCTATGGGAAATGGGGGGGGGGGGACAGACTACAAACTGTGGGGCAGTAATAGGCTACTAGCTATTGGAGATGGGAATGGGCTACAGACAAATTCACCACTTCATTCATGCAAACAGTGCCCACCATACACAAAAACACCTTGACCCACTACACACTTATGCACCTTTACGCTCATCAAACCTCCAGACATGTCCCTGTATTCACACACAGACTCTCCACAAACACACACACATACACACACACGTCCCTACATTCAAACACATTGACCTGCTCCATATATATGCACCTGTATCCACACAAACTACGAACAAATATGGCCCTACATTTACACACGCATATAAAACTATCAATACAAATATGCCCCTGCATACACACAAATTGAAGTTGTGTACATATCTGAATAAATAAAATAATTAAAAAAATAAATAAATACTGCTCACAAGCATTTGAGATGGCTCATAACGTTTCACACCTGGCTAGCAACTCAACCCCTTCTAATCTGCATTCACACACCAACATTCCCCTGCACTCCACTATCCTGCTCCAGTTACAATGGGGCAGGCACAATGACTTATAGGGCTGGCATAGATTTTTAATTTTTTTTTACAGGGCTGCTGTGTATCCCCGGTCCAGCCCTGGCTATCTCTGCCTGCTTGCCTTCCACGGAGGCAGAGACGGAATCTCTTGGCTGTCGCTTGGCTGTGGAGTCAGAGGGAGGGGGAATGGAACGGCCGCTCACTGGCTGACAGGAAGTGAGAGCTGATGCATTCCGGGAGTTGTAGTCCCTGCTAGGGGCTCACTCACGCTCCCGGGGGGCGGGGAGAACCCATCTTTAGCTCAGCAGGAAACTACAACTCCCAGTCTCCCAGTCCTCGCACAGACAATCTTCTTGGAGATTGGAGGCAGGGGATAGGCACTAGGCAGCACCAGCGGAGCGAGGGAGAGACTTGGTGTGACTGGCTGCATTATAAAACCAGGAAAAGGTGGGCATGGATGGTGAGCTGATTTGGTGGTGCAATGGGCCACTTGACTGGGTTTTCCCCCCAGGCCTAAGGCTGCCAGCCCTCCCCTGGGTAGGCTGAATAAAATGGATGCTTTCTAAAATTTTAATTTAAACCATATATCTGCACCCTTAAGATTTTTGAGGAACATGGTAACATTTAAAGTACACAATTTTTTATTTCAATTGGAGAAGTTTACAAAATTCCTTACATTTTTGCAGAGAATCTGGTTATACTGGCTTTGCTATTTAAAAGGACTATCCATTATGTTGATACTGTAATATAGAACTCGTTCACCATTTAGGTTTCTTGTACGACCCTCAATACCAGTTTTGGAAAATTTGTTTTAATTACTTTCCAATCAATAGAGAAACGTGAACAAAAGTATTATTACAACTAGCAGACTGTATTTGTATCCTGTTTATAGTCATTATATTCATGATATTTTTAGTAAATAGGTAAAAATGTAAAGAAAGCAGTTTCAACAACATTGATGCTTAAGTGCATTTATATTTTACAAATGGCACGCATCATACATATTCTTGTATGCTTTAAAAATGTATCTAACTTCATGAATTAAGGATATGCTGTTGTATCTGAAATTGAAGCTGTTTGAGGACAAAGGGAGAAGGGCATGAATATTGCATAAGTATTTAAGAGGATTATTTGCAAAAATCTGAAATATCAACTGAATTACTCAAATTATCATAGCCTTACTGGACAGAAAACTCTAATTACAGTTTTTAAAGACTACAGGCAACAACATGCTTTGCACAATGTTTAATATAGGCTATGCATTCTTAGGCTATTACTTTGTCTAAATATTTTCATTCATTTTTATGAATAAATCTAATTGTAGGCCATGCTGTGTTCACTAAATACAGAATTACAAGTAACGTAAAACCCTGTTGTGCAAAGAGGAAGATGCTCAATCTACCCACAGAAAGCTATGGAAAGAACATTATTGGTTGACCTCAATGCAGACCTTGCAAATCCTATGTACTATTAATCCAAGTACATCACTTACATCAATTTGTTACATAGCTACATAGTTACATAGCTGAAAAGAGACTTGCGTCCATCAAGTTCAGCCTTCCTCACATTGTTAAAAAGGCCTTCTATATGTCATGCGAGATAAGAAGAGAAAAAAATCCAAGCTTCCTCTTTTTATAATAGTATCATTTGTACCCTACATATTTTATGTTATTACTTTGTTTACATATTCTATAGGGGGCTAAAAATTCAACATTTTGGATGCAGAAGCAGGCTTTCTCAAGCCTTGAGAAGCCTTAAATAAATTACCAATCAATGCAACATATTTTGTTGCAAGCCTGTTGCCAAATGATGCATCCATTGGGCTTTTGGTTTTACTTTTTAATGGTTGTTAATAAATACAGTAAAATTTGGGAACATTTTAGAAATAAATTGCACACAATTTACTGAGTTTTTACAGTAGAAGTATTGGTAACATATTTAATGTTTGGAGAATAAAACTCTGTTTTTCATTGTTATTGTACAGTAGACAGTAGTTAGTCATGCTTAATAACAGTATGTCCTCTTACGTTAGCTGTGGAGCATGAAATTAAAGACATTCTGTTATCTGTACAATAATGCTTACCACTTTGCCTGACTTTTAATTAACTGTGAAATGCATAAATGCTATTCAGCTATAATGTAACCTCTTTATTTATATTTAAAACAAATGATATGAAATAGGGATGATATAATAAGTACTTCCTCTTTTTACTTAAAGGAAAAGCTACAAACCCCTAAAGCACTTTTGCTTGCTGAAGTGCTTTAAGGTTAACAGAGTGTCTTTATGTAAGTCCCGATTTTAAGAGAAATCAACAATTTTCTAAAGGTGCTAGGTTTCATCCTTCCAACGCTCCATCCATCCATCCTTCCATCAGACAGCTGGAACAATGCTCCTCCTAAAAGCTTTGTGCTGAAGAATCAATCATGTATGAGAAACATTGCAGGTACAGCATAATGAATGCTGCGCATGCACCCTGCCTCCCACTGCTTCATATGAGAAGCATTCTGTTGGCCTGGAAAACATCATTACTGTGTTGAGGAGACCCTCTTGCTGCTGGATTAGAGGTGAAATGCTGGAATGTACCTTTTAAGGGATATTACAATGACAAAACAATGATAGTACATTTAAATGCTTACATTTGATGCATGCAAACAATGTAGTTTACTCACAAAATAATGAATGGAAAACCAGATTGCAAGGTAGGCAAAAATTGCTAATTTTGTAAAATTCTCCAGGTATAGCCACACAATCTAACTAACTAACTAACTAACCTTGTATTTCACATGAAATTTAGGAATTAAAGTTATGAGTCATCCTGAGAATATTTTTGTGTTGAAATGATAAAAAACACTTGTTTCTCTTATGCTTCAATGTTTTAAGTAAAATGTAGCTTCCGCTATCCCTACCCCGTAATTCCTAGCCTTCTTTTCTCTTTCCACAATCACTCTACCATGAATAGGCCATTTTCATGCCCACTTCAAATACTTATCATACCCAATTGAAAGGGCTTAACAATACAATTGCTGACCTGCCAGCAAGTCAATATGATCTTGATATACAAGAAGCACACAATCTTTTTTTCATAATTAAAAAATATATATTTCTCAAAACACACATGGCCAAGAGAGCACAGAATATCAAGTCCATATCTATGGTGTTTAATACCACATTTTATAAGAGTAAGATCGGATTATTACAGCAAGTTACATCAAAACTTTCCCAAAGAGGACATTTTTAGCTATAGGAAGCAAAACTGTTGTGGAATGCTTTATTTTTATTTAATTCATTTTCTAATTTAATAACATAGACAAGAACAAAAAATTCAATAATGGAGCGGGTTACACTGAACAACAATAAGCAAGAACAGTCCTAACAGTGGTAGGGCTCTTGAGTATATAACGGTGAATAAGACAATGTTCTGAAATCATGAAAAAAGTGATAAATGGAATGTAGTTGTGTATAGAATACTTTTGGTAACTTATTGACCTGCTTTAATTGACAGGAAAGACCAGGCATTCCAAGCTCAATATATTGGCAATTTATAGAGGGTTTCAAGCGCAACAATTTGGATGCAGCAGCAGGCTTTCTTGAGTCTTGAGAAGCCTTCAATACATTAACGATAAATGTAACTTGGAGTGCATGCTGCTTCCTTTTACTTGACTCCTGCTAGCTGGTCACTCCAACCCATTGAGAACCCTGTTTCAGAGTTCGGTTGGCGTGCGCAGTCTCCACCTACAGTTTTGTTACTGTGTTTATTTAAATGGGAAAAAAAAGTAAGTTACAATAAGACAAAATATATGAGATCATATATTTTTCTAATCTCTCTGACTATATTTTAATTATTTATTGAGAATAAGAAGAAATATATAAGTTAATATATGTTTCTAAGCTCCCTACATTTCAATTACTTAACTGCTTTATTATTTTGGAGCTGTGAAATACACTTGATGAATACTAAAGGTTCTGAGGGACACTAAAAAGAGAGGTAAAAAGATGTCAGAGGGGAAGGGAAAATTAATTAAAAATATTGATAGTTGGATACATATTTTCTTATTATGTAATGACTCTCCACAGTAGACATACTACCCAGCTTTGGTATTGCTTTGTAATGTACATAATTCTTGAAAAAAAAGCAAAATCTTGTCTCTTTTTAACCATACCACTTTTTAACAGCAGTAATCCAAGCATCCTCATAGGTCTCTTGACAACATGCAGGATGCAAGAGAAGTGACTAGGCTATTTTAGACAACCCTTAGGAAAACAAAAAGGTCTAGTTTAAAGGGAAAATAAAGCCTTTTCTGGATAAAAAGCACAATTCACCTATGTATAATACTCTGTAACTATAAAGAAAACCTATGGATTTTAAGGTGCAATTTGTGATTCAAACGTTTAATTAAAATGACCTGTTTCTAATTAAGAACAACATTATTTAATCAATAGTATTTGAATATGCAATATTGGGATAATCTTGATATGGCTTTCACTAAGGTAGAAATAGAAAATAATACAGGTTGATGCCAGCTTTGGCCATCATGCACATGTGCAGCCATATTAACAAAACAAAGAAATGCACATCAGTGCAGGTTAACAGCTGCCTAGTACCATGAATATCATTCACAGCATGCAGTGCTGCTTGACAGTGTCTGACTCACCACCTGGTGCCCTCCCTTATAAATAGAGTGTTTTAGAAATACCAAAAGCAAAAACTATAAACTAATGGACATTTTTTTTTTCTTTTTAAGATTGACATTTGCTATTACATTACTTCTAATGTAATTCAATTTAATAGCATGTTTATCTTGCAAATTTCGTGAGGGAGTAACGTTCAGCTGCAAACATCACTTAATATATGAAACCATTAGTGAAAGCACTGTTGACTTATGCTACATTAAATTACATGAACCACTTCCCACTCCTACAAAATCCCACTTTATCACAAATGTGCCAAGGCTTACCGAGCAATCATTAATTAAGATATTTGGACGCTGCTGTATTTCATAGATTGGTATTTTAGGCTGGTTATAAATGCATTGTCAAAATTCCTGATTACATTTAGGCTCTTGTGAAGAAGTAAAATACTATTACATGCTGTGCCTGTTTTCTGTACTGCATAAAAGTAATTGCCTAGTTTTTAATTTGTGAGGGTTTTTCAGTTGGGTTGGAATTCATCCCTCAAATTGCAGCTGTGCTTCTATGAGCGAGCAATTCTTTCACATCACATTTACCGTATATAACTATGTATTCAAACTACCAACTGTGCGAGGTCTGCAACCTGTTTAATAAATGAAAAAGCGTGATGAAGGCACACTAAAGACACCAAAAATAAAATGTAAATGCTGTAGAAAATAAGTGAGAATTCACCATAAAAAAAAGTTTTTTATGCATGTGTATATTTACTTTTTTTTAAAAAAGGATGCATGAACAAGAATTAAACAAGAAACATGGGGAAGAGATGAATGACATAGCAGCTACCCACAACACTGAGAAGCAAACAATAGTAGCAGAATTTGCAAAGATTCAAGCAATGCTTACGGACAAAAATGCAGCATTACAAGTTTCGTAAGTTGGAGTGAGCATAACTAATCTACTAGAAAATAATCTTAATTTAAATCATACTAACATCTCTATCTGTTTTTTAATTTCCTTATTGATATGGCATGGGTTTTCCCACAAAACATTTTAGAGAAGCTTTATGATAACAAAACGGTAATTGAAAGTTAGAAATTATAATGAAATTGGCTAGGGTGGAATATGCTTAGAAATAACCTTTGCTTATTTATCATCTGCAACAAAGCAAACAACCCCAGGTGATTTGTTTAAGAACTTGGCGTCATTTTTACATCTCTTAGAAAAAAAAAACATTTTACAGTCACGTACGGAGAGTATACTAATCCCTTGAGTAAGCACTGTTGGTTGTAAGAATTTAGGATACTCTCTTCCTCGTCTGTTTTGCAAGATATTTATGGGGAGGCTAAGTGTGAAGCCAAGATCTACAACACACTGTGGGACTGACGGCAAGCACAAGAGTTAGATTAAGTAAATAGTTTGTTTGGGTTTATTTTATTTTAATTTTTTTTAAACTTTTTTTTAAATATGACAGTAGGGAACAAGACACGTAATTGCTGTGTCAAACTTTGACTCAGTCTATTAGGTAGATAGAAAATGAAGACCACATATCTTTTTACAGAACACTTGTGATTTCTGCATTGTGGTGGACAGGGCCTAAAGTCATACAATATGGAATATATTCCCATGTGAAATCAATTCATCAAGGCTGAGATATCAAAGAAACCTACACTATTACTTGGTCAGTTTAACACCAGGAGTTCCACACTGAATACAGCATTATGGAAACCCTAACTACAATACATGGTGATGATGAATTGCATTCCTTCATCCATGACAAGGAATTGTGTTAATACAATTTTTTATATCACATTTGTTAATTTTGTATTAAAACTCAATATAAAGCATTACATGTAGACAAAATTAATTTGGCAGTGAAATTTATTTTGCTACCCTCATATTACATTTAATTTAATATATTTACTAAATTAATTTAGTGAACTAAACTAAATATTCTGATTAACGTGCATTGCTTGGAAGATTGTATGTATAAATAAGCATTTTTGTTGTTTTAATCCAAAGGGGACGGGCACAAAAGTAAAGGAGGAAGTGCAGAACACAAAAATAGCCACTATAATGAAGCTACAAAATGCATTTACGAGTTGCCAAAACTAAGTTACATTCTGCAAGTTTTTATTTTTGTTTATATATGGCACTCCATAGCTTAGCTTCATTCTAGTTTGAATAGTCTCAAATATAGATAGACAGATGGGTAGATACATGTCCAAATACATAAGTGAACACACATTGTATTTGGTGGATTTAATTATTTCAGCCATACCCTGCTAAGCATGGTTTACATTAAAGGCATACTAAAAGGTAAGTAAAGTGGAAAAGTTCATAAGAGAGCATGAGTGTATACAGACAGTCTTGTTAAAGGACCACTCTAGGCACCCAGACCACTTCAGGTTAATGAAGTGGTCTGGGTGCCAGGTCCAGCTAGGGTTAACCCATTTTTTTCAGAGAAACTGCTATGTTTATGAATGGGTTAAGCCTTCCCCCTAATCCTCTAGTGGCTGTCTCATTGACCTACAGTGAGAGCACGCCAGCGTCCATAGGAAAGCATTATGAATGCTTTCCTATGTGACCGGCTGAATGCGCGCGCAGCTCTTGCCGCGCGTGCGCATTCAGCCCTGGAGGAGGAATGGAGGAGGAGAGCTCCCCGCCCAGCGCTGGAAAAAGGTAAGTTTAACCCCTTTTCCCCTTTCCAGAGCCGGACGGGAGGGGGTCCCTGAGGGTGGGGGCACCCTCAGGGCACTATAGTGCCAGGAAAACGAGTATGTTTTCCTGGCACTATAGTGGTCCTTTAAGTGACAGGAATGGAAACTTAGGGGGAAAAAACTACAGGGTTTAGTTGCTAAACAACAAACTGTAACAAAATGAAAACCAAATTGCAAACTGTAGGCCAAAATCAAACATTGAGGACCAGGGCCGCCATCAGGGGGTGACATCCCACGTGGAGCGGTAAAACTGCCGCAGGTGCATCTGCACCGGGGCCCATCAGGTGGCCCAAGCATTTAGGGCCACCTGATGAGCCCTATATCTTCTGGGGCCGGTCAGTGCTGCGGACGCGTAATAGCGCGACCGGGCCCCTTTAAAAACAATTGCGGCTGCACCACAAGTGCTGCTGGGAGGAAGTGACGGCCAGTCACTTCCTCCCAGCTTACTCCACGCAGGGGGAGACGGCATCACATCCGCTCCCATCATCCCCAGCCACCCTCCTGCAAGAGCAGGGTGGCTGATAAATGAGGTGTGTGTGTATATATGTATGTCTGTTTGTCAGTATGTATGTGTGTATATATGTCAGTGTGTATGTGTGTATATATCTATCAGTATGTATGTGTGTGTATGTCAGTATGTATATATGTCAGTATGTGTGTATGTATCTATCTGTATGTGTATGTATGTCAGTATATATCTATCAGTATGTATGTGTGTATGTATGTCAGTATGCATGTTTGTGTGTGTGTATGTCAGTATGTATGTCTGTATGTATCTGTGTATGTATATATTTATCTATCTGTATGTATGCCATTATGTATGTATGTATGTATGTCAGTATGTATTTATGTGTATGTGTCTGTTTGTATGTATGTCTGTCAGTATGTATGGATGTCTGTATGTATGTGTGTGTCAGTATGTGAGTATGTATGTACGTCAGTGTGTGTGTGCGTGTATCTGTATCTCCTTATGCATGTGTATGTATCTGTATGTGTGTGTGTGTCTGTTTCAGTATGTTTGTGTCAGTATGCCTGTATGTGTGTATGTCTGTTTCAGTATTTGTGTCTGTTAGTATGTGTGTATCTTTCTGTGTGTGTGTCTGTGTGTGTGTATTCCTGTGGGCGGGATTTGGAGGCGAGCACCCGGGGGCCCAGACCTTGAGCTGTGTTAGGGGCACCACAGTTTCTGATGGCGGCCCTGTCGAGGACACTGGAAAGAATTGCCAGACCATTTGTCATTTAAAGTGTGAATTGCCCCTCAAGTACAGGGTACAGCAATTCCCCAAAGGTATGTTTTATTCTAAGCAGGGTGCCAGGAAGTTGCCCCATAGGATAAGATGAGTTAGAAGCAGGTAGACGTATTGCTACGCACTCAGTATAATTATTTATCTTACCACTGCCTATAGATGTCAGTGAATAGGGGACTTCTGCTCATTACATTATATTCACTTGACCCATTTTCCAACACAAATTTTATAAGGATAGAGGAGGCAGTTCAGGGCTCACGTTTTGTTATCAGAGAGTTAGTGGACTGCTAATTACATAAACGCTGACCGTTTTAATCAATTGCGCTTAATATTTGCAGTAAATGACACGTAAAAAGGATGGCTACACTTTGCTAAATCTTCCCCAATGTGTCCCTTGATATTTTTTCCGAATGTTGACAATTTTGGTTCAGTTAATTGCTTAGAATGGTTGATATTTGATAAGCTATAGTGATCAGCAGGGCTTTTTCATTGAACAATGGCAATAATCTCTGCCCCTCGATTTTGTGCTTTCCAGCTAAGTATTGATTAAGTTGTTGGTGGTTATTGAGCTATGATTGCCTGCAGCATGTATGGTCATATACAGAGAGGCTATTCAGTAGTCTACTGTGATCAATATATAATACACCAGCTTGTCAATGTGAACTTATTTCTGTACTAAAAGACAGGACTCTATTGGCATATTACACTAAGCAACATGATGAAAATGCTAGTATTACTGCTAGCTTTTGGCATTTAGCAATAGCCCTATATCAAATACAATGCCAGTTCATTGTGAGACTTAAACTGAAGCTTTTGATGTGCCTTATTATATACCTAGATATATAGGACATGGTAGCGATACAAATCTCCATCTATACTTCATCTTTACATAGAAACATAGAATTTGACGGCAGATAAGGACCATTCAGCCCATCTAGTCTGCCCAATTTTCTTAATACTTTCATTAGTCCCTGGCCTTATCTTATAGTTAGGGTAGCCTTATGCCTATCCCACGCATGCTTAAACTCCTTTACTGTGTTAACCTCTACCACTTCAGCTTGAAAGCTATTTCATGCATCCACTACCCTCTCAGTAAAGTAATACTTCCTGATATTATTTTTAAAACTTTGCCCCTCTAATTTGAGACTATGTCCTCTTGTTGTGGTAGTTTTTCTTCTTTTAACCACTTCCCGACCGCGGACGTATCAGGTACGTCCGACAAAAAACAGTCCTTAAGGACCTTGGACATACCTGATATGTCCGCGGCTATTTTGAGCGCTGGAAGCGATTGTGATCGCTTCCAGCCACTCTGATAGTATTGCAGCGATGCCTCGATGTTGAGGCATCATGCAATACCTCTCATTTCTGCCGGGCACCCGGAGACCACCGGGTTGCTCCACGTGGCACCCAGCAGTTAGGCAGAGGGCAGGCTTCCAATGCTCTGCCTGTGCTGAGTGCCTCGAGGGGTGAGGCACTCAGTGAAGAACTATATATAAAAAAAAAAATCAATACAAATTAAATTAAATAATTGCTATTAACCCCCCTCCCTCCTCCAGCCATGTGGCTCCCAAGATAGTGCTGCCTTTCTAAAGGCAGTGCGTCATGGGGCTTCTGGGGTGTCCCTAGCCTGCCTCATCATAGAGGCAGGCTAGGGACATCCAGTCAGAGCTTGCCCCTATAACAATTTTATTCTAACTATGATCCCCATTTATTAGTAAATATTGACTATAATCAGTGTGGATCTCCCTCCCTCTCTTCACTTGTGTTTTAGTGAGAGAGGGAGATCTGTGTTTTAGGTAGAGAGATTTTGTTAGAGATTTGTAAAATTGTGAGACCCAAAGGCTCTTTTCAGAGCCATTAACCCCTATCTTGCCAGTGATCACTATAATCTGATGTTTTCTGGCGTGTGACTCATTTGATCGGAGGTCATTTCACGTAACTACTGGCAGCGGGCCCATAGTTTCCAAGTTCGTCCTGGGGGTCAAAGGGATTCTGGTTCGCCACAGGGTGTTCTGACAGGAGGCAGCTAATTTTTTTCGGGGTGATGGAATTCACTTCACGGAGGTCGTGCTCGACCTTTTTAATCTTGCCAGGAAGCAGTGGAACAGGCCTTGAGTGGTTTGGGTGGGAGTGTCCTTGCCAATAGGTTTTGGGGGCTATTACATTGAGTGTCAGGATATGGACAAGGTTGGGTCTCAACCACCCCTGCTCTGTAGGGTAAACTTTTAAGTTACCGACTTAGACGTGCCCAGCGAGCTAAAAGCCGGCTGGTGGTAAGCATTGAAAGTCAAAGAGAATTTGGTTTGGACGAGGGGGGAGGCGAGAACCCAGTG
Source organism: Pelobates cultripes (assembly GCA_933207985.1). NCBI lineage: Eukaryota > Metazoa > Chordata > Amphibia > Anura > Pelobatidae > Pelobates > Pelobates cultripes. The sequence continues at coordinate 258,494,442 of OW240913.1, forward strand.
GGCAAGTTGATGCATAGGCACGTGGTCTCTTTCATTGGCAAGGACGTTTATGTAAGCTAAAGTCTGTAGGACACTAGGTGTTAATAATTATATGTTAAGTTATGGATTATTTATGTATTTATCTCTGGTTATAATTAAGTGATAACATTAATAAATGTTTGAGTCCTACAGTCTTATGTTTAATAAATGCTGTGGCCTTTTTCATCCAAATTAGGTGTCAGTCGTTATTGGGGGGTATATGAGATAGGCTCCGTTATTCTTATTTGCATCACATTCCCTGCTACGTCCATAAATGACATTGCAAGCAAGTTACTGTGTATGAGATCTGTGTAGATATATTTCAAGGACAGTTTCCAAAGGCATCACAATTAACTAAAACAAACATGTATATATATATATATTTTTATCATTATAATTTTTATTTTTTAGTACAATAAAAAGAGATACAATCCACCACTGGAGCAAAAACATCACTTGCAGTGGTTATGTATAACATGTTCACACTCGCTCTTAGGTCTGTGTCAGTCTTGTGCACATGCTCCTTTTTCTTATGTGTAAAACTGTTACTACATCTTAATATATTGCTGCTTTTCCCCCACGTATTATGTAATGCCCCCATGTGATCCACCTTGCACTCTTTATTCTTTAATTTTTTTGCCTCTTTTTTTTCCAGTTCTCCTGACAATCATACACACCGTCAGCAAGTGAGATAGGTCTTAAGTACACTTCTACAGAACTAATTGTTTGTAAATTAGAGAAGTGCATCTTACTGCAATACTAGAATGGCTGATTCCTATAGGCTCCTGTCCTCAGGCATCCAGATTAAACCTTACCTTTTATTTTAGAGGTTGATGCCTCAGAAATGGGTACTGGTGCTGTTTTATCCCAAAGGGAATATTTTGATGTTATCTTGCATCCTTGTGGATTTTACGAAAGTTGTTGTCAGCTGAAAAGAACTATGATATTGGTAGCAGGGAGTTGTTGGCTATTGTCCATACACTCAAGAAGTGGCAACACCTTCTCAAGGACACTTCTAATACAATCATGATCCTAACAGATCACAAGAATATTCCGTACATTAGCTATGCTAAAAGAGACTTCTAGATAGACACAGTAGGGACGCTTCATCCAGGTTAACAAAAAACTAAAGCTGATACATTGTCCCAGAAATATCAAACCTTGGCTACAGAAAAAGAAGAGGAAGTGCCTATTGTCAAAATATTAGCTACCACTTTAATTTCGCTCTTTTCTCCATTATTTAAGCATCTATCACAAGGCCAATGTTCAGCTCCACCGGAAAAGCTATTGTATATCTCTAGTCCCCTTGAGAAGAGATACTCACCTTGTACCAGAACTGCCAGGCATCTAGAACAGTTTAAACATTTTCTACCATATTTGTGAATTTGACCACTACGAGATCTGTGCCCTGTTGTAGTCTGTTGTAGCCCGAGAGTATTTCCTTATTGTAAATTGAAATTTTAGTATTTAAATTCTGGCTTGTCTTGACAGTTTTGAACTCTCCAACCCCAACCTTGGCTTGTTATTCTTGTATTGTCCTTTTTCTCTAATCCCTTGACTTCAGCTTGTCCTTTGAGAGTTCTCTTGCTCAATTACATAAAGCCTGGTCATGCTAAGGACCGGTAATATGTACTGTCCGGTTAACTGTTCTGTATATGTATGTGGGAACCTGGGCAATCCTGACATTTTACTACTAATCATTCAGCCTACGTGTGGTACAGCTGGGTCTTTACATTGCAAAATATTATATTTATTTATTAATTTTATTTTTGTAAGCTTAAAACATGCTTGAAATGTAGGCTGAATACTTTGTGTAAAGTCAAGCATAAATAATTCATAATAATAAATTAGTTGTAACAAAAAACAGTGTACCGGGGCGTGTCCTGATACGCCATGTGAGCGGTCGCATAGCTGGTGAGCTACCAGCGCCTACACAGCAAAGACCCGGTAACCCTGCTTCATAAACCTCAATGGGGAATAAAAAGAAATCCACAGGATTACATGGAGCAAGGCTACAGCAAAAAATCGGGGGACCTGGACAGGTACTTCCGAGAAAAGGTGAAGGCCCTGACGCACGACGAAGATAGTAATATGGCGGCGGCCCCACGAGAGTCTGGCTCACCTCCTCCTAGTCCGGCTTCCTCAGAGCAGTCGAATGTCACCAGAGACTTGGGGATTAAGGAGATGCTGCAGAACATGCCCTCCAAAACCGACCTCGCAACTATGCTGGCAAGGTTGGAGGAATCGATACAAGAAAAGATCTCCAGCATCACCAGGGATGTAAACCATGTGGGGCAAAGAGTGGGAGAGCGGCAATTAAAGCCTTAGAAAAGAGGCAAGATGGAATGGAATTAAAATACATCACTATGGCCAGAAATTTTGAAGAGTTAGACAATAGAAGCTGGCTGAACAATTTACGCCTGAGAGGCCTACTGGAAACACAGAAAGCCTCGGAGAACCTGCAGGCTAAATTACAGGCACTTTTTAACAATATTCTCCAAAAGCCTTCGGACACTCCGGTCGAAAGAATTACTCCTTGCGGCCGAAAGAATTACCGCAGGATAAACCAAGGGACTTCATTTGCTGAGTCCACTATTTTACATTAAAAGAAGAGATCCTGAAGATGAGGCAAGGAAATTTACATTTACAATTATTCCCGGATCTGGCATGGTCGACCTTACAAGGCCGCAGAACATTACGCCCCATAACAGGAATGCTACAGGAGAGAAATATAAAGTACCGATGGGAATACCCAGTTTCGCTGTCGGTAATTAAAGACGGTGACAGAATTCCTCCGCTAGCTCAGCCTACCCCAAGTGGATATACTGGACTGCTACACGGAGAACTCACAACAAGCGACTCTGCCACAGCCTCAAAGACAGCGGAGACAATCCCCTATTGGCTCCAAGAGACCTACACCCAAGCAGTCCTCACAACAGCCGAGCACAAAGCCAAGACGAGAACCTCCACTATCATAACCAGGGATAGCACGTACCAGGACTCTGCCACATGGCACACAGTATACAGACTTAGTCTGCAAACCTGGACGCTTTATACCTAACGGGTATCGTATTAACAGGGAAGGGGACAACTGAAAGGGGCTAATATGTAGGTGACAATAGTCCCATCGCACCTCACCACACTTCCCTTGTTCTCCCCCTCGCACTCCCACATACCGGGGTCCATAGGCCACATTCCGCAATCCCCTGCTATACGCGGCTAACGCCACAAAGGCCTGTGCGATACCCCTATCACACCAGGGGGGGTGGGCTTTGGGGAACAGGATTACCAAAATTACCATTATTTGTCTCCGGGATGAGGCCAGTCTTGTGTGGGGTTCCCCTGAGCTCCCCCCCTCACACCATATAACCCACCCAATATACTTGTGATGAAGAAAGATAACATGTCATGCTAGTTTTGGGGGGGGAGTAGGAACGGACAAAAAGCGTATTGCTGAATCTTGAATTGTTTTGCTTACGTTATTATGTCGTATATATGATTTGTATACAGTGGACATGTGAGTTAATCCCACCCCCCCAAAAAAAAAAAAAAAAGGGACAGAAGCATCTTGTATACCTAGAAAGATAAATCTCATGAACCCCGACTCTGGCCACTTCTCATACGACAGCCACTAATGATAACAAAGCTCACTCACTGAGAGAATTTCATAAAATGAAGGCGGACATTGTATTTCTACAGGAGACCCACTTTAGGAGCAGGGAGGCTCCAAAGCTACGACATAAGCAATTCCCACTGTGTTTTTATAACAATTACAATCTTAAGAAATCAAGAGGAGTGGCCATTTTGATAGGGGCACAAGTCCCCTTTACTTATACACAGCAGATAACCGATGACACAGGACGATACATCATCTTAATAGGACACATAGGAAGTTCTCCGGTCACGCTAGTTAATATATATCTACCACACACACATCAATGCGCCTCCCTGAGACATATACTAACAAGGGTCAGGAGGCCTGCAGAAGGCATTATTATCACAGGATGGGGATTTTAATATGGCCTTAGATGTCCAATAGGTACATCACAATGCCCAGCCCACCTGGCCTCAGCAAGATCCCAGATGCGAAAAATACTCCAACCAGCTCATAGCTTGCTGGAGAGTACTTAACCCCAATACGAAAGATTACACATTCTACTCCAACCCGAACTCGTATCGACCTATTCCTCACCACACCAGTGGCGGATCCAGGGGGAGCCTCAGGGCAATTGCTCCCCCCCCCGAGATTCTCCCCTGCCGGCTAATGCAGGGCTGGCATTGTCCAAGTGCCAGCCCTGCAATGTGCCTGCGGACCGGGAAGATTAGAACTCTCCCTCCCTGGTCCGCAGGCACCCTGCTGGCAGCCGGCAGGTGAGGGAGGGAGAGAGGACCCGGGAGCTCAGCCCACAGCTCCTCCGGGTCCTCCTCTCGTGAGTATGGAGCGTTGCCATGGTTACTCTATGGGCTAGAGTTCACTCTCACCACCACTGGAACCACCAGGGATTCCCACTGGACCACCAGGGACTAAGAAATGTCCCCCCTCCTCCTCAATAAAGGTAAGAAGGGAGGGGGGACATAAAGTATATGTATTTTAATTAAATTTAAAAAAAAAAAGCCTCCCTACCCTCCTTCCCCACCATACAGACACTGCCCCATACACACACTACACACACTGCCCCACAAACACTGCCCCCATACACACTACACACACTGCCCCACAAACACTGCCCCCATACACACACTGACCCACAAACACTGCCCCCATACACACATTACACACACTGCCCCACAAAAACTGCCTCATAAACACACTGCCCCACAAACACTGCCCCCATACACACACAACACACTGCCCCACAAACACACTCTGCCACATACAAACGGCACTAAACAGGGGTGTCCCCTGTCACCCTTACTGTTCATACTGGCCCTGGAACCACTTCTCCAGGCGGTCCGGAGGGCATCATGGTAGGTCCACATCGCTGATGATCTAATCTTTACTATTCCAAACCCTCTCCAATCTCTAAGACCATTAATGAAGGCCTTAACAGAATACAGTTCATATTCTAATTTTAAGATTAACGCCACAAAATGTGAAGCTCTCAACCTCAATGTGAGTGGGGAGTTGAGGGAGAGCCTTCGCAGTGACTATCCATTCCACTGGAACACAAAAATCCATTAAGTACCTCGGAATCAATATCACTAGTAACACAGCAGACATATACCAAGCAAACTTCCCCCAGATTCTGAATGCGATCCAAACTGACCTACATAAATGGGACAAACCACACTTCCGGTGGTTGGGAAGAGTAAATATCATCTCCATGAATGTTCTCCCCCGCATCCTCTATCTAATTAACACAATCCCAATAAGAATCCCACACAATTTTTTACGATCAAAACGCTCTTCACCAGATACATATGGGCCTACCACATTCTGACACAACCCAAACACAGAGGAGGGGTGGAACTGCCAGACATCCTCCATTACTACTATGCTATACACATGGCTAGAATAATAGATTGGTCGTGTCAGTCCCCAACCAAACGATGGATTGCCATAGAACAAGCAATTTCCCATACCCCATTAGAAGCCTTACCATGGACATACACAGGATCCATGGACTACCCCACCCCAAACCATCACACTATCGATGCCACAATATACGTGTGGAAGAAAATAGTACACCTCCCTAAAATTTCCCCAGGAATATTACCAAGATACCGCATCTCCCATAATTTAAGATTCCCGATAGGAGTCAGAGGTATTTTACTTCCTATACTTGTCCAGATGGAAAATTCCCCATACGTGCCATTGGACAGTTTATGGAACACCCAAGGACAAGTAACATTACCAGACATAACACAAATGTCCACACATACTCTAACTCAGAGATTCCTGTTCTTCCAAATGTCTCACTTTCTTAAATCCATTAAAATACCGAGGGCCCTCTCAGAGAAACTACCAAATTTGAGTAACTATGTATGAGCACAACACCAGTGACAAAAGCAATATCCAAATGCCTTGACCTACTACAGACACACATATACCGGGGGCTTCCTGTCAGGATTACTGTTTGATCCAGCACGTAGAATTGTACAGCACGGATGACAAATAAGTAACGTATTACCGGTCCTTAGAATGGCCGGATTTAACGTACAAAGAATAGTCAAAAATACTAGCCGAGGTCAGGGAACACAGAAAGGGACACAGCGATGAGGAAAGCCAGGAGTCAGGATACCAGAATATAGAGAAGTCAATAAACAAAGCCAAAGTCAAAAACCAGGTAGAAAACTATAAACAGGAACGCGCTCTCGGACAACCACAAGGGAAACCACGACAGGGCACTGAGCAGGCTGAGAACTGGGCCTAAATACCCCTCCTTTCTTTCTGATAGGCTGTAACCGGCCTTTGACCCCAAAGTCAGTTACCAGGTTTCATTTGCATAATTGCTGCTCAGCATTAACCCTTCTGTGGATTAGGTTGCTGCTCGGCACAACTTTTCCTGTGTGGACAGTAAATGTCATTAACCACATTTCTATAAGCGGATGAATACGTGACATTACCCCCCACCTGAAGAACGCCCACCGGGCGGACAGGACCAGGCTTGAGAGGAAATTTAGCGTGAAAAGCGCGGATCTTACGGCCCGCATGCAGGTCAGGAGCCGAAACCCAAGAACGATCAGCAGGACCGTAACCTTTCCAAACAACCAAGTACTGTAAAGTGCCCCGAGAAAACCTAGAATCCACGATAGAAGATACCTCATACTCTTCCTGACCACCCACCACCACCGGAGGGGGAGGAACACAAGGAACAGTATATCTATTGCAGACAAGAGGTTTGAGTAAGGACACATGAAAAGTGTTGGGAATCCCTAAAGATGCAGGAAGAGCCAGAGAGTAAGACACTGGATTGATCCTACGAAGCACTCTATAGGGACCAAGGAATCTGGGGGCAAACTTCATGCTAGGGACCTTAAGCTTGATGTTGCGAGATGACAACCAAACCCGGTCCCCCACTTGGTACACCGGGTTGGCACTCCTACGCTTATCAGCAAAATGTTTGAAGCGTTCAGCAGCAGCCCCTAGAGCAGTTTGAACCTTAACCCAGGTATCCCGAATGGAGGCCAGACGCTCATCCAGAGCAGGAATGGCAGTATCAGAAAATACCGCAGGGAGAACCGTAGGATGCCTACCATTATTGACAAAAAATGGACTGTGCCCAGAGGAGTCATGAACAGCATTGTTTCTAGCGAACTCGGCCCACGGGAGTAGTTCGGACCAATTGTCTTGTGTGCTATTAATAAAACAACGCAAATAAACTTCTAATGACTGGTTAGCCCTCTCAGCTGTACCATTGGTCTGTGGATGGTAGGAGGAGGAGAAGGAGAGATCAATCCCCAATTGTTTACTGAACGCCCTCCAGAACCTGGACACAAACTGAGAGCCCCTATCAGACACAATATTGTGGGGGATGCCATGCAAACGGACAATTTCACGTATGAAAATTAGGACCAAATCTTGCGAAGATGGCAACTTCTTGAGAGGAATGAAGTGAGCCATCTTAGAAAATCGGTCTACAACCATGAGAATAGTAGTGAACCCAGCAGAGCTAGGAAGCTCAACAATAAAGTCCATGGATAAGTGGGACCATGGAATCTCAGGAACAGGAAGAGGCTGCAACAGGCCACAAGGAAGTGCATGAGTCACCTTAGAAACTGCACACACAGAACATGCCTGCACATACTCCTTTACATCTTTCCTGAGTGAATCCCACCAAAATGATCTAGTGATCGCGGCAGTGGACTTATTGATGCCCGGGTGTCCAGCAGTTATATTGTCATGGAACACTTTCATGATATTAACCCTTTCACATAGGGGAACGAACAGTTTATCACACGGTTTACCACTGGGCACCTGAGGCTGGGCCTCCAGTATAGTGCCAAGCAGTGGAGAAGACAGTGAGAGGACAGTAGTGGCAATAATACACTCTGGTGGAATAATAGAAGATGTCACCTGTTCCGGAGCTGACTCATTATCAAATTGCCTGGACAAGGCATCAGCCTTGGTATTTTTAGAACCAGGTCTATAAGTAATGAGAAAGTTAAAACGTGAAAGGAATAGTGACCATCTAGCCTGTCTGGAAGACAAACGTTTGGCATCCCCTATATATGCCAGATTTTTGTGGTCGGTTATGATCAACAGGGGGTCCTTGGAACCCTCCAAAAGATGTCGCCACTCCTTGAGGGCAAGAATAATGGCCAACAGTTCTCTATTGCCAATATCATAGTTGCGCTCAGCAGGAGACATCTTTCTGGAGAAGTAGCCACAAGGATGCAATGGTGTTCCCTGGCTTTCTCTGAGAGAGAACAGCCCCTACCCCTGTCTCGGATGCATCAACCTCCAATATAAAAGGTTTACTAGTGTCGGGATGTTTTAGTATGTCCGCAGAGGCAAATCTTTGTTTAAGAGTCTCAAAAGCATTCACAGCCTCTTTGGACCATACCGTGCTACTAACCCCTTTGCGAGTCATATTTGTGATTGGGGCTATTACAGAAGAAAATCCCTTGATGAATCTTCTGTAATAGTTGGCAAAACCAATAAACCTTTGAATGGCTTTTAAACCAGAGGGTAATGGCCAGTGTAGTACAGCCTCTAGTTTTTTAGGATCCATTTGAAATCCCGATGCAGAGATGTTGTAACCCAAAAAGTGGACTTCAGGCTGGTCAAATATGCACTTTTCTAATTTGCAATAAAGTTTATTTTTCAACAACGTCTGCAGAACCTGTTTCACATGGGAGTGGTGAGTCTGAAGATCAGGGGAATACACCAAAATATCGTCCAAATAAACCAAGACAAATGAGTAAATGAATTCCCTGAGTACATCATTTATAAAGTCTTGGAATACGGCCGGGGCGTTGCATAACCCAAATGGCATTACCAGATATTCATAGTGTCCACTACGGGTATTAAATGCCGTCTTCCACTCATGATTCTCTTTAATTCTAACCAAATTGTAAGCGCTCCTAAGGTCAAGCTTAGTAAATACTTTAGCTCCCTGAAGTCTATCGAACAATTCGGAAATGAGTGGGATAGGGTATGCATTTTTTACAGTGATTTTATTAAGTGCCCTGTAGTCTATGCAAGGGCGTAACTCACCACCCTTTTTCTCAACAAAAAAGAATCCTGCACCAGCTGGTGAGGATGACTTTCTTATGTGCCCTTTGCTCAAGGATTCTTTGATGTATTCCTCCATTATTTTACTCTCCTGGGGAGATAAGGCATAAACTGCCCCCTTAGGTGGCATAGCGCCTGGAAACAGGTTAATGGCACAGTCATATGCTCTGTGGGGAGGCAATACATCAGATTGAGCCTTGTTAAACACCTCCTGAAGTTCTCGGTATTGTATGGGAACTCCAGGAGTTTGGGGAGTGGTAGTGGGAAGGTCAATAGTATCCAATCTCTTTAGTACTGGTTTTATACATCTCCCCATACACTCTTTACCCCATTCTAATATCTCCCCATTAGCCCAGTCAATATAGGGATTGTGCTTACTCAGCCACGGAAACCCTAATATGATAGGACATGATGGAGAAGTAATAACCTGAAACGTCATCTCCTCCCTATGGGAGGCCCCAATGGAGATCGTAATAGGGACAGTTTCGTGGGTTATAAGCGGTTGTGTGAGTGGTCTACCATCAATAGCCTCTACAGCTAGCGGCGTAGGTCTCTCCCTGACCGGTATCTCATTACCCCTAATAAACTGGACATCAATAAAATTTCCAGCAGCACCTGAGTCCATTAGGGCACTGCAAGAAAACTTCTTGTTATCAAGGGAAATAGATACCTCAAGGAGGAATCTACTTTTGTTTTTGTTAGAGGACAACTCCATCACACCTAAGATCTGTCCCCTTAAGGTTCTTAGGTGCGGAAGTTTTCCGGACGCACTGGACAATTAGTTATCATATGTCCCTTTCTACCGCAATATAGGCATAACCCCTCCCTTCTCCTATACTGTTTTTCGGCCTCTGACAGTCTAGTGACCCCCAACTGCATAGGTTCGGGTTCGGACTGTACAGGGAGGTTAGACAAAACAGGTTTAGAGAATTGAGGTGCTAGGGACATAGCTGTACGTCTGGTCTTGCTTCTGGTGACTTCTCTGAGTCTTAACCTATTATCAATATGCATGACAAACGTAATAAATTCATTAAGACTCTTAGGTAATTCTTTAGCGGCTATCTCATCTAGTATAGTCTCTGAGAGACCCTTTTTGAATGCTGAGATTAACCCATTGTTAGTCCAGTCTACCTCGGAAGCTAAGGTACGGAATTCAATAGCATAATCCGAGATAGACCGGTTACCTTGTCTGATGTGCATTAGGGCAGTGGAGGCGTCATCCTCTCTACCCAATGGCTCAAACGTGAGCTTGAATTCGGCAAGGAATTCCTGGTAATTATGAGCTATGCTCCGATTACTCTCCCACAACGGATTAGCCCAGGCAAGGGCCTTGCCCTTTAATTGATTCATTAGATAACCAATTCTTGCTCTGTCCGTGGGGAATGACCCTGGTGAGGCCTCAAAATGGTACTCCACCTGATTAAGAAAACCCCTGCATTCCTGGATATTGCCATCAAACTGTAGGGATGGTGATAAGGAGATGCTAGGAGTCATATTAACAGTGGGTGGAGGTACACAGGGTAGAGGTGCTATAGGAGGAGATGCTGCAGGCTGCAGATGCTCCGTTCTAGCGAGAAGCGTACTTAAAGCCTGAGTGAATTGATCCATGCGGTGATCATTCTCCTCTAATTTCCTCTCGCAAGCAGCTATGTGCTGACACAGTTCTACAGGATCTATGGCCATGTCGTAATGTCAGGATTACTGTTTGATCCAGCACGTAGAACTGTACAGCACGGATGACAAATAAGTAACGTATTACCGGTCCTTAGAATGGCCGGATTTAACGTACAAAGAATAGTCAAAAATACTAGCCGAGGTCAGGGAACACAGAAAGGGACACAGCGATGAGGAAAGCCAGGAGTCAGGATACCAGAATATAGAGAAGTCAATAAACAAAGCCAAAGTCAAAAAACCAGGTAGAAAACTATAAACAGGAACGCGCTCTCAGACAACCACAAGGGAAACCACGACAGGGCACTGAGCAGGCTGAGAACTGGGCCTAAATACCCCTCCTTTCTTTCTGATAGGCTGTAACCGGCCTTTGACCCCAAAGTCAGTCACCAGGTTTCAAATGCATAATTGCTGCTCAGCATTAACCCTTCTGTGGATTAGGTTGCTGCTCGGCACAACTTTTCCTGTGTGGACAGTAAATGTCATTAACCACATTTCTATAAGCGGATGAATACGTGACACTTCCATGGATCACGCGCAAATGGGGAAAATATCTAAACTGTACACTAAGCGACAGGGAGTGGGAGTTGATCTTCCACAGGACCTTCTATGCCCACCCCAGTATCTCCCTTCACGAAACCAATTACAAAATCCTATCGACATGGTACCGAACACCACAAGACATACATAGGTTCCGCCCAGAAGAGTCTTCATTATGCTGGTGCTGTGGGAGAGAGATTGGGGACATAGGTTACATGTGGTGGCATTGCAGCCATTTAAGACCATTCTGGGACATGGTTAACTCAAACCTGAGGGAGATCTCTGGACATGCAATTCCATGCGAAATAGATACTATGTTACTACTCAACATAGATATTCCTATGCAGAAATTCAAACAGTGATAGCGACTAACTGGAAAAATACAAAGCAAACAGGGCACAGGGAGTGGGTCGCAAAAGTAGAACACTTTAGAGTAATGGAGGAACTCAGATAGACGTCTGTAGGGAGGGCAACACGGTATGTTGACATATGGAAACCATGGATCACATATGTGGGTGACAAATTTCCTAACAGAGGGGTGACTGTGGATTCGACATGCATCCAAACAAACAAAAAACTAAGTACGTTAAGGATTACATAAGAATGGAGCTAACCCCGCTAGGGTAGTTGCATGACTGCTCATTGGTATAGTGTTTGTAAAAGTCAATAAGCCCCAGGGGACTCTGCAACCGAAAGAACCTAATGAACTGTGTAAAGGGAAACGCTTTAAATATCTGAAACGTTGATCTTGCCTAGTTTTTTTCTCTCATCCACACACACCCAAATTGCATACCAGTAAGATACATTAATAAATCAATGTATAACTTCAGGCTATGCAAAATGTTAGTCAGAAAAACACTGTTTTTTCTTTCCCCCCCCTTACTCTCTTTTCTCCCCTTCACCCTTCCCCTCACCCCCCTTTTTTACCCCATATCCTTTTGCCTCCCCCTCCCCCTTATACTATGTTAATGGAATACTGTCAAGAACGAGTCTATGTTAACTGTTGCACAGGAATGCATACATTTTGATGTATTATGATGTGATGATTATGATGGATATTCCTATTGTTCACTCTTGTTATATCAAAAATCCTTCCATAAAAAGAAAGTAAATTAAAAAAAACAGTGTACCATTACTATAAAGTAGCCAAATGATGGGGAAAATGGGAAGAAAAACTTAGAGTGAGAAATGGGGAGAGAAAACCAAAATCCCCAAAATGATGTTGCCTCCAGGGACAGGATACCCGTGTTGCCACATAAAAGCCAATTACGAGGAAGGTCATAAAAGTAAAAGAACGGAGGGTGATTTCAAGAACCACTCCCAGTGGTAGCATTGCACTGCCACAAGTGAGCCCTGGACCCTATAAAATGCTACTAGAATCTCCATAAAAAGATTTTGGATTTCCAGTGCTTATGAATTAGCACCTTAGCTGCACTTAGTAGGAGTCTTAAAATAAATAGAAGTAGAACCTATGAATGAAAGTATAGGTAATATAAGGAAAGGCAACAGAAACAGAGGTTTAGGTAATATGCCTGAAGCAGGTTATCAGGATACTGGCTGTGAGAGAGAAGTAGAAGTAGAACCTATAAACGAAATTATAGGTGAGCACCAATGAGAACCTATAAATGAAATTATAGGTGAGTATGAAGGAGAAGAGTAGGGAAACCTATAATAGAAATTAAACAACAATATAAAGGAACAAGTAATACTGATAAGTTTAACGTTTAAAGAATCAGTCTCTTTGGTTTTGAAGGTTGTACAGCAGGCTTTTTCAATAGTAAATCAAAGTCCAGTATTTGAATAAAGTTGGTAGGAACAGAAGATCAGGATATCCAGGTTGGTTAAATAGTTACCGGTAATTAGTAGGAATGAAGTAATAATGAAACAAGATCCAGTATTGACTAAAGCTGGTAGGAATAGAAGATCAAGATCTCCAGGTTGGTTAAGCAGTGTTCAGTAAGTGAGGCAAGTTGAAAAGGATGAATTAGGATGGTTCAGATAGTATCAGGATTTCAGAGTAGGAGCCAGGATAAGAAGTCTTGTCCACTTCAGAGCACAAACTTCAATCAATGTAAAGGCACCCTTTGAAGTCAGGTGTGGCCTCTTGTAGCATGTTTGGATGACCATGCTAGTCAGGTGAGAGTGTTTTTGGTTAGACTAGTGGCTACTGAGGCCACTAGTGGCAGAAAACAGGAATTGCTGCTGGAATTGACTGAAAGGTAAAAGTTTTGAATTAATATGACACAGTGTTTGCGGGGAGTGACAAAGCACAAAGTGATTGTAGTGGCATTTTGAATGCACAAGTAGCACTTTATGTTTTCATTTTATTTACTGTTTTATAGAGGGGAAAGATATAAAGTCACTCCCGGAAGAGTCCTCTCCAATCTCCACATTCACAAAGTAGGGGGTTAAAAGCTTTTTTAATATATAGTCCCAAGAAGGCTTCAACTTTTTCCCCTAGTCAGATGTTTTAAGGTGGAAGATTGTTTATCTTGAAACGTTAACTTGTTTTTAAATAACATACTGATCAATAAAAAGCAACATGTTATTTAATGTGACATCTTGGTCCTTAAATCATTCAATTTGATTATGACATGTGCTAAACAGTTGTGATCTCCTTTAAAACATCTGCAAATCAGTAGCAGGGTGCACACCATTAGGTTTTGTTATCACATTAGATACAATAATACTAAAGCTTAGATTTGTTTCTAAAATCATAATGTAGTTAGGTATGATTTCATCATGTTGTGATTTTCTTTTTTCCTCTATAAGATTAACAGAAATGGAAGAAAAGTATCAGAACAGAGAATCTAGGCCAGAAGACCTTCAAATTATCTCCGAGCTTAAGGACATGGTTGAAGAACGGGACCAACTTATAAAAAAATTGATTGTAAGAATTTTCTGTATTTTTTCATATACTTTAACAAAAATGAATGTGCTTACCACTGGGGCCCACTGACATTAACAATTCAGTGATCTTTAAATGTTCAACAGTTCATAAATTATAACTGGCACAATCAATTATTGAACAAGAGGCATTCACAAATGTGCAATTTGTGTTTGAATTATTAATTAGTGAAATGTTTGAAAGCAATTATCTGGACATTCAGAGTTGGCTAAAGGGAACATAGTGAGAGTAATACTTTTTTTTTTCCCACCAGGAAGACAAAAAATTCTACCAGTTAGAGTTAGTGAACCGGGAGACGAACTTCAACAAGGTTTTTAATGCAAGTCCAAATGTTGGCGTCATTAATCCACTAGTAAAGGTACGTAATGAGAATTTAGATGATTGTGGGAAATCAAATCATGCTCTAATGATTCAACAGATTTAATTTATTTAAGACATCCTTACATTTTTTTTAATCCCCTATCACTATTTGTATTATAATTAATTGAACAAGTTTATGCATCAAAATATATTATTTTACAAGAATAGTTAAATTACTGCTTTACACACTTTTAGACAATTAAAAAACTGAAGATAAAGTGTAAACAGTACATCAATTGGTTGTCTTTTATAAGTAAAGGAGGAGACTATATTTAAAAGAAGAAAAACTACCACAACAAGAGGACATAGTCTTAAATTATAGGGACAAAGGTTTAAAAATAATATCAGGAAGTATTACTTTACTGAGAGGGTAGTGGATGAATGGAATAGCCTTCCAGCTGAAGTGGTAGAGGTTAACACAGTAAAGGAGTTTAAGCATGTGTGGGATAGGCATAAGGCTATCCTAACTATAAGATAAGGCCTAGGGACTAATGAAAGTATTTAGAAAATTGGGCAGACTAGATGGGCCGAATGGTTCTTATCTGCCGTCACATTCTATGTTTCTATGTTTCTATATAAATATATATATATATAGTACAATAATATAATGAAGAGCTTTACTTTACTTTACAGTTTCTTTGGTATAGCAAGAAATACAATTGATTTTAAATGCATCTGTATTTTTTTATTTTTTTTACTTTTTAAACTCACATTTTTACAATATAAAGTAAATTTAAAGCAAATATAGACAAATGTCTATAAAGTTGCAAGTATATCATGGATGCACTTGTGTTTTTGTGTGATTCTAATTATTTCAGCAAATAGTAACAGATACTAAGCACTAAACTTTAGGAGGATTTATCAGTCAGGTGGTGCTGTCACAATAGCGACAGGGGTCTCCCACAGATTATTTTATGCCAATGTAATTAGTGTCCAGACTTTTGTATAATTTCATATTCTTTTTAATTTCTCATGTTTTAGTAAACATAAAGTACACATATTGCTGTGAGAATTACATGTTATACTTTACACCAAACATCATATTCTCCTACCCAAAGTGTATTAATAAAACATTTAGTCATGTCCAGCTCACAATTTTGGTGAACATCTTTCACTAACCCTACATCTGCCTTAGTTGAAACCCCTGAATTCAGTTGGACTTCAACTCAAGGCCTCAACCACGGAAACCTGTGTGTATAGTCTGAGATGACTCTCATGAGCATTTGGTAAATGGGTTCTTTCAAACCAAGTTGTCTATAATATAATCTTATTAAACAATGTCCTTTAATATTCAATAAATCTGATGGATGTTTGAGAAAATGAATCTGTCCATTACATTGTACATCAACAAAGGTAACGATATCCAGGATAACATTTGGATGTTTGACAAATGAGAAAGTCAGGAAAATAAATATATGGTAAAAATAAAACTTTTAATTGCATTTGTAATAGTACTACAATTTGGTAATTGAAATTTTTATGGAAGGAAATAACACATCGCATGTATACAGTGTAAGTATAGCAATTCAATGTACATATCAAGAGATATAAATATATATGAGTTAAGTTGATAGACACCAAAGCAGTCGTGCTCACTACATTGGGAAAATGAAAGGATAGAGGAGGATGGATGAGGGGAAAAAAAAGGAAACAGAGTAGAAAATAAAAAAATAGACATTATATGTAGCTAACAAGGAGAGTTTTTTTCTACTACCACATTGAGCTAAACAAAGGTCCTCTAGGGTGGTCCCCCGATCATATTACAGTGTGAGAAGGTGGTTTGTCCCAGAGGGTAAAAGGCCTCCATCCAAGGTTAACAGGTTCCATCCTAACCAGATGCCAAACTTTGGGTTTGAGAGAATGGGGATGATTTCCAGTATTTTGCAATACTTTGCAATACACATGGGCAAACTCATAAGTATATGCACGCATCTAGGTACATTATTGTGCAGCTGGTTACAGTTGAACAGTGCCAGCCATGGGAGCACAGTAGTTTTAAGCTCACTAGTGGCCAGTGAAGTATAGCTTTAACTTCCTCCTCTTTGCAATTCAGTGTTGTCAAAAGATCTTTAACTGGAAACATCATGGCAAAAATCTAGAATCTCTGTTTCTAAAAATATAGTCTCAGAATTTTGTAACAAATGGTTATAGTGCAACTCTAAATGTAAAGGGATTCTTTTCAAATTGTTAAAGGGATTCTCATATTAGTGATTGGAATATATGAGAGCTAAACAGCTATAAAAAAAGCAAGAAAACTATTAGTTATATGATAATGTTTTGTAAGAGAATGTTTAAAGGAGCACTATAGGGTCATGAACACAAACATGCATTCCTGACCCTATAGGGTTAAAACCACCATCTAGCCACCATGGTCCCCTCATGCCTCCCTAAATATAGTAAATCTTACTTGTATTCAAGTCTGCAGCTGCATGCTTTGTGCCTGTTTCCTTTAGACCTGCCCACTGCCTGCTGACATCAGCAGAAGTGGTAGCCTGATCCAATCACAATGCTTCCCCATAGGATTGGCTGAAACTGACAAAGAGGCAGCACAATTCAAACACAGCCCTGGCCAATCAGCATCTCCTCATAGAGATTAATTGAATCAATGAATCTCTATGAGGAAAGTTCAGTGTCTTCATGCAGAGGGTGGGACACTAAATGGATGCATTTTAGGCAGCCATGACCCAGGAAGGATCTCTGACAGACATCTGAGGAGTGGCCAGTGAAGTTATCACTAGGCTGTAATGTAAACACTGCATTTTCTCTGAAAAGACAGTGTTTACAGCAAAAAGCCTGAAGGTAATGATTCTACTCGCCAAAACAAATTCAACAAACTGTAGTTGTTCTGGTGACTATAGTGTCCCTTTAAAGCACTTAACATAAACTAAAATAAAGGTGGTATGTCCAAAGCATTACTAAGCAACTTTTTATTCTGGGCTTTAAGTTTGTGTCCACAAAGCTATGCACAGTTCTGACAATTTTGAAAACAAATAAATACTTAGCTGATACATTATGGTAGCTGTTCTTAAAGAATTAAGCATCTAGAGCTTTTAATTAAAATTTGAGTAGAGCTATGCTTATTTAGATAAATGGTAGGCTATTTGATATAGTGCAATGGTGCATACATATAATAGATACTTTCCTCACCTGTGTTGTTTTCAATACAGCAAAAGAAGAAGAATGATAAATCTACAAACAGGTTTGTGAGTGCCCCTAACCTAAGTGCCCTGGAGTCTGGTGGAGTGGGAAACGGACACCCTAACCGCCTGGAGCCCATTCCTAATTCACCCATCCACGATATTGAGTTCAACAGCAGCAAGCCTCTTCCAACACCTGTTCCACCCAAAGAGGCAAAGACCTTTTTGAGGTGAGCACTGCCTCACCAGTCATAGTGTCACTGGTCGTAAAAGTGCAGAACAAAAGATATATACTTCATTTTCTTATATCTACTACCTCTTTGTAGAGCTCCTTTTAAATATCTGTTTTTTAAAATAAAAAAATTATCTCCAAAGTTTGGCTTAACCCCTTCAAGACAAAGGACGTGGCAGAACCATTACAGCACCTTGTTACAAAGGGGTTAATAAACTTTGCCATTGTGTAGTATTTCCTGTAACTATACAGTGTATGCTTAAACTTTCTAGTACAAAATAGATTTATTATTAGTTCTAGAACTCTTTTAAAATGGCCTTAAAGGAACAGTTTTGGCACCGTAACAAGTTTAGCAAAATTAAGTTGTTATGGTGACAGGAGGTCCCAGGTGCTTTCTTATCATTAAGGGTTAACTGTTCAGGAGTAGTTAAACCTCAAAGTTGACTTTCAAGCATTGTTATTCGCTGTTCCTGTCCACAGTTTCAGAAAATTAGCTTGAGGAAACACGGACTGCCGCTAGGCTGGAGCGCCACTGATTGGCTTAGAACAGACAGCTGATACCATAAGCCAATCAGTAGCTCCTTATTCATAAATAAGGTACATACCTGTTTTATGAATGGCTTAGAAGAGTAAGCTGATGCTCAAATCCTATCAGTTGCACTCTTGCCTGGCCATACGTCTTCAAGTTGATTTTCTGAAATTGGATGTGGACAGAAACACCGAGGAACAGAGCCAACCTTGGGGTTAAACTGTTCGTGAATGGTTAAATCGCTAATGGTATGCACACTTGACTTTGCTCACAGAAATTAACAACTTCACACATCAAAACTGTAGGTTGCAGGAAATACTACCAGTTTTTTAATCTCATTTTGACCTGCAAAGATTTTGGTGTAATTTTCTCTTAAAGGGAAACTGTTGCTTCTCAGCATCTTTTCAGCATTGCTTAACCACTTTAAACAAACATGTAGTTATGAAATGTAAAAAATAAAATCAAATGTAGAAATCCACACTTCTATCCTGGAACTGAGCTCTGCCTTAGTTCTGCCAGCCATTATTACAAGCTGTCCCCTTTCCTCGTTAATGACTTTTCTTGTCGTTGAATAGGGTTTCTGTTCCTCCTCCCAAAGTGTGCCCTAGCTGTGCCAGAAGTGAACTGTTTTTATTTATTAATAGAGAGCATCCCATGAAAGAGGTTAACACAAGTCAGGTTAATATAAATGGTTTATTTCAATGGTGTAATTTTCTGAAAAGCGACAGTTGCCCTATAAGAATCTGTTACTTAACCTATGTAATATCACCCTTGTTAATCTGCATATGTACTGCATGTAATTGCACATTTACCAGCATGTCTGTGTATATATTATCCGTGTAATGTTGTTATATGTGTTCAATAAATATGTATACAGGTATATATGTTGTTAGTTTGTTTTTACGGAATGATAAATCAGCATTATAATGGAAATGAAATGGCACTTGACATGCTGTTGGTACTCTGTTTTCTCATCTGCTAAAACATGCAAATGTAATCCTGTTAAAAAATAACCTTGACACAAGTGTGTGTTAAATACCTCTGTAAAACTATGCCAAAGCTGCAGAGACAAATATTCTTTTCTTTGGATACCCAAAGTATCACGGTTTATAGTTTGTTTTCTAATGTACTTTAGATTTTGATGGAATGAATATTGACACCTTACGGCCTTTTTATAGTCTTAAAGTGCCCTCTAGTGACAGACTATAAAATTGTATACGTTCTCATATGGTTATACAAATATATATTTTTGTAAACCGTATAATATATAGTGTATCTATATAGCGCCAAATAACTCTGCAGCGTTTTACAATATAATGAAATTAATTTACAATAAATGAGACAAATTACACAGTGACACAGGAACAATAGGTATATGAGGGCCCTGCTCAAATGAGCTTACAGTCTACAAAAGGTATACCCAGAACCTACCAATGACATGTCTTCAATGCTATATCACATAACTGCTCATATTTATAAGCATGAAATGTTTGTTGTTTCCCCAGGTATTGACCTGCATGCAAGTTTGCATTAATTTGCGACTTCCCATTAATTGTTCCTGTGTGTTTGATTTTACGTATTGACACCTTTTATGGTATTTTTATGTATTGTACTTTTGAGCCAGTACAAAAAAAACAACTATACCTTATATTACCAGTATAGTTTTATGTATACATTTAGAACATGTAAAATAAAAGCCCTTTCTCTTATGCACAATGAAACCCTATGTTGTTCTAATTGTAATAAATAATTATCACTGCATGATACAACTCAGGTCATTTGAGTCAAGTGTGTATACCCCTGATTCAAATATCTACTGTGTTTGTGTGAACCATATAAGAAGAAATCTATGTATATATCCATGTAACATGACAGGGTTTCTGTCATACTTGTCACCAGTCTCTGTTTTAATGGAAAAGGAGGCTAAAAGAGGGCCTACAAAACAGACACATAGGTAAAAATGATAAAACTACTTATAAATTTCTTTCATAAAACACATCTTTTTAATTACATTCTGCTAGTTCCCCTTTGCTTTGTAGCTTGTGCTGCTGATGTATTACAATGGAGTGGATGTCAAGGTGTCACACAGGGACAATAAGAAGGAAATGAACGACGATGCATTTGCATTTGTTCTAGCACAGCAATGCTTTATGTCTGCTTATTAAGTCTGCTTTCTTCCAGACCCGCTCTGTCCTATTCTTAACACTTCTTCATAATGTCTCTCTTTTTTTTTTTCTTTCTCTCTGGGATATAGCCATCCCCAGACTGAGACTTCACCAATGGCATCTCCTGATCCACAACGCCAGGAATGGTTTGCTAGATACTTCACTTTCTAAAGACAACATTTGATTCTGTTTCTCTTTCTATCGTGGCACAGCTTTGATGTGGACTGTTTGTAAGAGCATGACCTTGACCAAATCCTTATGTGATCAAGCTTTGCCGTAAATACTGTTTGTCAAACACTGTGACTGAGAGTTATTCATCTCCAATTGAAAATGCACTGTACCAGTTCATTTATCTTATACTTTGTGTTCCTTTTTCATTTAGGTGAGTGATAACTTATTTTTATGACTTCTTTTTTTCTTTGGACAATTTTGGTAAAGATCTATCTATTAGAATTACTGTGCTACCTCCTTGTACAACCTATTCCTTTTTTTCTGTAGTAACACGTTGTTTCCAGAAACTCGAATATTGCGCTATAACGTTGCTTCAGTACTAGAATGAGTTACAATACATTGATTTGTACTGAAGCGATATGAATGCCTTCTTAAAGAACCACCTGCCATAAAAGGGAGTTTATTGAGCTTAATCTTAGTTTACGTTGAATTACTTTTCATAGTTTGACACCAGAAATAACAATGTGCCTGGAGTCAGATTCTCAGCTTCTGATTGGTATGTATATACTATGTATGGCAATTGTATTCCTATTGTAATAACATCCAACCCTATATCCCAGTGTGTTATTTCCTATGGAAGTCACTTTTCTGATTAAAAAAAAAATATTTTTTTCTTATAAGAATATACCTGGTTTGTGATTTTATTGAAATGAGTTGTGGCAGTATCGTATATGAATATTTGTATTACATGATGTGTTCTGTAAACGTCTAAGCTAAAGGATATTTTTTTAGTCTAAGACACAAATTTCTAATACATTTCATTAATAGATTTGTATTAATAATCTCACATACCTTCCTACATATCAAAAAGAAAATAAACTCATCAAAACCAGGATAACTGATATACATTTAAATTAATATGTTCAAAAGTGCATTAAATATTAAAAACTAAAAAGAATAATCACCCTTTTAGTTTTTTACTAGTTTGAAGCAAATACATAGGGTTCCATTGCCACTGCATTGACCAGAAAGTGGCAAAGCTTTTTCAACTAATCCTGGTCTTTCCATTATTACTCTGTGCTGTTGAAATCCTGCAAACACAGCCGGTATTTCTGAGCCATGTAGTTCAGGTAATAACTTTCTTTGGAAATCTGCATTTTCATTCAGAAAAAAAAAGAATATATATGAACTGCTTGCGCAGCTGGAAGTAGTTTCATTCATGGTGTTTCATTAATAAAAGTACCATCAGTTGTGCTGCTGATATACAAGTTTTCTTAATGTTGTTCTTCCTGCACCATCTTATACTATTTTTAGATGCATGTGCGTAAAGTGCAGAATGGCATTGGATCCTGATCTGATGCCATCATGTACAGCAGCACATATAGCTGTAAAACAGAAATGAGCAAATTGGGCAAAAGTGATAGACATGAGCGTTTCCAAAATAAAGTATTTAATTCTGAAGGGAAAACAAAACATGTTTCTGGAATCATGCAGGGAAATCAGATGCATTGTAGCACACTGGTGTAGTGAAGCTCAAATTAGTAATGAAACACTGTGATACAGTTACATAAATATGGATTTTTGTAGTAGAAGACAGGTTTGGGCAACATATATAATAACATGCATACGAGGTCTCTCTGGAAAGTATCCAGCCATGTAATGTGAAAAATATAAACATTTATTGAAAAAGATACATGTTACAAGAAACATTGTACATATGACAATGGCCTCAGTCTTCTTTCAAGTAGGCACCTTGGGACCTCACACAACTCTCCCAGTGTCTCTTCCACTGTTCAAAACACTTTGCAAAATCCTTTGATGTAATTGACATCAGCTGCTTTGTTATATTTACCTGAATCTCATCGATGGCCTGAAATCTCTTCCCATCCTAAGGAAATTTTATTTTTTGGAAAAGCCAGAAGTCGCTGAGCGCCAAATCTTTCCACAGATTCTCGACCATCTTCAAAGCATTTGTGCCACACTTTTATTTGCACTACACTTTTTTGCATCGTCCCCCAAAGTCTTTTAAGTAATCCAAATAGTTTCCACAGAGGAATGTTCAAACTTAATGCAAAATTTGATGCAGATTCATTGTTCTACTTACTCAGTCATTTTGAATGTGACGGCCAATCGGTGACACAAAGCTCACTCAATGGCATCTAACGCCCCTTTTGACTAGTACAATGAAGACGTCATTGTTCACTCATGCACATTCCAATCCACTCTCCTTGGCTTCCAGGTTACATTAATTTTGCACAAACCATTCTCAGTATATTAACAACAGCTGGACTTTTTACGGACAGACCTCTATATCTGCCTACCTCCATATGTCATATATAGTAACCTTGTTTGAGCAGGACCTTCTTCATCTTTTAGATATCCCCTTTCAATAATTGTAAAGTGCTGTGGAATATATTGGTGCTATATAAGTTCAACAAATAATAACTTTTTAAAGGGGCATGTCCATAATAGCATTACATGTTGTTTGTAGTTATCTGGAAGAAAAGGGCAGAGTGAAGGGAAATATCATGTCTACATGGAGAAAAATTCCAGCTTACTTACATACATATTCCTTTTACTATGACACAATTCACATTCCCCCTCCCTCTAAATAATTACTTGTATATGAGAGTTAAGGCGTAAAAGTAAAATATTAGACAAAACTGTTACTGTTCAGGATTAGCACAATCAGCAAGAACACAGAAAGGAAAGCAAGCCCAGTCCTGTGATAATTATTGTGAAAACAGCATAGTTTATTTCATTAAAACGTATCCCGAGAACGAAGTGCTACCATACTCAATCTGACCTAAGGAGTGTGCAGTCTTACAATAACAAATCACTTGTTTTAAAAAATATATATTTATATTCACACAGGCCTTATTTAAACAGTGAACAATTAATTTTTTTTGAGTGTAAACCAAATTGAGAGTCACTACTGTTAGTGCATTCAGGTACAAAGCATAGCCGCTTATCAACATAATAATTTATTGTTATGATGGCTGTAGGTAGAGAAAAGGAGTGATTCCAGCAGTGTACACGGTTACAGAACTATGTCTTGCCCTGGCAGATTTATTCTCAAGTTATAGTTTACCGAAGTGTGGCAATATGAAAGTTTTTATTATGTAATCACAATAAATAAGACTGAGACCAGGGAATTATTAATTTTTTCATTAAATATGACATTGCCTAAATTATTCAGCCTAGATCATATTTTAGTGAAATCCTCCCATATTATATTGCTGTATTTGGGGATTAGGAAGTATTACTGGCATATAGAAAAATTATCATTACTAGGTGTCATTTTACTTGTTTTTAATGCACCAATGTGCCAGACATTGTGACGCTATGCATCATTTTGGTGTCATATCTGAAACAGACCACTCCAAAATGGGTCTTTTCTTATGCCAGAGCAATTGCTGCGATATTCTTGTGACATTTGTACACATTGTGGCATAATTTCTCTGACACCAGCGAATAATTATCCTCTACTTGCTATTAAACCCACATCACAAACAAGTTTGGTAACTGAAGTATTTCTTTTTGATATAAATAATAAACTATTCTAAAATATGATTATTTCACTGTGACTAGACTTGTTCAGTTTGTCCAAACAAAGTTTCCTGAGTTAGACATTTTGTTTGGGAAGTCTAACGCTCATCAATGTGATGGTTCAGTTTAGCTGAATTTAGAAAAACTGATTTGGACGCCAAACAACTCAGTGGAGCAAGAATTAATCATGAGTGGACTGCTTAAGGGGTCCAGTATGACCCTCATATTAGTATATGTCTGGTATAAAATCTTCCTTATGCTCCCACCCGCAGCTGCCCACTGTGATTAAACTAGCAACTGGGCAACTGCTGTTGCCCGGTTGCTACCAAACTCCCCATCCCATGGCGATGAGGACTTTAAGGGGCCAGGCATCGGGTGAATTGGCTAATGAAGGCTGCCTTTTAGTGGTTTTTCTTGGATATTTCATCCTCATTTGTTGAATTAAGCGCAAACAATTTTGTTTTTAGTTTATTTAATAATAATTTGCATTTACTTTTCATACCTCCAATTAGTAGTTTTTTAATCCCTTTTCCATTCACGTGTTTGGGATTTCCTTAGGTTGCTAATGCCAACTCACGTAAATAACTCTTTTTTTAATAGCTTGTGTAGAGCAGCTAACATGGAATGTGCATGATAATGTATTTTCCTTCAGACTTTGTCGTAAAACTGGAGAAGTATTGTAAGAATGGAGAGGGGCAGGAACATGGCATAACATCATATCCATCTGTGTCTCTCCTTTCACACAGCACTGGAAACTACACTGAAAGGACAGGACTGAGGACAATTCACACCACTGCCAGTTTCTAAACTCCAGGAAGAAGGGAAACAGATGGGGAGAGACACAGGAGGTTGGAGAAACATAGGAGGTGCAGGGGGAAGGGGAAATAGGCCTAAATTGGAGGAAATTGCATATCGGAAGGTGCTTAAAGGAACACATCATGTAATAGCAAGTAGAGGATAATAATAAACATGCTCGTTTTCCTGGCACTATAGTGCCCTGAGGGTGCCCACACCCTCAGGGTCCCCCTCCCGCCGGGCTCTGGGGAGAGGAAGGGGTTAAAATCTTACCTTTCTCCAGCGCCGGACGGGGAGCTCTCCTCCTCTTCCCCTCCTTCATAGCGACGTCATTAAGCTGAAGTGGTCTCGGTGCCTATTGTGGTCCTTTAAGTAGGGGATAGGGAAAGAGGCAAATGTGGATGGGAGATGAGGCAAAGAGAAACAAGTGGTGGGTAGACAAATACGGCACAAGGCGTTAATAAAAAAATAAGGGCAAGAAACAGTGGAGAGAACAAATGTGTTCCCCACAACTGGGGAAAAGAAGCACAAATGGGTAGGATATGTGGGTGTACCAATGCAGAACTGGGTGAGAGATGGGATAAAAAAAGGTAGAAGGGGGGAAGAGACACAAATGATGATAGGGTGATAAACAAAAGTGAACAGAAATGATGGATGGAGAAACATAGATAAGGAGACAAATATGATGGGAAAAATAAATTGGGTACTGGACATGCATTCAGAATCATGCACTCTTGCAACAGAAGAGTGGCTGCATATAAAGCATGACATGTATGTGTCTATGTGTGTCAGATTGTCTGTGTATCAGTGTGTAATAGTGTGTGTATGTGCCAGTGTGTATCTGTATGTCAGTGTGTGTGTCAGTGAGTGTGTGCAAGTTTGTATGCCAGTGTGTGTGTGTATCTGTGTTCATGTTAGTGTGCATGCGCCAGTGTGTGTATTTTTGTGTCAAGGTGTTCATACATGTTTGATGGCTGTGTGTGTGGGGAGGGCTATATCTGGGGAAGCCACCTCCCTGATATGTGTTTTTACATGTTGGGATTTCAATATCATACACAAAAAATGACTATATACCATGTTTCTGGTTTTAATGGTAATAAAAAAAATATAACAAAATGAAGTTAGAGAGTTAGAATTTTTTTCTTTCTCTTCTTATATATATATATATATATATTTTATTCTTTATTTTTTTTTTGTCGTGCAGGTGATTACAAGACAACGTAAAACGCCACAACAGCGTAAATAGAGACACACATGCTAAGCAGTGGCAATAAGAATGGCACATTTTTCTTTTCCTTTTTTTCCCCTTTTGGTAGACAAACAAGTTAAATGTAAAGGTTAAGTATCGTAAGATATAAATGTAGTATTAGAGGCATCTCGCCCCAGAGGGAGTTAGGACATGTGCGGTTTAGTATTTGCATTGGAGTAGAGAATGCCAGCTGCCTTAGCGACATGTAAGCCTGAAGGTAGGTATATTAGAACAGGTCGCCATAGGCTATCACCCATGTGCTAAAAGAGGGTCGATACGTCAAAATGGGGGTGACTTGGGTCAGGGGTGTGGGGTAAGGATAGTATGGGGGATTATACCCCATTTGCCAGCAGGTACATCTAGGCTGTACATAAAGGTGAGCCTCTAGGGGCACTCAGCATATTATAGCTTGAGAAAAATAACATATAAAATAGTGAAACTTAATGTATGAGTGATAACATTAACATTGATATTGAGGGGCAGCAGAGGTTGCCTGCAGTCTGTGTTCATGGTATCACTGCCATTGCGGGGCTCCCTCTCAGTGCAGCTGGCACAAAAGGTTGAACCCTGTCAGGGTCCCAGGACCTCTGTGGTCGCGATGTTGTTGGAGGAGGCAGCTCTGCTGCGTCAGCTTTCAGTCCCAGCGTGTGGAGGGCAGCAGGGATCTCTGAAGCATCCGTAATCTTTAAAGTTCCAGAGTCTCTAGGGATGATCAGGCATCGTGGAGTGCCCCACTTATATAGCACTTTGTGGGTAGCAAGCTCCTTAGTTAGCGGTTGCAAGGTTCATTGCCAGTCCAACGTGGCCTTGGAGAGATCTGGGTAGAATGTTAAAGAGTGATCCTCAAACTTATTTGGTGATTTGTTGCAAACTGCTGTCGTGAAGGTCAGGCTGTCTTGTCTGTTCTGGAAGCAGATAATAGCGTCTCTGAAGGTCTCTGCTGTAGGTTTGGGTTAAGCTGTTATTCTGTAGCAGCCATCCAACAGCATAGCTTTAGCTTGTTTGGCATTAAAGAGATTCAACAGCAGTCTCCTGAAGAAGTGGGGAATTTCAGCAGCCTCCATGTTGTTAGCTAGGCCGCGCACCTTTACATTCTTCCACCTCCTCCTGTCCTCCATAGTTGACATGTGGTCTTGAACTAGGATGTGTTCGCATTGTAACACCTGTAGTTTGGAAAGTCAAGACTGGAAAGTCGGGTTTCATGAGCCGCTGTGTTAAGCTCCGCATCGTGGAGACGTGTGGAGACTCCTCCAAGCTCCTCTTGGAACTGGCCTATGTCTCCGTTACTGGGGAGCCACCAGTAGGTGCAGGAGGCATGGGGGTATGTACAACCTGCTGGCTAGCCATCCCCATATCCGCTAGAGAAGCCTCACTGGATGATCGGGAGAGCTCGTCGGAGCAAGGCACCATGACAGGTCTCTGCGGCCTCCACAACAGCTCGCTAGGGTTTTTTTGGGTCTGTATTTCTTATTTTTGCAATCCATCATCGTGAGCACGGTTCCCCTTGAGTTTGGGAGTCTTTGGGTGCGTAAAATCCGCTTTATTCAGCGTTTAGGCTCCATTGAGCGGGGAGCACACCAGAAGCACGTCTGCTCGGCTCAGTTGTTGGCTCCGCCTCCCCTCTTTTGATATATATTACATGATGCCACTTAGACTGCTTCACAGATAGTGTGACATGATCAGGAGCTGTGTTAGAGAGATTAGTCCCTTGATTTGTTGAACTGCAACCAAACTGCATGAATTCAGCCTATCATCACTGCCAGGAGAGGCCTGAAAGTAATACACAAAATACTATTATCCGGTGTCCACACTTCACTCCCACTTTTATCGAAATGTGGTCATCTGATAATTGTATTTTTGTGGAGGACATTGAGATTATCCAGAAATGCTGTAGCTGTTTTTGCATTTTCAAAACTTCCTCTCATTGAAGTGGTCTGGGTGAAGTGACTCTGTCCTCTTAACTGCATAGCTTCGGATCAGTCAGAGTGCTCATGATTCCCATCCCTCTGCACTGAAATCACCTTTAATCGGGACGTGAGCTTTAGAACTGGACCATGGAGCAATACAAGAAGGTTGTCTGGTCTGATGAATCATGTTTTCTTTTAGATCAGGTGGATGGCTGGGTTTGTGTGCGTTATCTACCTGGGGAAGAGGTGGCAGCAGGATGCACTATATGTAGATGTGAAGAAGACAGCTCGGCAGAGGCAGTTCTATGCACTGGGTAGTGTTAAAGTTTGTTCTGCGGAAAGTCCTGATCCGGGACTGAAACGTTGACCTGTTTTTCTTGTATCTGGAAACTCTGATGGAGTCTTGAAACTTCTACTTTTGATGGAAAAAAGTTGAATTAATACTACTACAAGCTATGTGTGGAGACTCCTCAAAGAAGCATACATTATTTTGCTAGGATAAGACCAGTCTAAAATGAGTTACATTGAAGTTGTGGCAGGCTTATGTAATGTATGATCAATACGTCAAAGTACCACATCCACCTCCCTGAAAAGGCAGTGTGAACTGGATTAAAACTGGAAATAAAACAGTTTTATTCAACCACCATTAAAAACAAGATTTATTATCAAAATATACAGACTTTCAGCTCAACAGAACAAATGTTTTAAGTGGTTTCCCCAAATTAAACTGAAATTGCAACTTATAACGACTTCTCCCTACGGAAAAACATTGGATTGGCTAAAAAACGATATTCTGATGATGTCACCAAGGAGGCTGATCTGGGATGGGGCCAGCATCTTTGGACCCGCGCGATGCTGAAAATAAGGTGAGTTTTAACATTTTCTAAGTGGGGAAAGTCACATAAATGGTGGATTAAACACTATAGGATCAGGAATAAATGTTTGTGTTCCTGACCCTATAGTGTTCCTTTAGTCTCCTAGATTTCCTGGTACTCTAATTAGTCCATCTTGACTTCCATTTTCTTAAGTTTTCAGTGTAAGAGGATGCTAAGCAGCTCCAGAGCATCACCGAGCCACCACTATGCTTAACTTTAGGTAGAGTGTTCTTTTCAGCATATGCTTTGTTCTTTTTTTCTCCTGACATACTGCTGATCCATTGGGCTGAAAAGTTCCAGTTTTGTTTCATCTCTCCACAAGACAGAATCCTAAGCCTTCAGTGGCTTATTTATATGATTTACAGCATACTGGAGCCAACTTTTCTTGAGCTCTTGGTTCAGTAGTGGTGTACGTCTTGGAGTTCTGGCATGAAAACCTTCTGCGTTTAATACACACCATACTGTGCTCACTGAAACCACCATGCCTGCTGCCACCAAGTTTTGCTGCATGTATTTTGCAGTCACTCGAGGATTTTTTACAACCTGCCTTCATAGAAATATGGTTGCAATGATTGATAGCTTCCTTTCACTGCACTGTCCAGGTAGTGTAACCACTCCTCCTTCAACTTTGAACTTGCGTACTATGCTTCCAACGGTGTTTCTAGGAACATTCGGTGCCTTTTCTATCTTTTTGTAACCTTTTCCTTGTTTGTGAAGGGCGATGATCTCTTCTCTTAATTTTGTGAACCATTCTTTTGACATGGCCATATTCCTAACATGCAGTCACACGTGACACTCAATAAACCCCTACCCAGTTCAGGTATTAAAGTGTTCTAGTTCAAGCGAAACTAATGAAGCTGTAGATTAGTTGAATCATGTGTGTTTAAGCATATGCCTATTTTGCATATTTGTGCTATTGTGAAGGATACTATCCAGGGGGTTAAATAATTTTGAGAGGGAGAAGTAGTTTTAAGTTGCCTTTTCAGGAAAACCACTTGAAGCATTCATTGTTGTGTGTGAGCAATTTCAATTGCTTTTGTTTGATTTGCTCATTCCAAACAGCTGAAAGTCTGTACATTATGACAATAAAACTGATTTTCAATGATGGTTAAATAATTTTGATTACAATTGTATATATTGAGGTGTTGTTGTTCATTCCAGTCGCCTGAGGCAGCACCCAGTCCAAAGGACACTCTTGTGGGAACCGTTCAGCAGGCGATAGAAAACAGGCCAAAAATTTGTATAACAATAAAAAAAATGCATTCTTGAATAGGGACCCCTTTCATGAATGCATATGTAGAGAGCAAAACCAATGCATTCTGAAGCCATCAGATTCTGAGTAGAGGACTCAAATAACATATGAAACATGAAGTGTTGCATAAGCCCATCACCTGAAGCAATGCAGAACCCAGGCTGGAGAAGGAACCATGGGCATGGGTTCCCCCTAGACCAGAGAAGTCACTGTGGGCATGGGGGAAATGTAAACCATTTACGTAGTAATATAATAATGCCCCTAACCCCCCACTACTGCCCCTAACCACACACTATTGACCCTAACCCTCTACTACTGTCACTAACCCCCAACTATTGCCCCAACCACCCAACACAGGTCCTAACCCCTCACTACTAATGCTCCTAACCACCCACTACTGCCCTTAACCCTCTACTAATGCCCCTAACCTCCCACTACTGCCCCTAACCACATACTATTGGCCCTAACCCTCTACTACTGCCACTAACCCCCTACTATTGCCCCAACCACCCACCACAGGTCCTAAGCCCCTAGCCACCCATCGAAGATCCTAACCCACCATTACTGACCCTAACCCCCCACTATGCCCCTGCTCCCCTACCACTGCCCCTGACCCCCTGCTACTGCCCCTGACCACCCGCCCCGCCCCCCAACGCAGGTCCTAACCTACCACTTAGCCCCTAAACACTCACTTCAGCCCTTATCCCTCCACTACAACTTATAATCCCTTATTTAATCCTCTAACCACTCACTACACCCCCCTAACTCCTCACTACACCCCCACTGCAGCCCCTATACCACTACCCATAACATCCACTACTGTCCCTATCCATCACAACAGCCTCTTACTTTAAACCCTCACTACAGCACCTAAACTCCCCCACCCCCCAGCTATCTTGGGCTGAGGGGGAGATAACTTGAATCTTCCTTTCCATCTTGTACTAAATGGAAATTACACTACTTCCTACATAAATTATCCACACATTACACATTGCCACGCATAACACTCAGAGCGGCCGAAACGTATCACTCACAGCTTCTCACACTGCCACACATACCGCTCACAGCTACCCACACGCAGATACTGACAGCTATGCACACATTACACAGCCTAATACATCACGCACAGAAAGCCAAAACATTCACTCCACACATAGCTATACCACGTTCATCCACCCTACACAACAGACACAGCCACACCCACACCACACATCCGCTCAACATTTTGAAAATATTCACATTACATATAACATAGGGGAAAAATTTCCTGGTGCATACCCTAATAAAATGGGCTGCGCACATGTGGCGGCTTTACTGGAGTCTGGGCAAATGAGCTGCCCAGGCAGACCCAGCAAAGACCGTTAATACTGGCCAGATGGTCAGACTGATGTAGAAGCAATCCCTCAGGGATTGGGCATATGTGATGTCATGACATGGGTGGATCATATGGGTAGGACATTGTGATGTCACTACGTGGGGGGGAGGCAAACAAATTTTTTGCCTACGGCGGCAAAAATCCTTGCACCGGCCCTGTCCTTATGTTATTCAATTAGTGTGCCTACCTTCTTAATTATATTGCATCCTTAATATTATTAAACAATACGGTCAGCTGACCTGCCAGTTCCAATTTAAATTGTTTATAAAAAATGTTGGAGAAGCCATCTGGTGGCATGTTCAAATCCTCCAATTTTGTTTTTATCTATTTCTCAGGTAATCACTAATATTTTCCAAGGAGGAAGAACCATTGGTGAGATTATATAGTCCCTTGTAAAATTTATTGAAGCCTTTACCAACTGACTTTGGACTTTTATATATTTCTCCTTCATATATCAATTTGGCAATCCTTGAGCCAGCCGTTCTTTTTCTGAGCCTACTTGTAAGCATTTTTTCAGCCCGAGAAGTTAGCTTTTTCTATTAAAATATTTCTAATAGAGGAGATCTTAGTAATTTGTTCAGTAACTCATAAAGAGGGAGTGCTTTTATTCTCCTTTGATAATTTACTGAGCTCAACATACAACTGGTTTTAAGGAGCGACCTTTTCTCTTTTTAATTTCAAAGCCTAAGTTTATCAAATGACCCCTTATTACGTTCTTATACACACATCAAATGGTGTCATTAGAGACATCTTCCCTGGTGTTTTCTTCAAAGTATAGTTTTGTCATGTCTTTCAGATAATCCAGATTTTCCTTCACTCTCAAAAGTGTCTCATTCGAGCACCATGATGACCGAGTTTTCCCTCTACATCCTATAAATTTGTCAGGAATAAGAGCCGAATGATCTGTCCAGACCACATCCATGATACTAGATCTCTCACGAGATTAAAAAACTACCAGATCTGTGAAAAAATAATCTATTCTGGAATAGGATAGACGTGGTAAGTACTCATAAATAACCTAAACTTAATGTAGTTCATCACTTAGTAATGAGGTCATAATGCTGAGTGATGACATCATAGTCATATACATAAGGGACAAGAAGGTGATACTTTCTCATTATAACATCTAAACTCTGATAACTAATGGTGACTCCAAGTGCATAAGGTATTTTTTTCTATCTGTTTCCGATCAACTCGCATTTTTGAAAGATGAAAAAAAGATACAGCATTCTGTAATCTGGATTTGAATCTAGACAATCAAATTTATCCAAGTGCAGCAGAAGCAACATTGTTTGACCTAAAGAGTTGAAGTACTTTGTCCTGGGATTCATGGGTTACTACTAACTTTACACAGAGTTTTTGTGTTCTGTGTTAAAGTGGTGTGTGTGGGACATCTCACTCTATTATACATAGTGACAATTTTTTAAAATCTAACAAACTGTTTTCTTTTCATCAACCAAAGGACGAGTTTGATTTGAATAGTTCAGATGCCCCAATATATAAGACAATGATTAACACCATTAGCGATAGATGTGGACTTTCCGGACAGGATCTTGCTAATTGTAAATTGTAAATGTCCACTATGATAAAAAATAACTTTCAGATCCTGCCCGTAAACAAACTGTTTCTATTTGTTACACATTTGAAACAAACTTAAATCAATTGTTAAATTGGAAATTATATTAGACAAAGAATACGAGGTAAGGTATTATAAGCATTTATAACATTTTGCACCATAATAATTTACTGAAGATATTACACATACATTTCCAGACGATTATTTTGTATTATTATTCCAGTTTTATTTTTGTTTATATAATATCGTAACATTTTTATGTCATTAATATTGTTCATTATATTGTTAAAAAAATAAAAAATAAAATAAAAAGTGGTGTGTGTGTGTATATGTAAATCTATTTCCTGCGAAGCGACACTTATCCTTTAACCCCTTAAGGACACATGACATGTCATGATTTCCTTTTATTCCAGAAGTTTGGTCCTTAAGGAGTTAAAATGTTCTCACTAAGAAAAAAAATCTCTAAAATCCTGCATATAGACCTGTAACTGGTCGTAATCACGTAAAACAGTTCCCTGACTATACATATGTTTATCACGTAAATCAGGTCTTAAAAGTTACTCACCACTGTAAGCTATAACATATACACCAAAGTTACATTTTTACTCGCCGCAAATGTTGAGCCCTGGCATAAATGAGCCTCCAGTATTGAAGTTTCCCTTTGCTGAGCATTGGAATAAATCTTATAATAATGTTTGGCCAAGCTTGCTCCCAGAATTGTCATGACTTTCAGAGAAGCTAGTATATAAACAAAATTAATATTAATTACTTAAAATTGCCTCCATAACTTTACCAGTCCCTCACCCCCACCACCCTCAACCTCTTACCCTCCCTGCTCAGTCCGCTAATGACAGAAACAGGGCATCATTATCAGGGCCGCCATCAGGGCATGACAACCATAACGGTTGTCATGGACCTGGCGGTCCTGGGGGGACCCGGACTGCTCAGGTCGTCCCGGGCCCCACATTCAGTGGCGTACATACCAGGGTCACAGGGGGCCCGGCCGCCCTGCGACCTAATATGTATGCCACTGTGGCCAGCCTCTTCTCCTGGGGGGCCCAGCAGCCGGTCACCTCAGGGCCCCCCGAGGCTGGCCCTGGTGTAACCCGGCGGGAGGGCTGGCGGGCGCGAGGGAGCTCTCTCTCCTGAGTGCTTCCTCTTCAGCTCCCTCGCGCACCGCACTGATGCCGGAGCCGGAAGATGATGTCATATTCCGGCTCAGGCATCAGTACACTGCACGCGAGGGAGCTGAACAGGAAGCCCTCAGCCAGGGAGAGTGCTCCCTCGCGCGCCCGCCAGCCCACAGGACCGGCCGCCGGGTGACACCACTGGACCCCAGGGAATTTCCTCAGCACTCCCAAAGGTAGGGAGGCTGGGGGGATGAATTTTTTTTTATACGTGTGTGTGTTAGTGTTAGAGTGTGTGTGAGTGTGTTAGTGTGTGTTAGAGTGTGTGTGTGTTAGAGTGTGTCAGTGTGTTACTGTGTGTGTCTGTTACTGAGTGTGTTAGTTTGTGTGCGTCTGTTAGTGAGTGTATGTCTGTCACTGAATGTGTGTCTGTCAGTAAATGTGTGTGTCTGTTAGCTAGTGTGTATGTGTGTCTTAAGCACTTACCTTTCTCCAGCGCCGGACTCCCTTGGCGTTGGGGATCTCTCCGCCCTGATCCGCATCTCAGCTCCGAATGTGCATGCATTATACACTAACATTTACACACACTATTCACTAACATTTACACACACTATACAGTAACATTTACACACACTATACAATCACATTTACACATGCTATACACTAACATTTACACACACTATTCACTAACATTTATACAAACTATACACTAACATATACACACAATATTCACTAAAATGTACACACACTATATGTAGTCACTATACACACATTACATCGACTACACAAAGACACACTCTGCATCCACACACTGTATTCACTAAACACTACATCCACTCTGCATTCACTACACACACTACATCCACTACACAAACATACTCTGCATTCACTATACACATTGCATTTAATACACACAAACACTACATCCACTACACAAACACACATACACACTCTGCATTCACTATAAACACACACTACATCCACTACACAAACACACAACCTGCATCTAATATACACCTCATACATTACACAAATGTACAATTTGCATCCACTATACACACTGCATCCACTATACACACACAACAGAATCAGTACAGACACTGCATCCCTGTGGGCGGACTCGGGGGGCTGGCGTGGGGGGGCAGCACTTTGGGCAGACTCGGGTGCAGGCACCGGGGGACCCAGACCTTGAGCTGTGTCAGGGGCCCTAAAATTTCTGATGGCAGCCCTTTTCATTGTGCAGCAGCAGTAGAGAGAGAGAAACCTGATACCGGAGCCTGCTCTGCATGATCACACAGCAGTTGCCCTCTCTTTTCCCCTTGTCAGGAAGTTGCAAGGTGAAGAGCTTGAAATGGCTCATGTATAAATTTGTCAGGCATGCCCAATGCACTTTTCCAGCATTCCTGGGGATGAAATTACTGATTGGTTAGATCTTTGCCACACCTGCAGTGGCTGAAGAAAGCATAAGAAAGAAGAAGCATGTAAACAAATTACATGCATAGTGAATGAACTGGCTCATTCAAAGCTAAAGCTTTTTGAATGAGACTGCGGTCTCAAAGTGATGTATGATATAAATTAGCAGAAAAAACATCTAATGCATTAACCAGGAGTAGATACATACAAAATAAAACAACCCATGCAGTTTGGGGGGTAAACCTACTAAACAGTGAGTCTGAGAGGTGTCAATATATTGGGGGGAAAAAATAGCCCCCAACGTTTTGGTAGGATTGCCTTTATTAACCCCTTAATGCCGTTACAGCGTTCTATGCTGTCCCCATTTAAATGGGCTTTAAAGCTGTCGCAGCGGCATAGAACGCTGTAAGAGCTTAAGCCCCCAGGAGGTCCACGGTACTACCCTCCGCCGCAATCCTCTTCGGGAGGACTGCCTGACAGCCTAGGCAGCCCTCCCACGGCAAATCAGGCCCCCGGGGACCATGTGATTGCTCTCAAAGAGCGAGCACATGGCCCCCTATAGCTGGCTGTGGATCTGCCAGCAGGGAGACTGTCTAGGCTGTCAGACAGTCCCCCTGCTGGTGGGTAGTGTAAAAAAAAATTATTAAACATGTTTAAAATAAATTAAATATAGATATATATATTATATGTAATATATATATATATATATATTAATAATATACAGATAAAGATTAGACTAGGCTTGCAAAAAACACTTTTAAACAAGTAAATTTACTACTTTTTTGTTTTTCAAGCACATTTATTTTGACACTTTCACTACGTCATAGGCGTGTGCAGCCTATTGTATAAGGGTGTGCACCCTAAAGCACAAACACACATGCCGCATATATATATATATATATATATACACACACATATACTGCTGTGTGTGTGTGAAAGCGCTGTGTGTGTAAGGGTGCTGTTAGTGTGTGTGTGTGTGTGTGTGTGTGTGTGTGTGTGTGTATGTGTATGTGAAGGTGCTGTGTGTAAGGGTGCTGTTAATGTGTGCTGTATGTATGTGTGAAGGTGCTGTTAGTGTGTGTGGGTGCTGTTAGTGTGTTCTGTGTGTGTAAGGTTGGTGTGTGTGTGTGCTGAGCTCACCGGGTCCTCTCCTGCCTCCCTCCCTGCCTGTGGGTCGGTGAGGGAGATCTTTGATCTCCCTCACCGGCCCATGGAGGGAGGCAGATAATGTGTGCCGCGAGGATTAGGGTGTGCCCAGACACACCCCGTGCGCACGCCTATGCACTGCATTTATTTTCTTTTTGTGTGTGAGTTCTGTACCCGTATAGGGACTTAAAGTTTGTGTTTTTAATCAAGGCACCTAGCCTAATACCTGTTTAGTTAATTCAAACAAGGGTAATAGGATTAGTATGGGTCTGGTTTTTTGCAAGCCTAGTCTAATCTTTATTTTGGGTTATGCCCTAATTACCCTACAACCAATACAAACTTGGCGTCAGATTTCCTCTCGCTAACTCTGTCTATCTTCATATAGTAATAATAATATATATACATCATATATATGTAACGTCATACGTAGTGTATTTTAATAATATAAGTACATATATTAGTAATAAAAATAGAATGAAGTTACATATACATAAGATATATATATATATATATATATTTATTTATTTATTAGATTTATATATATCCGTAAAATTACAATAATAAAATAAAAATTTTTTTTAAATGAAAATAAATTATATATACACACATATGTAATTTTATTCTAACTGTATTTTGTTATTAACATATATATATAGGTAACAAAATACACTTAGAATGACATTCTATATTTATCTATCTATATATAAAATACAATTTAAATACATATATGTATATATATTAAAATTCTACGTGTATATTTAAGTAATCTTTTAGCATAATTATGTGATTTTATTAATTAAAATTTGACTGACATGCCTGACAACCCAGGCAGAAAGTGCAGAGAATTTAATTTTCAAGCACAATATTTAACCCTGTAACTTTCCAAGACACCATGAAACCTGTATATGGGGGGGTATTGTTTTACTCTGAAGACCTCGCTGAACACAAATATTAGTGTTTCAAAACATTAAACTGTATTACAACGATGATATCGTCCGTGAAAGTTAAATTTTTTGCATTTTTCACACATAAATGGCACTTACACTCACGATATAATTGTTGTGATACATTTTACTGTTTTGAAACATTAATATTTGTGTTCAGCGAAGTCTCCCAAGTATAACAGTGCCCCCCATGTACAGGTTTTATGGTGTTTTCAAAAGTTACAGAGTCAAATATAAGGCTTGCATTCAGTTTTTTCACATTTATATACACCAGATTGGTTATGTTGCCTTTGAGATCGTATGGTAGCCAAGAATGAGAATTACCCACATGATAGCATACCGTTTGCAATAGTAGACAACCCAATGTATTGCAAATGGAGTATGTCCAGTCTTTTTTCGTAGCCACTTGGTCACAAACACAGGCCAAAATTGGCATTCAAATTAGATTTTTGCATTTTTCACACACAAATATTAACACTTACTTAATAATTGAAGTAGACAAGAACTCTAAACATAAAGAAATTCTAGATCTGTTTAATAAAGAAAAAAAAAGGAAAATTATTAATTTCAATAATTTTGTGAATAAGATGTAATCCTCACGACCCCCAGCCAAGGGTTTAACCAAGCTGTACTTCTCACTACCCTCAGCCAAGGCTTCCAATAAGCTGTACTTCTCACTACCCTCAGCCAAGGCTTCCAATAAGCTGTACT
The DNA here is from genome assembly GCA_933207985.1 of Pelobates cultripes. NCBI lineage: Eukaryota > Metazoa > Chordata > Amphibia > Anura > Pelobatidae > Pelobates > Pelobates cultripes. Next base: position 258,533,270 of record OW240913.1, read on the forward strand.
CCTCACTACCCTGCTTCCAATAACTTCTCACTACCCTCAGCCAAGGCTTCCAATAAGCTGTACTCCTCACTACCCTCAGACAAGGCTTCCAATAAGCTGTACTCCTCACTACCCTCAGCCAAGGCTTCAAACAAGGTTTACCTCTCACTATGCCCAGACAAGGAGTCAAACAAACTGTACTTCTCACTACACAGTTTGCCACCCCTTGTCACACCCACCTACGGGCGTGGGTGGCCATTCGCTCACGTGCTGATTTGTAAACACATAGAACTGAAGGCTATGTGAAACTTGTCTGCGACACAGCCACCATTTTGGACCAGGGCGGGTGTGACGAAGGTATATATTTTTAAACCTATTATTTTTATTGGGTACTATTATATCCTACCGTTACATCCTTAATCATGTGAAATACAATATGGGGGGGGGGGGTCTTAGTTTGTTTATATCCTGTAGTGCTAGACATGTGAATGGGGAAGGCGTGCCCAATGTAAAGATGTCTGCTCCCTGAATGCCCAGTGAGAGCGAGGCGTGGAACGCAAGGCCTGGCTGCTCGTGCGCAGTGCAGCTCCCTGCCTGGGATTCCAGCTGCAGGTAGGCAATGTGACAGAGGAGCACTGGGGACCAGTGACACTGTGCGGAGGGTAAGTGCAGGGAGTGGAAGCAGCATCACAAGGGCTGTAGATATGGGGTGTTCAGACAGTACCATGGTTGGTCTTTAGATTAGTCAGTCATACATTGATACCTCCCTGGCAATGGACTCATATTAAATTGGACAGAACATGTGAGTTGGGTTTGTCACAATTAAAATGTCAGTGGTTCCCTGTATGTACTAATAATGTACATTTCTGCCAGTCGTTCAATTTAGGGGTCTCTTATTGTTATATTTCCAGTACAATCTGCTAACTTTGGGTTATATTGTTGTTGTTTTTTTATTTAAAGGAGGTAGTCATGCAAATGTCATTAGCACTGTTATTGTGACATTATTGTAGAACTAAAGTGTACATTTGCTAAAGGGTTATATAGAGGAAATACACAAACTTTTGTTTGCATTTATGTCTGTGTGTAATGATGTATCCTAAGTAGTTCTCTCTGCTCTTATATGTTTTTCATGTAGAAAACTAACCACTAGAGGGGGTCTCTTGGAGGGAAAATGAAAGTATCCATAACTACTATTGAAGCCTTTTTTACCTCAAAAATCCCCTCCCAGCATTTCCTTATTCAAACATGTACATTGTGGAAACAATAAAGACGTTAAAAGCAGCTCTATCACTTTGCGGGTTTTCTTTTCCAGTTAATCCCCCCCCCCCTTTTTTTTTTGTTCCTCTATATAGTTTTGTTTTTTTTTTTAATTAAAGATGAATTTTAGTTCTACATAAGAAAAAGTAGGGACTTGTTGATTGTTGGATTTTTTTTTGGTTCAATAAACCTGCTGAAGGAGAGCTGGGCAGCACTGTGGTAGCCTCAGCAATTGGAAACAGGTGAGAATAACGTAATTTTTTGGTGTGTGTGTGTGTGTGCGCAAAACTGGGGCGGGTGACACACCTATTTTAGAACTAGGGAGAGAAGTAGGAATGCACCGAAATTTCGGCAGAAAAATGGGGCCTATCCCATTTCAGCCAAAAAGTGGTCATATCTGCCGACAATTACACGTGCTGTCCTGCAGTTTGTCTTAGTGCACGTGGAAGCTGATTTTACCAGTGACCCAGTCCGCGCTGCTTTCAGCGGAATCAAAACGAGACAAGCCTTATACTCTAGCATGGCTCCTTGGGCTGTGGCTGCAGGGGCCACATAGCACAGTGACTGGCTACGGGCTGCCCTGTGTGTGCTGAGCTCCTGTGTGAGGCACCATGGAGGCCGCCGGACCGAGCACCTGATCGCACCAAGCGAGGATCCTGCCCGCTATGCCGAATGTGAAGAACAGCAAGGGGAGGAAGAATAAGAAGACGAGCAGGAGAACGGGGCTGTGGCTGCACCGATCTGCGCAGGAGCCGTAGTCACAAGCTCTGCAACCGGACAGTGTGCATGGCCGCACCGTCTGCAGAAACCAAGAACGATATGATCAGCCTCCGAAGTCCGGCTGGGCCGGGCTAGACAGGGTTAATTTGGCATGCATTGACTGAGAGCCACTGAAAGCCCCGGACACAGTTGGATGAGGTGCACAGTCCGATGGGGGGCACAGTCCTATGGAGTCACAGCTCTCTGGCTGGATGGGGGGCACAGTCCTATGGAGTCACAGCTCTCTGGCTGGATGGGGAGTACAGGCCTATGGGGGGCAAAGCTCTCTGGCTGGATGGGGAGCACTTGTCTCTGGGTGGATGGGGGGCACATGTCTGTGGGTGGATGGGGGGACAGCTCTCTGGCTGGGTGGATTGGGTAACATCGGTCCAAGCAGGACTCACTGAGCTGTCAATCAAGCTTGTTTGAAGTCACAGCTTGATGTCATATAAATACTTACTATTTTAAAATAATTTCGATAAAAAAGTCATTTTCGGCCAAGGGCATCCTGAATTTTCGGTTTAGGTTTTGGCCCAGAAGTTTCATTTCAGTGCATCTCTAGAGAGAAGAGCTTTGGATTGGTGAGGTCATCAGGACTGCAGATCTCAGCCCAGGAGGAGGAGCTGTAGCACTGAGACCAGGATGTAAGGTAAGTAAATCTTATCCCGTGGGATGATCACACCTATATAGGTGTGGGAAGATTATAGCATTCAGAACACGTTTGTATTCCTAACAAGATAGTGTTTCTTTATGCAAAGTTTCATTTCATTTGCTAAGCTACACACAGTGGCGGAACTACTAGGTCACAATGGTCACTATTGTGATCGGGCCCTTAAGTTCCACTTGTCAAGGGCCCCATTTGGCAATATACTAAATGATTATGAAGTTACTGACATTGCATGCTGGGGTGGTGCCAGTACCAGGAGCGCTGACATTCTGTCCTGATTGCTCCCATGCCTAGTCTCATGGGACGGGGCTTCCGTTGCCACCCAAGACTCAACAAGGAGAGTGGTCAGTGGAGGAGCACAGTTCCGGGGACTGCAAGTGCTGGGGAATTGTGGAAGCAGGCGGTAAGCTGGGGGATTGTGGAGGCAGGCGGTAAGTTTGTGGATTATGGAGGCAGACTGCATGCTAGTGGATTATGAAGGCGTGCGAAGGGCTGGCTGCTCGTATTGTTGCCGAGCACTGAGGGAGCTGTGATGTTCCGGCTTTGCTCACTCGAACGCCGCTTAGTGTGACTGGGGCCAAGAAACGTTTTATTCCAGCATCACTAAGTGGTGCACGAGAGAGCAGAGCAGGGACATCAGTGCTCTCTCGCCGCCCGGTGAAAATATGCCCAACCAACCCACATCCACGAACATGCTGTCAGCTTCCATAAGCCCCCATCTGGTCGCTCACTGGACCCCATGTATTAAGAAAGCAATAACGTGTTTGTGTCAGTTTGTGTGAGTCTGTCTGTCATGGTGTATGGGTGTGTGTGTGTGTGTGTCTGTCTGTCTGTGTCATGATGTGTGTGTTTAGGTGACCAGAACCCTCCGTGTTTTTACTCATCAATTTATTTATTTATTTTTAATTAATTTTTTTTTTTTTACACCGCGTGCTGGTCTCTCCTCGACTGGTCCTGCTTCTATGGCTGAGATTATCAAGCTTGAGGAAGCCATAGAATTGGCTTCAAAACGCTGCACCGACCAATGCATCTCTATGGGAAACGTTCAGCGCCTCCATGCACAGTGTGGAGACGCTGAATGTAGGTGCTGCACACTGTGGAGCACTGACACAGGAAGTAACTCTAGTGACCATCTTAGTTGCTGTCACTTGGAAACAATGTAAACACTGCCTTTTCAGAGAAGCCTGCAGGGACAGGCTATAGACACTAGAACCACTACATTAAGCTGTAGTGGCCCTGGGGACGATAGTGTCCCTTTAGGAATTGTATTTTTGTTGAATATAAAGCTTTGTAAGTTTAAAAAAATCCTTGCTACTAACTTTTTTTTGTTAGCTGGCTCTTAGATTTAAATCAAATTTGTCAAGCCCTGGGTTAGAGCATCTCCAAAACAGCAAATCATGGAGGTTGTTCCCAGTTGATCCCTATTCACGATTGAAAGCACTTTTTTACTGGGGACATGAGCGTCCGTACTGGAGCATTTGAAGAAAGTTGCCTGGGCTAATGAATCACACTTTTCTTTTAGATCAGGTAGCTGGCCGGGTGTGTGTGCATTGTTTACCTGGGAAAGAGAGGGCAGCAGGGACGCACTACGGGATGAAGACAGGCCAGGGGAGGGCAATGTTCTGCTGAAAACCTTTGGTCATAGTATTGATGTTACTTGGACACGTACCTAGAAATTGTTGCAGACCACGTACATACCTTAATGGCAGTGCTGTTCCATAATGGAAGTGGTCTCTTACAGCAGGAAAAGCACCCTGACACACAGCCAATGTTGTTTAGGAATGGTTTGATCAACATGACAATTCAAGGTATTGCCTTGGCCTCAAAATTCCCCAGATCTCAATCCGATTGAGCATCGGTGGAATTTTATGGAAAAAAAATCTGATCCATGGAGTCACCTTATTTTTTCCTTTTTTTGTATAATAAATAAGCATTTATATTTGTATACGTTACATCAAATTAAAGCCGTTTTTGTCCTTTAAAAAAAACAAAAACGGTATACATGTTATGTGTTGGTACAATAAATTAGTCAAATGCAAATTGCAGTTGAATGCAAAACGCAAAAATTGCTTCTGTCCTTAAATGCAAGACAAGCTTTTGAAGCTGTGTCCTTAACCCCTTCACGCCGTTACGGCGTTCTATGCCGTCCCGCTTTAATTGGGCTTTAAAGCCATTGCGGCGGCATAGAACGCCGTAACGGCTTTGAGCCCTGGAGTGCCCGGGATACTTACCTACCCGGCGCTCTGCTTCGGGAGGACTGCCTCACAGCCCAGGCAGCCCTCCTGTAACCGTGGCTGGTTCCCTTATTTACCACTATAATGTCTTAAAGCATAGAACTTAGTAGGGCTAACCATACAGATATCTTAGCCATAATTTTATATAGTGTAAGAGATCCTCTATTTAACATATATAAATAATTGAGAATACAATATAAAATAAGGATTGTCTTGGAAGTAATAGTTTTGTCTTTTAGATATTTATTATATAAAAATATAAACATATAAAATCCATTATAGCAGAGTTTATAAGATTAAATTACATGATTGCAAATATCATTAATAGGTTAACATACCCTTCTGAACATGTCATCATGTCAGCCTCTATGTCATTTTAAAATGGAGCAGCGTCTGTCTCCAAGTCTCTCCTCTGTGTCTTAACATTTAAAAGTACACCTATTTATATCTTAGTTGTCTCCATTTTAGGATTACCGTAGTTCATATATGAAAAAGTAACACTTCTTTTACTTTATTCATTTTAAGACCTCCCTTAATTTGGCAAACATACAACGCCATAACTAAAGGGTGCATACGTCATGGAAATGTTCCTAACTTTGGCCAGTGTTTTCGACTAAGTGGCTACTAAAAAAGACTGGACATACCCCATATTGAATACCCTGGGTTGTCTACTTTAAAAAAAAAAAAATGTACATGTGGGGTGTTATTCAGAGATGTATGACAGATAATAGTGTTACAATGTCACTATTGATACATTTTAAAAATGTAAGTTTTGAAACTGCACTATCCTACTTGTACCTATAGCCCTATAACTTGCAAAAAATGTAAATACTGGGTATTTTTAAACTCAGGACAAAACTTTGAATCTATTTTTTTTCGTTCGCTTTTGTAGATGAGTAAAAGATTTTTCAAGTAAAAACATGTATTTTTTTTTTACATTTTTCATCATATTTTTTTTATTTTTTTTAAATTAAATTACACGAGATTATATAAATAATGGTATGTAAAGAGAGCCCCTTTTGTCCTGAAAAAAACAATATAGAATTTGTATGGGAACAGTAAATGAGAGAGCGGAAAATTACAGCTAAACACAAACACCACAAAAGTGTAAAAAGAGGCATGGTCGCAAATGTACAACATCGCAAAAACAGTCCAGTCCTTAAGGGGCTAAATTAAATAAAAACATGTAAAAATAATAAATTTAAAAAAAAAATTATATCTATGTGAAATTTTATTCTAACTGTATTTTGATATTAATATTTATATCAAAATACACTTAGAATGAAATTGTATATATAAATAAATAAAAATAATACAAAATATACATATGTCCATATACAAAATTACATAATTATATAAATATACACGTAGACTTCAAATATATAAATATGCATATATATTTAAATTCTACGTGCGTATTTATGTAATATTTTTACATAATTAAGTAATTTTATTGATTGCAATTTGAGGGACTTGCCTGCCAACCCAGGCCGAAAATCCAGAGAATTTAATTTGCCAACACTGTATTTTACCCTGTAACTGACACCCTAAAACCTGTACTGTTTTACTCGGGAGACTTCGCTGAACACAAATATTAGTGATTCAAAACAGTAAAACATCATAGCGATGATATTGTCAGTGAAAGTGATTTTTTTTTTTTCACACACAAACAGCACTTTTACTGATGATATAATTGTTGTGATACGTTTTCCTGTTTTGAAACACTAATATTTGTGTTCAGCAAAGTCTCCCTAGTATAACAGTACCCCATGTACAGATTTTATAGCGTTTTTGAAAGTTACAAGGTCAAATATACGGGTCAAATACAACATCCAAAAAAAACCAAAAAACAGTCCAGTCCTTAAGGGTTAATGAGGTTGGTGGGAATCGGGTTGATTTAATTTTTTTGTCAATCTTTATTTTTGATGTGCTTGAGCTTAACAGACAATCTTGCGATGCCACAACAACATTCACAAGATTATTGAAAAAAAAACCAACGTAAAACAGAGCATGGCAATCATAAATACAGCACATGTTTTAAGTATATTATTGCAAACGAGATTAGGGAAATTGTGGTGTAAATTGCCACACTGTGGACTTATCGTACTAAAATAAATCGGCCCCTTCAAGTCCTCATGCAAGAAGAGACAGGCTGAAAAACACCAAATAATGTTGGAGGGCGAATCCTGCTTGCTAACTCCAAGGGGAACCTATGTGGCCTCTGAATTAAGTAGCCAGTGCGACTTTAAAGTATGCCATGCGGCAGGCTGTCTGACCCACATACATTATTTAGAATTTAATGCTTAGTCGTCTGACTGGTAATATGTTAAGGCCCTGAATAAAGGTTAGTGAAAACTCATGTTCTTGGCCTGATGAATGTGATAGCCTTTTACTACATGACAGATCAAGCATAAGTCCAGCTGAGTCCCATCTCGGAGATCGAACACCGGAGCCATGCCAAGCCAGCCCCTGGCCTGCTTCAGAGCCATCTCCCCTGCTCCACTGTCCCAGACCCAAACAAAGTCCAAGACTTTTTCTGTGGGCCGTGGCTTTTGACGTCGGTGGTGCCTATGTCGCAAAGCCCTTCGAGGGTATGGGTGTGGAGGGGGATTTTCAACCCATGTAGCTCTCTGCCCAGGAAGGCTTTTTTTCTGTCGTGTTTTAGAGGTTATGAGGTAGGTGCTCTGCTTGTCGCTCTCCCATCCGAGCCAGGAATTTCTGAAATAGTCGGTCGTATTTGGCCATAATGTCTTCGAGTTGCGGGCATGAATTAGCACCACACGGTCTCGCAGCCATTTTGGAGAATAGGCCTCCGTGCCTCTAGCTGTCGTGGTTGCCCCAGTCAGGCAAAACTTGCAGCCTCTGCAATGGGGACTGGGATATCCCACACCCGTCCAAAGGAGGGGGGGAGGAAACTGAGCCAGATAGAAGGCAATTCAAGATGATGGAGCGCAGCAATTTGGCAAGGAGCAAAGCAGCTGCCGTATACCTCGCTCCCTGCTCAGGTAGGCCCCAACTCTCCCATTGAATTTGCCCAATGTCGTACCTGTCTGCAGTGCTGGGAGGTGTCAGGGCAATGTACTGCAAGTTGCCTGCTTAAATTCAGTGCTGAAATGAAATTTTTGTTGCTAAATAGCCTAGAACTCGCGAAGCCGTAGCTACTTGCGTCCAGCTAGCATAGCGGTCCGGCCCCGTCCCCCCCCAACCTGGTTTGTTTTTCAGATAGGTAGTAAAGGAGGGGGGGGGGGGGAATCACTCTTTTTAATTTTATCTGCTGCAGGACAACATTTCTAGGCCTTTTGCCACCGATGTCATAAGGCTTTAGTGGGACACTATAGTCACCAAAACAATTAAGCAATTTTTGTATATAGTTCATGTCTCTGAAGCTTCACTGCTCAATTCACAGTCTTTTAGGAGTTAAATCACTTTTGTTACTGTTTATGCAGCCTTAGCCACACACCACCTGTTGTAACTGACACAGCCTGCATGAAAACAAAATTGGTTTCACTTGCAATCAAATATAACTTACTTTAAAAGAGAAGTCTGAAAATTATATGACTATTTACAGGAAGTGTTTAGGAGACTGTGTATATCACCTGCAGGGAGGTGTGACTAGGATGCATAAACAAAGTGATTTAACTCCTAAATGGAAGAAAATTGAGCAGTGAGACTATAGGGGCATGATCTATACAGAAAAACTGCTTCATTAAGCTAAAGTTGTTTTGATGATCCATTTGAAGTACCATTCATGGCCCACAACATGGCGATAAAATTATATTTGTATAGGTAGTTGACAAAATCTGCTGGCAAGATGGGAATTCATATTGATTTTATGCAGAACTGCTTTTCTCTGCTAGGGATTCTTGTAACTGGAGTCTTTGGAATTCTGATTGATACTAAATAACAAAACATAGGATTTATTATTTGTAAAGCACCGATTCTGAGAATTTTAAATCCTTAATCATTACGGCTAAGTTTGATCAATTTCTATATGGTCTAGGAGCCAGAACATATTCATGCATACAACATATAGGATTGCTATTTTTCCAGTTTGACAGTTTTGGCTTAACATTTACATGGCATTTTCAGGCAGTGTGCCGTGATGGTGTCACGTCATACTACTTTCTCCTATAGCTGTGAGTCTGGATATTGTGAAGCTGTGTCTGCTGTTAGTGAATGTAGAAACTTTGCTTCTTTATATCTAATTGGAGCTGTTCAATGAGACTTTTGATCTGATGACAGGCAGGGAAATAAATGCTCATTGTCTCATTTCTTTGTCACCATGTATTTGTTGAGCTCAGATGTAGGTACCATTCTTTGGTGTATTACTGGAGGACATCAAGAAGTAATATCCCAGATTTTTTGCCTAAATATGTGCAATTTGCGCTCAGGCATCTGTCTAAGCTGATATCTTTCTTCAGCTGATGTCTACCAAGGTGGACTGACACCTCTAGCAACTTGCTGTGGTCCGCTTTCAATTTACTTGACACAAATATATTTAGCTTCCATCACTGCAGCCCTATAATTATTAAATAAACACAATGTACTATGTAAATACATGCATTTTTACACATATGTAGGTGTTCTTGGTGACTTTTAAATTCAGAAACCCCACTGTACAAAGTTAAATCTCACATCCTGCAGCGTCATAGTTGCTCCTCAGCTGCCTCTCCTTCTCTCAGCCAACCAAATGTTTCTTCATAGGTAAGCAACATTCGCCACGCTAAGCTTATAGGAATCTCCTCATTATGAACAGTATAATGCTTTTCTATGGGGAAACATAGCTGCATTCAGCATCATGATGATGGTGAAGGCTGTAAACTTGTTACAGTGTTCACTAGGAAGTGCCTCTAGTAACTGTCAGATTGACCATGTCATACTTACTGACATATATTGCAATTTCTTAGAAATGGCAATGCGTATGTTTGTCACAGTGCAGGGACAGGATCTAGACACCCAGACTATTACATTGCACACCTAGATCGTATCAGGGAACTATAGCATCAGGAATACATGTTTGTATTCCTAACAGTTTAGTGTTCTTTTAAACATGTCCACATGAAACTGAGAATGAAAGCAAAAACAATATTTAATTCTTCCTCTCAATTCTCTTTGATCTTTAGTTCCTGAAAACGAACCATGTATCTCAACTCAGAACAAGTAAACCTGGTGGGTCAGGTGTTTGAATCATATGTGCAAGAGCATCATCAGAAACAACTTGAACAGATACTTGCAGAAAATGACGAGGATGCACATTACTCCCTGATTGTGAATGCCATGACCCTTTTTGAAGCCAATATGGAAATCGGAGAGTATTTTAATGCTTTTCCCAATGAAGTTCTTCTTGTTTTCGACAATGCTCTGCGCAGAGCAGCCATGAGCTTCCTACAGTCCTCTTCACAACAAGGGAAATTTACTATTAAGCAGAATTTACATGCTCGGATAACTGGTATGTCAATCTTTTGTGTATACTTGGTCAAAGTATTTCAAACCAGATTAGAGGCAGTGCACATTAGGGAAATCTCCAACACTTCAGGGAAAGATGGGTAAGAACTCTAGAGGAAATCTTAAAACTTAGAATGCTCTTAGACTGTAAAACTCCACAAAAGCCAATATGTCCCAGTTGTCTGCCTCCCTAATGCAGGGTAGGATTCATGTTTTAGTTTTTTTTTTTTTTTCTCAGTTGAGGTGATACGGCTGCAGATGGGGAGGGCTCTGCTTGTCCGAAGACTAGCTCTGCTCGTAGACTTGTCTTTTCTCTTTTCAAGCGTTGGAATGCACGGCAGGTGCCTGCGTTCCATGCTTTTATAACTTCCATCTAATACGTGCCAAAAGTGGCATGGGTGTGCTCAGATGTACTGCTGGGAGGTTCTTAAGGTAGAATGCACCTATTGTTGATGATATGTTCCCGGTGGAGATTGCGGTGTGCTGTGCTCATGCACAATGCTTTCTCTACTCTGGGGCCAAATTTGAACGCTAAGGACCTTCGAGGCTGTTTAAATCCTAGCCATAACTACTTATCAGCTGGGTGCTGTTCAGCTCTGTTGCATATGTGCTATCACTAGCCCTCCAGCAGACCCAGAGGATATTTAAATTTTTAAGACAAAATATCCACACTGAGAATATAGCTGAATTATTCCAGTATGGCTATGTTGGCCTAACAATTTTAATTCGGTTTGAATTCTTGGCAATTTACACTTCAGATTGTAGGAAATTAAACTTTAGGCTAAAATACTCAAACAGTTGATATATAATTTTTTTTTAAGGGGTAATTCAAACCTTTTCGGGCATTTACTAACGTTTGAATTGTAGATTGAATGCCCACTATATGATTTGTAAAAGTTCTCCATGACAGTTAGAATACCCCTAGTTGTCTTCTCATGTGCTAACCCTTTTTACTGTTTGTACATTAAATCATGTGAAACATAATTGACCATCAGAGTGTATATACATACATCTATGAATTTCAAATGCAACTAATCATATAATTTACCCTAGGTTTACCTGTTTGCCCAGAATTAACAAGAGAGCACATCCCTAGGACCAAAGACGTGGGGCATTTTCTTTCTGTTACGGGCACAGTGATTCGAACGAGTCTGGTGAAAGTTCTAGAGTATGAGCAGGACTTTATGTGTAACAAATGTAAACATGTTATTACAGTCAAAGCTGACTTTGAACAATATTACACATTTTCACCCCCTGCTGCGTGCACAAATGAAGAAGGAGGCTGCAACTCTTGTAAATTCACCTGCCTCTCAGATATATCCTCCCCAGCCAGCTGCAGAGACTACCAGGAGATCAAAATCCAGGAACAGGTGATTTCAAGGGTTGTTCTAAGTACATATTTGTGGGTGTATGATTCTTAGAAACAATATGTGTTCAACATGCAGCTCGCGAGGGTTTTTAAAATTCTCCATTCTGTTTCATAATCCATAGTTTCTGGTTGCCACCAAGCTTGTGAGAGCTGTACAAAGTCTGTATATTCTTCAACCTAAATGTTTTTTGTTCCATTTGTCCATGTCACATTGAGAAAATGGAGTCATAATGATTGATAGTGCTGTTTGCTCTGACCTTACCATCATGTTTTTTTTTTTTTTTTTTTGTCAATCAAATTTTATTAGGATTTATCGAAGTGTTACAAGCATAAGTGTTGTACAGCAATGTGGAAGAAAATAGTGCTTCACAATTCCGTTCTTGTACATTATACAGCATGTCGTGTTAAGGCTTGTTCTCATGGGTTATTTCAATAGTGGCCCGCCTCATTCATGAGGCGGTGTGGTATGTGAGATATGTTGTCTTTAGTTAGTGAGTTAGTGTTATGAAATCGTCTGTCTACGGTGTTTTCTCGCTTGGAGTGAGAGCCCCTGAAGTGAGTTGTTTCTGGGGTACCGTCTCTGGCTGTGCAGAGCTCCCCTCCCCTTCCCCCCATCCTCTCTGTCTACGGTCATGGTCGTCCGGGCCGTATAGTGGGTGATGTGTTGGTCAGTGGCTGAGCGTGGTATGCTGTCGGTCTCTATCTCACTCTGTCCCTCGGGTTCAACCCAGCAGGTGTAGGGTGCGTTGGTGCCTTGTGAGTAACCGTGAAGTGGTTGCCCCGGTTTGGGGGCCCTCTAATGCAGCTAGGTCCCCTCTAGGCGTATGTCCCCTTTATCCATTGTTGTCCTGTGGAATATCGTGGGCTATTGTGTATGTGTTAATCGTTGGGAGGCTTCCTTTGATGGATCTACTCTTCGTCTTGTCTCCCCAAAGTTTAGTATCCTCCGTGTCGTAGTGCCTTGTGGTGCGAGTGTCTGGGTTTGTGCTGTCCCCTGCTCCCTTCCTCCGTGTTGGATGGCGGCTTTCGCCGCGCCTTTGGTGTCAGGTGGCGTGTGGGGCTGGGGCAGTCTCCCATTTGTGTGCTACTCCGTGTTACTGAGTTAGGGGAGTCGACGTATCTCTGAATTTACTCCCGTAGTTCTGTGTCTGGGCCGTCCGTGGTGCTAAGCGGGAGTTCGGCTTTCTTGGGTTAGGGTGTGTCAGTGGACCTGTCAGTCCGAGTTCTAGGGAGTGGTTTACCATCATGTTTTATTGTTAGTGTTTAGTATGTGAATGGGGTGTTTGTTCCAGCTGTGCATGTGTTTTGGGAGTATTTGTGGAATACTTGGTAGTATAAAATCCTATTGATGGAATTTTTCCTCTTCTCTTTTCAAAAATCAATATGGAAATAGGTTGTATAAAGAGTATATGAACATTGTGCAAACAGCATCTGACATTTCATTTTCAATAATTAACTGAGCAAGGACCTGATAGGTTGCTGAGGGAAATTGGTATATTTGCACAGGAGATGATCCAGCATCTTTGTTGAATTGAGTGTTATTTTTTTAATAATTCTTTATTTTTGCAGTGCAGGATTAGGTATACAGGCTTGCATGAACATTGTAAAGGATCGACTGCAGTATAAAGCACAGTGATATGACATACAATATCAGAAAAAATTGCACTGCTTTTTATATATAAGTGACATAGTGGATCAGTATGTGTCAACCAAAATGTATATTTAAAACTAAGCTAGTGTCTAGTGACAACATAAATGTTAACGTGTGTTAGAGTGCCCACCAGGAGACTTATTCTTAATGTGTTAGTCAGCTTAGGTGACTGACGGGACTTTAAATAAATAAATAAACATGCTTGAGTATTTACAAGCTAGACAATAGTGAGACTCTAGGAGTGTGTACCCTCAATAGGAATTACATCTATGTTATAGACAGGCGATGTGCGTGTTCAGCCTATTGATTTTAGTCATGAGGTGGTCAGATCTTAATATATGTAAGCCACTGGGCATCAAAACATATATACAATGCTGCCTCTTACTGCTAAATGTTTGTACCAAAATTTAACTTATAAGAAATAACACATAGAGGAACACGAAGTTAAGTGGGTACCTCTAGATTGAAGCTTATGTGAGCTAAGTGAAGTTGGTTAGGACGGGGGAGCAGCGGTTGCTCGCAGGTAAATCCCATAGCTGTTATGCTGTCCCAGGTGAGGAACAGGCCTTCAGCCTATACCCGAGAAAATGCGGTTCATTTGTGTAAAGGGTCTGCGAGGCAGCTATGCCAGGGGTGCAGTGCAGGGCATCACTCCAGCCCCAAGCCGGGTAGTAGGTAGGCATCTTCGTGCCACGGACTTTAGTGATCCTGGTAACCAAGTCCTTTCCCCTAGGGGAGGAACGGAAGACCTTAATGGTGCGTCTTCGCTGGTGGACGATGCAACGGGCCTTTGCTCCTGTTGGCCCTCAGCCCAGGCAGGCCAGTAGCGAGGAGTGTTGGTGTTTGAGCAAGGAAAGTGCCAGAGGGGGTCCAATCACCGCCTGGCTCCTGCTTGCACATTCTCTCTCCCGGGATTGAGCTGGTAAGGCTGCTTGCCGTTTCACCAGGGAAGCCCAAAAGCGGTCAAAGATGATGTTGAGGCGCCTCAGGGAGTGTGCCACCAGATATGGGAATGCGAGCCCACGTGAAGGACTCACCGCCGCTATCTTGTGGAGTTAAGCAGCACTGGGGTTTCAGCAGATGTAGCAGCAAGTGTTCAAGCTGTTGTCTGTAGCAACCCAGTGGGGACTGGGAGAACCCACACCGGCCCAGAGCGAGTGAAGAAATGGGTCTGTAAGGTAAGCCTGGAGAAGCACAGCACTGTACAGCATGGGGGAGCGGCCGCCTCACCCGCCTGATGGTTCCGCTAGGCCTCCCTGACACTACCGCCAAGCAGAATGCCAGCCACAGAAGTGATCCAGGGTACCTTGGCTGGCACCAGGAACAGGTAAGTCTTGTTCTGTATTGTTTGGTCAGGCTGGTGAACGATAATTGAGTGGATAGACCCGACCCCTGTTTAATTTTTAGGAAACCTGACAAGAATTTGAATACTAATTGCGTAATGATTCCTTTAAATATGTTTGTATTGCTAGAGAAGCAATTTGTATTGATTGGGGTAGTTTTGGTGAGGTTACCTGCAGGTACAGTCAGGTCCATAAATATTGGGACATCAACACAATTCTAATCTTTTTGGCTCTATACACCACCACAATGGATTTGAAATGAAATGAACAAGATGTGCTTTAACTGCAGACTTTCAGCTTTAATTTGAGGGTATTTACATCCAAATCAGGTGAACGGTGTAAGAATTACAACAGTTTGTATATGGGCCTCCCACTTTTCAAGGGACCAAAAGTAATGGGACAATTGGCTGCTCAGCTGTTCCATGGCCAGGTGTGTGTTATCCCCCCATTTACAAGGAGCAGTTAAAGGTCCAGAGTTCATTTCAAGTGTGCTATTTGCCATCATTAGGCTGAAAAAAACAAAACAAACCCATCAGAGAGATAGCAAAAACATTAGGTGTGGCCAAATCAACTGTTTGGAACATCCTTAAAAAGAAAGAATGCACCGGTGAGCTCAGCAACACCAAGAGACCTGGAAGACCACAGAAAACAACTGTGGTGGATGACCGAAGAATTCTTTCCATGGTGAAGAAAACACCCTTTACAACAGTTGGCCAGATCAAGAACACTCTCGAGGAGGTAGGTGTATGTGTGTCAAAGTCAACAATCAAGAGAAGACTTCACCAGAGTGAATACAGAAGGTTCACCACAAGATGTAAACCATTGGTGAGCCTCAAAAACAGGAAGGCCAGATTAGAGTTTGCCAAACATCTAAAAAAGCCTTCACAGTTCTGGAACAACATCCTATGGACAGATGAGACCAAGATCAACTTGTACCAGAGTGATGGGAAGAGAAGAGTATGGAGAAGGAAAGGAACTGCTCATGATCCAAAGCATACCACCTCATCAGTGAAGCGTGGTAGTGTCATGGCGTGGGCATGTATGGCTGCCAATGGAAATGGTTCTCTTGTATTTATTGATGATGTGACTGCTGACAAAAGCAGCAGGATGAATTCTGAAGTGTTTCGGGCAATATTATCTGCTCATATTCAGCCAAATGATTCAGAACTCTTTGGACAGCGATCACAGTGCAGATGGACAATGACCCGAAGCATACTGCAAAAGCAACCACAGAGTTTTTTTAAGGGAAAGAAGTGGAATGTTATGCAATGGCCAAGTCAATCACCTGACCTGAATCCGATTGAGCATGTGTTTCACTTGATGAAGACAAAACTGAAGGGAAAATGCCCCAAGAACAAGCAGGAACTGAAGACAGTTACGGTAGAGGCCTGGCAGAGCATCACCAGGGATGAAACCCAGCGTCTGGTGATGTCTGTGCGTTCCAGACTTCAGGCTGTAATTGACTGCAAAGGATTTGTAACCATGTATTAAAAAGTGAAAGTTTGATTTATGACTGTTAATCTGTCCCATTACCTTTGGTCCCTTAAAAAGTGGGAGGCACATATACAAACTGTTGTAATTCTTACACCGTTCACCTGATTTGGATGTAAATACCCTCAAATTAAAGCTGAAAGTCTGCAGTTAAAGCACAAAAAGATTAGAATTGTGTCGATGTCCCAATATGTATGGACCTGACTGTATAATCTGTCTGCCATGTATAGTGTTAAGTTAAGCATAGCAACCAAATCAGAGATGTTTGTTTGAAATGTCTCCTGAGGCATATGTATAAGGTATTAAAGTAAATTACTGAGCAAAAAAAACATCTACAGAAAAACCTCCCTTATAAGTGGTATAAATGTTACAGGTGCAGTATTTTTGAGCTGTCATATCATCAAGTTTCTTAAAATGGCACAATGCAAATTTGTAAAACGACAAGAATACTCTCGAGATGCTGTGAGATGAGATCAAATTATGGAGCAGCACTTTTACAATTCACTGGAGGGCAGTCTCTGCAGTACTGGAAAGAAGTTCCAATACAAAAAAAAAAAATCTAAGACCAATTTTATTTATAGACCATTCTCCTTTCTAGAAGCTTGTTTCACTTACTTAAAATTCCTTGAGAAAGCGGCTTTGGTTTTAAATGAAGCCCAAAGGACTGCTCAGTAAACTCAGATTTTGACCCTGTTGGGGTTCTTTTTTTTTTTTTTATAATACTTTATTTAAAAGGGAATATCACAAATACAAAAAAAGTAACACATCAATGTCAGAACACAAAGAAAACTACACATTCCACCTGGTGTAGGTTGGGTAACCAACTAACCATCATCCATCTTGATAGAGCCCCTACTGACAAAACAAGGCATAAACACAATTTTTCCTGGGGGAAAGTGCTAAATAAGGGTAAAAAAACATGAAAACCAATAAAATGTCTCTCAAAATTTAGCACTTTTGCATCTAGAATAATGGTTTTGCCTATTATATGCTTATCCCCTTTGTCAGCAAGTATATAGTGTATAGCATACCAACAACATAAGATTCCTGTGGACATGTCCATTCTACAGATCCATCCAGCATTAAAAGGTTTGCTTTATCAGACATTTCTCAAGCACACAACTTTTTCCCAAGGAATGTACAATGTACATTTTTCACTGTATTCGTTTTTATGAAAAGCTTAATTTCCCCATACATATTGTCTTGAGAACCAGGAAGCAAGGCACAAAAGAAAATCTGATTTATTATTGCTAGTTTGGCATTTATAGTGTACTATTGCTTCCGCTGCATGGATCTTTCATTTGAATAATTCTAAATGCTCTAAAACCAAGAATAACGTCAAATATATATCTGTGCTTTTGTGTAGGTTCAGAGATTGTCAGTTGGAAGCATCCCCCGATCAATGACTGTGGTTTTGGAAGATGACCTGGTAGACAGCTGTAAGTCCGGTAAGACAATGCAACTAGCCTTATTAAAAGGGTCCGCAATCAGTTGATAAAAATGGATTTTGCAAACACTCTCAGTACATATAAAAAAAAAATAGCCTAATATTCCTGTTAAGCAGAGCTGCTTCAAAAAGCCCTGTAGTTTACAGAAAGGCTGCAAAAAAGAAAATTGAAGGAATAAAAAGAACTCTTTGAGGTCAAATTTGTTTTCTGGCAGAAAGTGCTAGTTAGGAGCTAGTTAGACTATAGCTGCAGCTGAGATTCTGCTCACTGGAAGAAGTTCCATAGTCATTGATAAACTAATACTAACCCCATAATCTTTTATACAGTATAGTTTCCAGTCCCATTAAAAATACAAATGTTCCATGGCTTCATAAATAGTCTGTAAATTCTCTAGATGTTCTTTGCACCATAACAAACTGTTTTTTATTCATAAGCTGTATCTTCTGGAGCCACACTGATAGTTTAGGCATTACACCTCTGCATCATGAAGTGCAAACCCGCCCATTCTCCGATCAGAGGGCCAAAAACGAGTTGTGTTTTTTTTTTTGTTTGTTTTTTTTTTTCTTTGATTTTGTTCGGGTACTAGATTAATACTCCTATCCAAATCTTGTTACAGGTGATGATGTAACGGTGTATGGCGTGGTTATGCAGCGATGGAAACCTCTTGTTGTGGATACAAGATGTGATTTGGAAATAGTCCTGAAGGCCAATTATATTGCAGTTAATAATGAGCAACCTTGTGGTGTGGTCATAAATGAAGAGGTCCGCAAAGAGTATGATGAGTTCTGGGAGACATTTAAAAATAATCCCTTAGCAGGTAACTTATTGTGACTGGCTATAGCATAAGAATACGATGTATGATAAGAATATTTATCTGTAATCAATTTCTCAGTCAAGTTAATGCTCCATGAGTACTATATGCTAATCAAAATTGGGCTGATACATCTGCCATACATCTCTCAAATGGATGGAACGTCACATAAATGGTCAGTGTGAGACTTGCCATGCAGCTAAACAAATAGACTCCTAACACTGCAGGGCAGGCAAAGAGATGCATTGTCAAACAGATATTCAGGGTTTTCCTGGCTCTTGCAGTGTTTAGGTCATAACCCATATATACAAAGATTGCTTTATGGCAAATGTAATTAGATTTGTATCCCAAATAGCCACATGATCTCTATTGAACAGGTAAATAAATGATATTTTTTTTAAGCTTTGCTGTGTCTTAAATTTCCAGACAGAAAGTGTCTTGAGCTCTGCTAGGTGATGATGGCTCTGTTCACACACCTATGTGCTGGCAGTGAAACCTGCATGTTGGCATCATATGTTATGTAAGGAGCATTAGTTCTTCCCAAACGGGTAAAAATTGGGCAGAATGTGGGAATGAAAGGTGTGGAATTTTCCATAATGTTAGTATGTAGTAAATGGTTATATCATTTATCTGTAGTTTAATGGGAACTATAAAAAATAGAAGCACAAACCATGACAAGTTCACTTTAACTTCTATAGCAGTTCTATAAAGCTAGATAGAAAAAAACATATCCAGAAACAGAATCTGGGTTTTTGCAAAAGCTGGAAGAGAATTATTGAAGAAGGAAAGCAAAGTAACTTGTAATATGACTGAGCATTGTGAGGATGTGCTGCAGGAAAATAGTAGTCATATGTGATTGGCGTTCATTTAATGGTGGTGTTCTGTGGAAAGCCAAATATTACTGGTAAAGAAATGAAAAATATACATGAATATGTTGCATTCTAAAGTAGTGATCCTAAAGTGGACAGGTCATTTGATCTGGCAAGAGTAGTTTGAAACCAATTGACTACTTATCATGGGATGTCACCAGTAGACTCCTGGCACCAGGACTCAACATTTCCAATATTGGCCCCAGCAAGTATGCCATGGACCCTCCAGACTTGCAGTGGCGACTAACCTTTAAGGCCTGACTAATGGTGTGTGACTTTGTTTTAAGTCCTGCCTGACACCATAACTACTACAGTACACTGTAGTGGTTATGGTTAATACTTTGCTCTTTGAAGGTGTCAGAAAAACTTTTGTCGCCTACCTTTTATTTCTGGAACATGCTTGCCTTATGTGTTTATAGTATCTTTCAGTGAGTCCAAAGTGTGAAATAAAACAAAATAAATATAAATTGTGATACCAGAAACAAATTCAGTTGGTCAATCTATTGTGCTCATTTTAGATATATATAAGCAAAAAATGAGCACAATAAATTGACCAACTGGATTTTATCTGGTATCACAATGTATAGATATATTGTGATACCAGATAAAATTCAGTTGGTCAATGTATTGTGCTCATTTTATTTATACCCTATATCCTTACTTAGTGATATACTGTTCTTCTTGGCGTTGAGCTGTATGTAGGTGCCAGGCATTTCTGACTTTGTATTCATCCAAATCATACATTCCCGTGACCTATGTATATGAATCTATGATGTCGTCTACTTCTCTTTCTTGCTACATATATTAACCTAATATAGACCTGGAATGTCACATTCATTTAGAGAAGGGCCTGTACAGAGCTGTTCATATCTGTTTATAATTTGCAGTGCTTTCCATTTTTGAATAACGCATAAATGATTGAGATGCTAGCGTAGAATGTCATAGTATGCCATTGGTGTTTGTCGTTAAAAGGACATTCCACAGCACAAATATTAAAAAGCACTGTTTAGTAGATATACCCCAAATGAAAACATGCGTGCATTTTATCTGAAAACCGCATACAAAAGCTGCAGGTTTCTTTTCTGAAGTCTTTGCAAGCTCTCCCCACCCAGACTTTCTGTCCAATCCAATGTCTATCCAATCAGACATTCCAATGCAGCTCAGTGAGAGATCTTTACCTTTAACCCCTTAAGGACCAAACTTCTGGAATAAAAGGGAATCATGATATGTCACACATGTCATATGTCCTTAAGGGGTTAATAAATCTATTCACACATAAAACACCTCAGTGAACTATAGTACTTTAGGGATCTGGGGTGTCTTTTTAAGTGGTTACGTTTGTGTATTACTATGCAGGGAATTATATATTGTTTTTGTTTCTCATAGGAAGAAATGAGATTTTGGCTAGTCTGTGCCCCCAAGTTTTTGGCATGTTTGTGGTGAAGCTAGCTGTGAGCATGGTATTGGCTGGTGGTGTACAGAGGATTGATCCGGCAGGCACCAAAGTAAGAGGTAGGTATGTGCTAAACTAAGCTATCAGAGAAAAAAATATATCTCTAGATGTATATGAACGGGACATGTGCATGCCTAAATAATTGTTGGACATTTCAAATTTACATATTATTTACATTGTATGCTAGAACAGCCTAGTATTTAGTATTAGGAAAACCTATTTCATGAATTTGTAGCTATGCTTTGTACCTGGTTTTCATACAGGCTGCTATATACAAATTCCATTTAGGCAGATATACTTGCCCCATATTTAAAGGACCACTCTAGGCACCCAGACCACTTCAGCTTAATGAAGTGGTCTGGGTGCCAGGTACCTCTAGGATTAACCCTTTTTTTAAATAAACATAGCAGTTTCAGAGAAACTGCCATGTTTATAAATGGCTTAATCCAGCCTCTAGTGGCTGTCTCATTGACAGCCGCTAGAGGCGTTTGCGTGCTTCTCACAGTGAGAAGACGCCAGCGTCCATAGGAAATCATTGTAAATGCTTTCCTATGAGACTGGCTGAATGCGCGCGCAGCTCCTGCCGCGCATGCACATTCAGCCGAAGAGGAAGATCGGGGAGGAGGAGGATCTCTCCCCGCCCGGCGCTGGCAAAAAGGTAAGTTTTAACCCCTTTCCTTGCCATCCAACCCTGAGGGTGGGGGCACCCTCAGGGCACTATACTGCCAGGAAAATGAGTATGTTTTCCTGGTACTATAGTGGTCCTTTAATAACATAGTATGGGTCATTATGGTAACGTGTGGTATGAGTCACCCCTTGCTGAAAGTCTAGGACCACTTTCCTTTTGTTTTTCATTCTGTACACGGGAATTATTCTCTTGTATCTTATATTAAGGGCATATTCAATTGGAATAAATAATTAAAAAATCACTATTTGGTTGATATATGTTCACTTAAAACATGCATGCATTTAATTCTGCATATTTCCTTTGGAATGCATATGAAAATAGCATGCAATAGCTTCAGGCCTACTGTTTGTAGCCTTTGCAAACCCTCCCATCTTCGCTGGCACAGACTATTAGTCTGTGCTGGAGATGCGTGGGCACTTGCGTATCTATGCTTCTCAATAAGCTGTAGTACTGCTCATAGAGAAAGGCGAAGACAGGCACTCCTAAGCACGTTTCTCCTGCGGCTTCCGTTACTCTCTGTAGGAAACCTACTTAGCTGTTTCACATCAAGGGAGGTGTTTCTGTTTACTATTGTAAAAATAAAAATTTCTACTGAAATTGGCACTTTTATAAACCGTGACAAATATGACGGACTCCATGTGTGTGTGAAGTTGTCCTTTCATGTGTAATTTGTGTAATGCTCTTTAAGCTTTTATTTCTTTTTTTAAGTTTGTAACGCATTCTGAAAACCACCACCCAGTAATAAACCTTCTGAAGTCATTTGTATCATTTGGGTGCACACCTCAAATTGGGAACATGTCTTTCGAGATTGTTGTCACAGGACTGTTAGTTTTTTTGGGAAAAATAAGCTATATTTTTATAAATGCACTATTTAATAGCCTTTCCTTTATCAATAATTGTGTGTTTTATACACCACTTGGTAAACAGTACATTAGCGTACATGCAATGTAGTTTGTATTATGTTAGTAACATATCACTTTTCTTCTTTAAAGGAGAGTCTCATCTTTTACTTGTGGGAGATCCTGGTACGGGGAAATCTCAGTTTCTGAAGTATGCGGTTAAGATCACTCCAAGATCAGTGCTTACTGCAGGCATTGGATCCACCAGTGCAGGTATGCCTTAACCTTACTTCTGATTCTTTGGTTGAAAGCAGTCATCTGCCCTTTTTCTGTTTGCTAGCATCACATATATGGGCTTAAAATAAGTTACATACCTTTTGTTCTGTTCATTAACTGACATCAACAATACACTAATGTTTGTGAGGGGTGACATGTAAGATTACCCAGACCACATCAGATGAAAAAAGGAAAATATAATCAAATAAATCATACTACATACTAGGGACATGCGGAGCATGCATGTACAATATACTGTGTAATGTGTATTGCAAAGTCTATAACTACATGGTATTAAATGTAATGGTATTAGTTCTTAACCACTAGGCTGGTATCCAAACATTTAACGTGTAGAGTGTACTAAAGATTTTTCACTTAGAGATAGAGGACAGTGCTTATATTTTCTAATAGTGTGTTCGGTGCCGCAGTGCATCTGACTTTACAGGCAGGTGTAAAGAAAAATAAAGTCTATAAATTGCATTGGTCAGTAACAAATAGCAAATGTATGACAAAGTTATCTTATCGTAGGCAATTTATTTCACACTAGTGTGCAGCAGCCATGTCAGTTGTCTTTTTTTTTTATATTTATTTATTTATTTTTTATTTTTTTACGTAGAGAGTTAGCCCAATGATCATCCTATCACTGCAGTCCAGGTTATATTGACATGATAATATTTACATGAAAATGATGCGAATATTCGCCTGTAGTCTCCTGGAACATAACTGCTACATCTAGTGGTTAAATTGCTTTGACGGGTCATCTGTTTAAGCTGTCTTGCCTTCATGGGTTAAACTGTCACCATTTCCCCTCAGCTGACACTCTGTCTGTCACTAGCCACCCAGTTATACCTTCATCATACTGCTGCAGCAGAGAAGAGTGAAGCTGTGAGTGGTAGGGGTATCGGTTGCCAGTAGACCAGCTGAAGTTAAAATAGTGCCTTGACGCTTCTTACAACCGCATAACAACTTCAACAGCTGAAGTTATCATATGGGTGGGAATAGATAGAATGACAGCCAGTACCAATTTCATAGCAAAAACTCTTTTGCTGCAATAGTCGGAAGAAAAATTACTACCTAAGTACTACTTTGCTGTTTAGCACTGCTGCTTGGCTGGATGCTGTCCACAAATAGCTTTAGTTTAATAAGTTGGCAGTCTGCAGTGAGTGTAAAAAAAAATGTTTATCTGCAAAGATGCCCTTTTGTTTTGGAATGAGTAAGCTATATTTTAAAGGGACCCTATAGCCACCAGAAACATTACAGCTTAATGTTGTGGTTCTGGTGCTTGCAGCCTGTCCCGATAAGCTAATCAGTGTTAACACTGTCTTTTCTGAAAAAAGACCGTGTTTACCTTGTCTAGATATGCACACTCTGCATTTAGATGCTGAATGCTCCCCACAAACATTAATTGACTCAATGCATCTCTTTAATGATGCATTTTCCGCGAATGTGCACTTGCCTCCCAATGCTTCTCTATAGGGAGTTATTGGATTGGATGTGATCAGTAGGATTGATTATCTCAGCTGGAGATGTGGTTCAGCAGCATAAGGTAAGTAAATCTTTTTTTTTTTTTTTTATGCACACAGGCGGCAAGCATAATCTAAATAGTGAGTAGACCACTGTAGCATTAGGAATAAATACTTGTATTCCTAACTCTATAGTGTTCCTTTAACTCTTGTGTTTTTTATTTTAGAAGCATTGCAAAGCAGTCAAAATGTGTACACTATCCTTACCTGAGACCTGTCTGCCTCCCTTGTGTGGTCCAATTAAATGTCTCTCATATAGAATCATTTGATTGGCCACTTTTACAGGCTGAGAGCCATGCTCTGAGCTTATGAGTGGAGGGAGTAATGGGATGGACAGGGGAAAGCTGGCATAATTTAAAAAATAACAACTGTCATTAAAAGTAGTGCACAGAGGGAGGGGAGATCAAGCTTCCCCTAAAAGGCATGCTCCCAGCGATCAGAGTTCCAGGCTGCCTAAATCACATGTGCCAATCGGCCCCTGGCAACAGTGCAACGGAAATTAGACAAATTGATTACTTTTACCTATGTTGCATTTGAAGCTGTATAGCAGCCCAGTCTTTAATATTCTTTTTTATTATTGGTCGCATAACCTGGCCAGAATAAGTTTTAATATAATTTTTTTTGAGTTTTTCACACAGACACTATGCTTTCACTGTTTTCACTGTATTCTAAATTGGGGTATTTTGAGTTGTTTGGATTAGTCCCAAAAAAGGGAAAAGGGTGGGAGAATATTTAGAGGCTCTCTGGGCTAAAGGGGTAGGGCATGAACCCAATTAGTGAGTAAACGTCAGAGGAGAGAGAGAAATTTTGTAGCCCAAATGAAAATAGTTGGGTGATAAAACATGACATAACATTATAGTATAAACACTAGGTGGCAGTAGACTGTAACCACACAAGAAATGATGTAATGATTGAACACAATGATAGTAAGTGATCTATTAACAATATGTACAGTGCTAAAAAAGCAAACGGAAAAAAAAATATATATATATATATACACACACACACACACACACACACACACACATGCTAGTAGCAACACCTGTAGGTAATACGTGTCCTGTAAGGATTAAAGGACCACTATAGTGCCAGGAAAACATACTTGTTTTCCTGGCTCTATAGCAGTGGTAGTCAACCTTTTTCTACCTACCGCCCACTAATGCATCTTTCTTGATGACCGCCCACCAGTTTTCGCGCAAGTGCGGAATACTTTTTAGAAAGGAGGGTGTTTTAAAAAAAAAAATAAATGGACGTACATTTATCTTTTTATTTCTACTTAATGCATATTTTTAATGTTTTTAACTTTATAAAGTTTAATGAGAAAACAATAAAGTAAATTGAAATTACCTTTACTAGTGATTAATGAGATCCTTGAGGTTGATGCTGCGAGACTAAATATTTGATATCTGGTTCGATTTTCGGAAGGAACAAACGAAGGTCTCCTCTTTCGGTGATATTCAGACGACTTCTCTGTTTGCGCATAATATGATTTCTCATCTGTGCGTCAGCTCCCGTCCTCTCCCTCCTCAATTCCCCTCCCCACCTTTTTTTTCCCCTTTTTTCTATTTTTTAACCTTACTTTTAGCAATGCCCAGTAGGAAGGCTGAGCTAGGTAGCCCACTTGCTATTACTTACTATAGCCCATTATAACAGACAGGCACACGTACATACAGACACACACACACATACAAAGACACATACATACAAACAGACAAGCACACATACACACACATACATACAAACAGACAGGCACCCACATACATACAGACAAGAAAAACAGGCACACATACAGACACACACATAAGACATACATACAAAGACAAGACACAGATACATACAAAGACACACATACATACAGACACATACAAAGACACACATACATACAGACACATACAAAGACACACATACATACAGACACAAGACACATACACCCAAACAAACACACATTATATTTAAGTCACCCTCCTGTTTCCTACCTTTAAGGTGTAGGAGGGTGACATTCCCTGGGGTCCAGTGGTGGCTCAGGTGGATGGGAGTCAGAGTTCCCACTCTGACTCCCTCTGCTTCCTCCCGCGCAGGCTCTCGGTAATAGCTAGGAGGAGTCACTTCCTCCCAGCTATGTGATGTAATCTCAGGGGGCCCGGTCGTGCTGTTAAAGCGCTGACGAGGCCCCCTTACAATCCACATCCATCGGGTGGCCCTGACAGCATGGGCCACCCGATGGACCCCTTGGACAGCGGCCCCGGCAGTTTGGGGCCGGGGCCGCAAATGGTGACGGGGTACCGCCGGCTCACACCCGCCTGCCCAGTCTCTCAAAATGAGGAAATCCCTACCACCCACCTGGGATCCTGAAACGTAGGGACCAGGTTGACGACCCATGCTCTATCCTTGGGTCCCCCTCACCCTCTGGGCCCTCCTCCCGCCAGGCTCTAGGGAGAGGAATGGGTTAAATTCCTACCTTTTTCCAGCACCGGGCTCCCTCGGCGCTGGGGACTCTCCTCCCTCTTCTGAAGTCATCGGCTGAATGCGCATGCGCGGCAAGAGCCCCGCGCGCATTCAGCCAGTCTCATAGGAAAGCATTCTCAATGCTTTCCTATGGACGCTGGCGTCTTCTCACTGTGAAAATCACAGTGAGAAGCGCGGAAGCGCCTCTAGCGACTGTCAATGAGACAGCCACTAGAGGGTGGATTAACGCATTGGGTCAATCTCTGAATCTGCTATGTTTACAGCAGGCAGGGTTAATCCTAGATGGACCTGGCACCCAGACCACTTCATTGACATGAAGTGGTCTGGGTGCCTATAGTGGTCCTTTAAGGTATAATTTGTCACTAATGTCAATAGGATACCACGTAATATCACAGTTGCTATATTGTGCCAGGGGAAACAGTGCTCAGTCTCTGGATAACAGCTTCTGGGATATCTAGAGAAAAGTCCAAAGGAGGACTAATAGTGCAAAATAACCAGTAAAAGACAAATACTATATCGCTAGCAAAGATAATGGTGATATGAATAGTACCGGTAAGCTGTCAATTCTGTTGTCTGATCTGTGCTAGAGTCTATAGGACTAATGCTTGCTTTTCCTGACATATGGTGGCAGTACAATAGGGATGTATTCTTCCCTCGGGACAAGCATCTGAAATAAATAATTAACATAAAAGGTACCTCCCCTTACTAGGTATAAGAGACCCAACCAGCCCAGTGACCTCAGTTCTCTTTCTTGTTCCAACAGGAACGGACGGCATCTGGAATGTGGATGGTGAGGCACATGGGTTGCTGCCAGGGGGATCCGGTCTGATAGCCTCCTGGGTGGAGAGCTGAATGGCCAGCAAACATCCTGCAGATTACGGAGCAGGTATGTAAGCCTGCTTTTATGCCGAGTGCAGTCACTGGCAAGGCAGGGAGGCGGTCTCTACTGGCAGCAAATCACTGCCCGTTGAAGATGCATGCGCACGGCAGTGGAACGCACGCCCGGGTGGTTTTGCATTCCACCGGAGTTCCGACTGCGCTATTGCGCATGCGCGGTCTGAACTCCCCGAAATGGCGCTAAATTTAAAGCAGATCTGCCTATTTATGCTGTGCAGATCTTCCTGTCAGCATGAATGCTCGGTGGTGAAGGTCTCCAGTGTCACCAGCCCCCCCACACGGGTCAGAGGTTTTAGAGGTATGATTCTTTAGACTCTCATCTTTAAAACTCTCTATTTTTTTTATTTATTTGCTTATGTATTACTGATATGTCTAGTCCTGTCTCTGCTGATAATATGGATAAAGTCAAAGTGTCTACACCTGCTTCTAAAAAAGCCAGTTCCAAAGCTAAACATCTCTGTTGTAGTGAATGCTCTACTCCTTTACCACATGGTTTTAAAAAGAAAGTCTGTAATGTTTGCTTCTCCTTGACGCTAGAAAAATCCAAGCAACAAGAGATGAAATCCTTTTTGTCTTGGTTTCAGGATAATCTGGCCCAGACTTTTGAGTCTTTTAAAGAGCCTGCTCTCCTTTAAAAGCTACTAAACAGAAGTCTAAAAGGAAGAGAACTCCGTCTAGTTCAGAACTATCCTCGGGTGAATGTTCTTTTTCTTAATCAGAATTCTCTAGCGACTCTTCTGTTACTCAGGTTGGTTTTCCTCATGATGCGTTTAGAAAATTTATTAAAGAGGTTAATGTTATCCTTTCTGATGAAACGGTAGATAAATCCAAGGGTAAAACTCTTCCAGTCCAACAAAAAATGCTGGATTTAATATTCAGAGAATGGAAGAACCCTGAGAAAAGGGCTTTTGTCTCCAGACATTTTAAAAGTATTGTTAAAATAGAGGAGGAAGATAAATGGGAAGAATTGACGGTGGTTGATGTACAAGTGGCTCAATTGTCTAAAAAACTACCATACCTATTGGTGAAGTTTCTGGTCTGAAAGACCCTATGGATAAGAGGGCTGAAACTTCCAGCAGAAGGGCTTAATAGGCTGCAGGTTTTCAGGCTAAAGCAGCATTAGCCAGTGCTTCCCGTGGTGAGAGCTCAGAATCTTTGGCTTAACACTTTGGAAGATGGTCTAGGTGATAACCAAGACAAAGGTCTTTCCCTCCTGTTCCAGAATTTAAGGTTGTCTAATGAGTACCTTATGAATATTGTCATGGACGTGATAAATCTTTCGGCTCGTGTCATGGGTTGACATCTGTGGCCCTAAGGGCTTAAGGCCTGGACAGCAGACACTGCATCAAAATCTGCATTATGTGAACTGCTTTTGAAGATTAAAAGTTGTTTGGTTCTCCTTTAGAAGAGTTAATCCGACAAATGTCGGAATCCAAGAAGGCCCTGCCTCAAGACAGGAAATATGCCTGGAAACCCAGGTATAGAAATTTCTGACAGAAACAAACGTTTCTGACGCCATCAGAGTGGGCGGAAGGTTGCAAGGTTTTGTTCACAGATGGAGGGAGACCACTACAAATCCATGGATTCTGAATCTGGTGCAAAATGGATACAGAATAAAATTCTTAAATGTTCCAAGACCAAGTTTCCTTGTCTCCTCCTACCGGTCGAAGTTAAAAAACCAAGCGATTTTTTTTTTTTTTTTCTGCCACGGTCTCCCTATTAAGAAAAGGTGTGGTAGAAAGGATTCCAACTTCCCAAGTATATCAAGGGGTATACTCCCGGTTGTTCCTAGTCCCAAAACCGGACATGTCTTTTCCTCCAATCTTGGATCTAAAAAACCTGAACAAACTCGTTCCTTACCAACGTTTCAGAATGGAGATTATAGCGTCTGTCACCCATATCCTTCGAAAAGGAGATTTCATGACAACTTTAGATCTAAAGGATGCCTACCTGCATATTCCTATGGATGTGAAATCAAGAAAATACCTGAGGTTTGCTATAAGGAAAGGGAAAGAGGTCCATCTTTTCCAATTCAGAGCCCTTCCATTCGGGCTAGCTTCTGCACCCAGGATTTTTACAAAGGTCCTCACACCTGTCACAGCTTTTTTAAGGATGCAAGGAATCACAGTAGTCCCTTACTTGGACGACTGGTTAATAAAGGCAGATTCCAGAGGCGCTCTAGAGTCAGATGTGGCCTATACGCTAGAAATCCTGGAAGAACATGGTTGGATTATCAACCTAGAAAAATCACACCTTACCCCTACGAGGTCTATCCTGTTTCTAGGGTTTTTGATCAAGTCAGAGACTCTGTCGGTTCATCTGACTAGAGAAAAAAAGATAAGGATTTTAATAAAAAAACCTTCTTCGGATCTTAGCATGTTCGGTGAGGAAAGCCATGCAGGTTTTAGGTCATCTGACCTCTACAATCCCGGCAGTAAAATGGGCCAGAGTGGAATCAAGGCCCTTACAGTGGGAAATTCTTGTCCAATGGTCAAAGAAGGAAGAAGACTTGGATGCACTAATGAGTATATAAGATCATACAAATGAAAGAATCTCTTGGTGGAAAAATTCATTACAGAAGGCCTGTCTTTTCTTCAAAAATCTTGGATCGTGATTTCTACAGACTCTTCAAATACAGGTTGGGGAGCTCACCTACTATATCACTTAAGACAAGGTGTTTGGTCGAAAAAGGAAACAAAGGAATCTTCAAACAACGTGGTAGCGGACGATTTAAGCAGATCAAAATCGTCCCAGAACGAGTGGTCTCTCAATCCAGAAATTTTCGCTCATCTTGTGAAGAGATTCGGTCTGCCAGTCATAGACCTTACGGCAAGAAGATCAAATGCAAAAGTAAGATCGTTTGCCTCCCTCTTCAAGGTAGACAAGCCGCTGGTAATGGATGGTCTTTTCGATCCGGTGGGAGTTTCCCCTTGCTTACATTTTTTCCCCCAGTGAATCTTGTCCCAAGGCTTCTGCAAAAGGTAACATCAGATCAAGCTCGTATTCTGGCCATAATACCATACTGGCCAAACTGCAGCTGGTTCTCGGTTTTAAAGAAGATGGCTTGAAAGTTCTGGATTCTCCCGGTAACACCGGATCTTCTGGAAAACAAGGGAATTCCAGCAGAAGTATTGAACATGTTCAGGTTGACGGCTTGGCTGCTGCACGGCTAGAGGAGCTCTACCTCTTTTATCTTCTTAAAAATTTGGACGAGATTTCTTCACTGGTGCATATCTCATCGTTGTATAGGATCCTCTCCTTCTACTGATACTATCCTTCATTTTTTGCAAGATGGTCTTGCTCAAGGTTTTAGTCTGTCTACCCTCAAAGTCAAAGTTTCCGCTCTGTCATTTTTTCGTAAATAATTGGGCTTCTGATCCTCTCATTAGGAGATTTTTTTAAAGCGGTAAGACTCGTAAAGCCTCCTAAGAAAATCTGTTTTCCCTCTTGGGATTTGTCTTTAGTTTTGAAATCTGTGTACTGAGCCTTTCGAACCTTTGGAAGAAGCTTCATTGAAGAATCTGTCCCTGAAAACCGTGTTTTTGCTGGCCATTACTTCGGCTAAGAGGATAGGGGAACTCCAGGCCCTTTCTTCCTCTCCTGACTTTACAAAATTTCTCCCGGATAGAGTGGTTATGTACCCTAAGCCTTCCTTTCTTCCGAAAGTCATCTCCTCCAAGGTTCTCAACCAACCTATTTTTCTTCCTTCCTTTAATGGTCCATCAATGCCAGATTGGAAATTTGATTGGAGCGAACTAGATGTGGGTAGGTCTCTGAAAATCTACTTGGACCGCTCCTCTACGTATAGGATGACTTATCTATTCGTTAATTTCTTTGGAAAATTTAAAGGCCAAGTTGCCTCCAAGGCCACTTTAGCTAGATGGCTGGTGGATACTATTAAATTGGCTTATTCTACCTTGAATCTACCTCTGCCTGCCTCCCTGAAAGCACATTCTACTAGAGCCATGGCTGCCTCTTGGGCTGAAAAAGCATGTGCCTCTCCGGAAGATATATGCAAGGCGGCTACCTGGTCTTCTTTCAACATTTTTGTCAAGCATTACAGGCTCGACGTATTCTCTGCCTCTGACGCTGATTTTAGGCACAAGGTGTTACAAGTTGTTATTGTCTAAATTCCCGCCCTTAGTATGGGATCTCGATATATCCCTGTTGCACTGCCACCATATGTCAGAAAAAAACTGTAATTTTACTCACCGTAAATTCCTTTTTCCTTAATATGGTGGCAGTACATCACTCCCTCCCTCCCTTTTTGTATATATATTAATTTTGGGTGTTCTATGGATTCACTGAGGTGTTCTTGGTACGTACTGAGGTCGCTGGGCCTCTTATACCTGGTAAGGGGAGGTACTTTTTATGTTAATTATTTATTTCAGATGCTTGTCCCGAGGGAAGAGTACATCCCTATTGTACTGCCACCACATTAAGGAAAAAGGAATTTATGGTGAGTAAAATAAGTTATCTCTGATCTGCAGCCCTGATTACCATCATCATACCTAGATGCTTGAGATAAAGTAATACTGCTTGTTGTGTTGGCTAATCTTGTGCCTTCGAGGGCACCTGTATTTACCAAAGGTAAACAAAATCTAGCTGTCACTGGTTAAGCAGTATGCGGGTTCATAAGGTAGCGGAATAGGTAATAAATAATGCTGCTTGTAATGTTAGCTGATCTGTGCCTTCAAGGGCACCTATAATCGACGAAAGTAATTGCTTTCTAGCTGTCACGTATAGAGCAGTATTCTAGAGATCAGTACACTCGGGTCAGGCTGTGTCTTAAGAATACAGTGAGCGGAGGTCTGCTACACGTGCTAGTTTCACTGTGGGATGTGACAAAATGTTTGCAGATTGACCCAGGGGCTCCATTTATCACTTGTGGTCAATCTGAAAACGCTTAACAGACATTTTGTTACATCCCACTGTGAAACTAGCACGTGTAGCAATCCCCTTTAGTCCTCAAATGTAAAAAATGAGGACATCCAGCATCAATGAAATCTCCATAGAAAATCATTGATTCAGTGCTTACCTATGGGGAGGGCCTAACGCGCTTGCCGTGCATGCACATTAGGTCCCCCAGTCGGATGAGGTTAGAGGAGGTGGAAGGCCGACCCAGCATCAAGAGACATCGGCGCTGGAATCGGGTAATTGATTAAAGGGTATTTATCCCTTTCTGTGCTGGGGGTGAGGGGGAGCCAGGAGGGATGGGTGGACCAGAGGGCACTATTGTGTTTGGAATACAGATTATTGTATTTTGATTTATGGGCCACCTGTTTAATATTATTATTATATATGAAGTAATTTCAAATTACCCTTCAACTTACCTTCCTTCTAGTATTCCAGCTCCAAGACGGGTTCCTCACAGCAGACCAATCAACCCTTGCCGAAGTCATCAAGATTGATGACTTTTTTTTCCAATCATTTGCTTCTTATAGAACCACTAAGGGCATGGGGATTGCAAAAAGAAAACAGTGGTGTATCTTCTAAAATTGCACTGTCTTCATATGCCATGCTGTGGGGGCAGCATGTATTCTGCAATTAACTTTATTAATAATTTTGTGTACTTTGGCTGTCCCTTTATCTCTGGAAGTTACTTTTAATGTACTACTTTCTTCTTTAGGATTGATGGACCCCACTTCTTCTGTTTACATTGTAGATTTTGATTTTAAAAGACCGTACCGTGCTTTGCTCAACAGACATACCATATATGCTTGGACAGCTGTAACACGAGCAGATTTATTGAAAATAGCAAGTATGAAGTAAAATATTTGGGGAACGGAATCTTGTAATCCTTTTTTCTGCATTGCGTTGTGGATGAGAAAAAAATGAATTCTTTAACATGGCTGGGTTACTTAAAAATAGTTTTTTATAGTTAACATTTTTCTTAATTCATTGAAGTTTTTTTTCTTTTTTTCTTGTGACTTTCATACAAAGGATCATCATGACCCAGCACATTAGTCCTGTTTACTTTAACTGGTTGACCATAGAATTGAGTGGCTTGCTGGTCACACACAATCCATGTGGGATTCTAACATAACATTCAGTGAGTTCTCAGAGCTGGGCCAGCCTTTGGAGGCTGATGGCATAGCCTCTGTAGATAGCATGGATTGCAGGTTTTGGTTGCTGTTGTCTAGTTCATCTAGTTTCTCTGCATTGTCTTCCCAGTTTATGTGGAACCTCGTTACTCTAGGATTTGATGCCAGTATGTTCCTCTGAAGCTGAAATATATAAAGCAAGGGACACTGTTGCAGTCAGCATTGGTTATATAATTACACTGCAGTTCATGCATTATTTTTATATATATATATATATATATATATATATATATTTTTTTTTATATATAGAAATTTTGTTTGTCTTAAAGGGATTCTCCAGTGCCAGGAAAACAAACCTGTTTTTTCCTGGCACTGCTGAATCCTGCAGTGCCTCCCTCCTTCACATCCCCATCTCATGTTGCTAAAGGGGTTAAAACCCCTTCAGTGACTTACCTGACTCCAGTGCCGATGTCCCTCGGTGCTGGGTCAGGCTCTGCCCACGCTCCTCCCTCGCCGACATCAGCCGGCGGTGGAGACCTAATGTGCAGCAATGGCCGCGCGCATAAGACCTCCCCATAGGAAACCATTATTTAATGCTTTCCTATGGGGATTCCGGCGACGCTGGAGGTCCTCCTGCATAGCATGAGGAAGTCTAGCGTCATTTAAAACACTTTTCGTATTCTAAGAAGTCAGAAGTCCCTCTAGTGGCTGTCTGATAGCAACTAGAGGAAGACTTAACCCTGCAAGGTAATTATTGCAGTTTATAAAAGCTGCAATAATTAACTTGCAGGGTTAAGGGTGATGAGAGTTGGCACCCAGACCACTCCAATGGGCAGAAGTGGTCTGGGTGCATGGAGTGTGCCTTTAACCATTGCAGCTAACAAACAATGATGTTCAACAAAATGCAAGAATATGTATGCTATATAATTTTATTATTTTCGTTAAATAAAACAATTTAAATTGTTCTTTAAATTTGGGTGATATACCTATTAAACTGGAGTGAACTTTGCAATTAATTTATCATTTAATTAAAGAAATACTCGCACCACCAAAATGAATAAAAAATCTTTTTTTTATTTCAATACATAATTGATATTAAATACAAATATATCTATATACCTATAACAATAGCATATGTACCTCAATCAATCAGCCCCGATATACAGGTATCTTACAGATATAAAACCCTTGACATTGGGCTGATTGATTGAAGTACATATGCTATTGTTATAGGTATATATAGATGTATTTGTATTTACTGTCAATTGTTTTGAAATAAAATTAGATTATTTTTTTTTTATTAATTTTGGTGGTGCGGGTATTTCTTCTAATAATATGATTGTTGATATACCACTAGAGGGGGTGATTCTTAATACCCTTTGCACCCTAGACTTTGTGTACATGCTGTACATTTATTGGTTACCCCTAGTGACTTAATTTCTAATGATATAATAATCTATGTATATCTAATGGTTTTTAACAAAATCAGTACTGAAAAGGTATTATGAAGTCTGAAATGTTCATTTGGTTGCAAATATTAAAATAATAATCAGTAAGACTGAATCTTGAATTAAATCAAGCCTTAATGACGAGTGATTTAAATTGTGATTTAAGATTACTTGATTTACATACAATTTACCCTGGGACACATTATTAAAGGGAACCTATGTGGTAAAAGGGACTCTTTAAAGAAACACTATAGGGTCAGGAACTCAAACATGTATTCCTAACGCTATAGTGTTAAAACCCCCTCATCTCCCTAAATATAGATGTTGTCTTTATTGCAGTCTGCTGCTGCTGGCTATGCCCCCAGCCTGCCTGTTTGGCTGACATCATCAGAGTTTGTGTTCTGAGCCAATCACAATGCTTCCCCATTGGATTAGCTGAGCTTGTCAAGGAGGCAGATCAGGGGCAGAGCCAACACAAGCCAATCACAGGCATGGCCAATCAGCATCTCCTCATAGAGATACATTGAATCAGTGCATGTCTATGAGGAAAGTTCAGTGTCTCCATGCATAGGGTGGATACACTGAATGGCAGTGCTGCACAGTGTGCAGCACTACCCCAGGAAGCACCTCTAGTAGCCATATGCTGAGTTGCCAGTGAAGGTGTACCTAGGCTGTAATGTAAACATTGCATTTTATCTGAAAAGACCGTGTTCACTGCAAAAAAAGCCTGAATGGAATGATTCCACTCACCAGAACAAATACAATAAGCTGTAGTTGTTCTGGTGACTATAGCATCCTTTTAAATTTCAAATGGGTACCCTAAACACCAAAACGAATTTAGCTTAAAGAGATACTGTAGACACTAGAACCACTACAGCGTAATCTCTCACTGCTCAATTCTCTGCCATTTAGGAGTTAAAGGGACGTTCCACTGTCCAAATAAGAAATAAAATAAAAATTAGATTTGAAGTTATGCTGCATTTAATAATGCATATTTTCACTGCAGTTTATCTACAACCAGCTTGTAGAAGCTACAGATCTCTTGTCTGTTGGCTTTGCAAATCTTCCACTTCTGACCCAGGCTATCTGTGCCTGTCCAATCACAGACTTCCCAATGCAACTTAATGAGAAGTCTTTGCAAGGCAGGTGCTCTTAACAAATGCCTGCCTCTTGAATTTAGTTCTGCTGAGCTAAGCAACCAGGACGTAACAGGGCTAAATTAGGTAATCAAGAAATTCTAGTGTTTTGGTGTGTCTTTGAGAATTGTTTGGGAGAATACTGACATCAGAACAATCTAATTTCTTCACTGATTTTGTAGAGTGCACCATCCTGAGCAAGTAATGCTTACGTTCATTGCCATTTTTTTAAAATATATATATATGGTATTTGTGTTGGTAATATTAGTGTTGATAATATTTGCCATGCAAGACAATAGCATTCTATGATACAGCTATTCATTTAATCTTTAATCAACCTGGCTGCTAGTCACTGCCCTCCTGACTTTATTTATATTACTTCCAATAATAGATTCCGTTGATTTTGCAAGTGGCACTGTCACACTGTTTGACTAATAATTACTAATAAGAACCTTCCCTGCTTCCTGAGATATGCGGAATAACACCCCCTTTACAAATCCTATCTAAATGTGTGCCTGGTAATTAACCTATGCAGTACTCAGCATCTCTCTGCTGCAGCCTTTTATCCTCATTATTTTCTGATTGGGCCCTGTGCCATCTCATTGCATTAGGAGGGGGTTAGGCCAGAAATATTTTTGCATGTCTTTTTTCTGATAGAACCAATACCAGACATGTGAGACAGATTCAATTGCTGCACTGGTTTTGTCCGGTATCCTACGATGGCACTATATAATAAAAAATAATAGTAATGACAACCTACGCTTTTTACTGAGTAACTGTTGCTCAGCTTTTGTTGATCTTAAAGGAAGCATATAAAGTCTAATCAAACATTTTTTGACAATTTAGTTTCTTGGGTTATAATTTATCTAGAAGACTGTAAACTCGTTTGAGCAGGGTCCTCATTCCTACTGTTCCTGTGTCACTATGTAATTGTCAAAATATTTTGAAATGCTGCGGTATTAGTTGACACTATATATATACCAATAATAATAATGTCTAATATTTATAAACCGAACAAAGGTTAGATGCAAAGATTCAGTAAAAAGCTATTTAAAGTGGCAATTCCACATTTCAAGTATTTTCATTTTTCATGTCTGCTTGCATATGTGGGTGTGTGGGAAGGGATATATACTTACCTAAAGCTCTCTGTCTTTGGTCCTGGCAAATTAAGTCACAAGACACTGTGTTATCTTCGTAATCTAGCAGAAAAGTGCAAAACTAGCTCCATAGATCTCCTCAGGCATACAGTGTATAATCTCATTAGGACCTTATGCATCACGCAAGAAGATGCAGTTCCATCAGCTGAAATTAGTTATGGCTGATCGGAATGGCATCATACAGCAAATGGAAAATGATTAAAGGGGAAACTCTAACAGTAAAAATAAACTTAACATTTCATTTTGTATATTGACCACATGCAGCCTTTTGACTTCTACTCTCATTATTTTCAGTTTGAGCCCTGTGCCATGCCATGCTAGTTTTACTGTTAACCAATACAGCTCTTCTCTATAGAGGAGCATTGGGGGTGGGGGCTGGGCTGTTGTCTGTAGGTGACAAGCCCCATACTGCAGGTGGCAATCACAATCTCCTCCGAGATATGCATTTTACTAAATCATCTCTATGGGGAATGATAGGCTTCATGTGGATGCTGAATGTCGGTTCTGTAAATATTGCAGGACTGTAATGGGAAGAAGCTGTAGTGGCTATCTCAGCAGCAGCCAGAAGAGGTCTTCTTAGGAACAAATATAACTGCCTTTTCACAGATAAGGAGAGACTGCTAGGGACAGACTCTTTAAGCTCCAGAACCACTACAGCTTAAAGGAACACACCAGGCACCAAAACAACCTAATCTTCCGGGTGCATTCTTACTTTCAGAGGTTAAACAGTTTTCAAATGGTTAAACCACAAAGCTGCCTCCAGTGCCAGTCACCGCTTCCCCCGTACAGGAAGCATGGAGTGCTGCTGGGCGCCGCTGATTGGCTGAGAGTGGTCAGCTGATACTACCACTGACCCTCCCCCCCAGTGGCGTACACATGACCCATGGGGCCCCGGTGCGAAAATAGAGGACCACTACAGACACCCAGGTCACATCAGCTCAATGAAGTGGTCTGGGTGCCAGGTCCCTCTAGTTTTAACCCTGCAGCTGAAAACATAGCAGTTTCAGAGAAACGGCTATGTTTCACTGAGGGTTAATCCAGCCTCTAGTGGCTGTCTCATTGACAGCTGCTAGAAGAGCTTCCGCGATTCTCACTGTGAAAATCAGTGAGAAGACACTGAACGTCCATAGGAAAGCATTGAGTAATGTTTTCCTATGGGCGGTTTAAATGCGCGCACGCCTCTTGCCGTGCATGTGGAGGCGGAGGGATCCCCAGCGCCAAGGGAGTCTGACACTGGAGAAAGGTAAATGCTGAAGACATGCACACTCTCACGAAGAGACGCATACACACTAGCTAACAGACACACATTTACTGACAGAGACGCACTCAGCGACAGACATACATACACACTCACTTACAAAACATACACTTTCACTGACAAACACACACTCACTAACAGACATCAAACACACTCAGTAGCAGACACACACCCAATCACTAACACACACAAACACTTACACAAACACTAACACACAAACACATACTAACAGACACACTAACACACACACACACGTTTGGAGTGCTGGAGGGATTCCCTGTGGTCCAGTGGTGCCGCTGGGCGGGAGGGCGCGCGAGGGAGCACTCTCCCCTCTGTGCTTCCTCTTCAGCTCCCTCGCGTGCCGCATGCGCGAGGGAGCTGAAGAGGAAGCACAGAGGGGAGAGTGCTCCCTCGCGCGCCGGCCACCCAGCCCGCCCGCCGGGGTCAGCAGGGCCAGCCCCGGGGGGGCCCTGAGGTT
The DNA here is from genome assembly GCA_933207985.1 of Pelobates cultripes. Lineage (NCBI taxonomy): Eukaryota > Metazoa > Chordata > Amphibia > Anura > Pelobatidae > Pelobates > Pelobates cultripes. The sequence goes on from OW240913.1 coordinate 258,572,256, forward strand.
GCCGCCTCCTGGGCCCCCCAGGAGAAGAGGCTGGCCCTGTGGGTACATACCGGGTTGCAGGGGCGACCGGGCTCCCTGGTGGGCCGGGCCCGGTCGCAGCCGCGACCCCTGCGACCCTGGTATGTACGCCACTGCCCCCCTCACAAAATTGTCTTGGAAAGAAACGTACCTTTTCCCATGCCAGTTTTGTGAATGGGGAGTCACTGGTTGGCTGAGTGTGTAACGGACTGCTCTCAACCAATCAGCAGGGCCACTTCTTTTCGTGTAAGTGAAATTTCAGAAGCCCCATGCTGCCAGGGGCCGGCACTGGAAGGAACTTTGGGGTTAAACCGTTCAAAACCTGTTTAACCCCTGCAGTAAAGAATGTGCTGTGGGCATCCAGAAACCATAACTAATGCATTTAGATTAAGTTGTTATGGTGCCTTATGATACCTAAACTGTCCCTTTAATGTATTGTTTTTGGTGTAGTGTCCCTTTTAAAGGTTGGCCTTTTGCCATTTTTTACCATAAATTTATAAAACACAGTAGTCCATAGTTTTTTGGGTTTTTTTTGGGGGGGGGGGTTTTTGTCCATCTCTTTTTTATTGTTTTTTTGTTTGTTTTTTTTAAAAACATACCCATGCGGGTCCCGCAAACCCTTGGACCATTAATACACTTAAACATGTATAACAATACAGGTTGAGCATAAATGTGAGAACGGGGATGTGCCATAGAGGTCGTGGACCAGCACCGGTACATTATCAGGAGTGTGTGAACTGCTCCGGGAGAACAGCTGTGTAGTATGTGTGGATTCATTGCAACCTGTATGGGTTGTAGATTTGGGGCCTTCTTATTAACGTACCCTAAGCCTGCAAGGGCACGGGGGGGATGTCTGGTGGTGGAGCGGTAGATCCTTCCTTTTGAGATGGGAACAAGTAGGCTGGGTATATCTCAGGGCTAGCTAGTTAGGGGCATCTCGTCTGGGGGTGAACAGTGTAGGTCCCGGTAATTTTTGCCTATTCAGCTCTCGGGGGAAGTCAGGTATCCGACGTGGGTCTTTTGGGTGGTATCCTGCGCGGGTGTGGGAAGGCCCAGTGCCCTACAGAATGCCGGCTACTTTGCTAGTGTGGAGAGTTTATGAACAGTTCCTTTGTGCGTGACAACCAGGAACCTGGGAAATCTCCAGTGATACTCTAATCCCGCTTCTCTGAGGGCGCTGGTGACCGGGTTCAGTGATCTTCGCCATTGCAGCATGGATCTGGTGAGATCTTGATAAACTGTGAGTTGTGCGCCTTCAAATGTTAAAGGCGTCTTGCCCCGGAGTTCCGTCATCAGGCTTCTCTTGTCTTTGGAGGTGGCGCAGCGGACTATCACATCACTGACCATGTTTGGGGCTGCTCTGCCTGAGGATGGTAGGCGGTATATCCTGTTACATTTTTTGGCATGCGTTGGTGGCAGGACGGCAGCAACAAGGTAGCTGTAGTGAGGCAGTTCGTCAGGTGTGATGATGTCTGGCACTCCCCTGATCTTAAGATGGTTCTGTCATCGAGGGCGGTGTAATGGAGAAAGAGTGCCTGTTGTTGGACCTGTAGGGCCAGGACAGATTCCTGTAGGGTTGTCAGTTCCTGCTTAATGCCAGAGATGTTGCCCACTGTGGTCTGCACCCTATCTGTGATAGCCTGCACATCAGTTTTTATGGCCGCTATGCTGGTTGCCAGGAGGTTTTTAATTTCCCCGACCAGATTTTGAAAGTCCTGCTGGGTGACCGGGGCAGACCCATCTGGGGTCTCTTTGGGTGTCTGAGCCCTTTCTGGGGGTAGGTCGGGCGGTATGGGGTCTATTGGTACCTGTGCGGCAGCATGTTCCTCTGTTCCCGCCATTTTGGGTGGCGGTGCTGTAGCCCATTGTTTCCTGGGTAGGTAGGAGTGCTGTATGGAGGTCTTCCACCTCCGGGTCTTCAGGCTATGCAAGTCTGCCCAGGAGTGCCAACCAGTCGAGGGCTGCTGTGGACTTGTAGGACTCGGGTCTCCGCCGCTGTCGATTTCCCCCTTGCCGGGCATACAAACAGCATGTTTGGCTGCTGGATCGTGCCCAGAGGGTGTCTCCGGTTAGGGGTGAGTTAATTGAGGGGTTTAAGTCTGTGATATCAGGCTTCATTGCGGGTTTTGGCCGGGAGCTGTGCTGAGATGCGTCCGCTCCGGCTCGTGGTCAGGCTCCGCCCCCCCAGTCCGTAGTTTTTGTTATATTTTTTAATAGTTTGGGAATTTCAGTACAATTCCAATGTAATAGAACCATTTTTAATAAATATTATGAAAAATAATGCCCATACCCGCTAATATATGTCAACATTTGTTTGTCGCAAGTAGCAGATCAAGATATTTCTTACCTTAGAAAAGTCCGGTTTCACAGGAGGATTTTCCCGTAGCTCTGTTTCTGTGTATTCATTATTGACATAATATCCCACTCTGATAAACTCCTGACCCCTGTATGTGCAGGTTATTAACACCACTGTAACACCAACTGCATCTGCATCCGGAATAAGTCCTGGGTTAGGTGCATCAGCCTACAAAGTGTAGGAGATAGAGCAGTTAAGATTTCCAAGTGTTCAGTATTAACTGTAGTTATATAGCTTTCTGTAGTAGTTGTTTTGTAGACAAAATATTGAGCATTGTATTAGTCACTTGCATAGGTGTACTTTTATTACATGTAGAATATTTACGTTATAAAATACAACTTCTCAGGATTTTTGTGTGTGCGTCTGCATTAAGGAGGTCTGCAAATGATCCATAAGCTTTGCAGGGACAGACAAATAAGTGTGTGTTTCAATGCCCAAAACTGTATATGTGCAATGTTTTTATTATGTAACTGAGGAATTTTCTAATATGTTTGAATTAAGTGGTTGTTAACCCCTTAAGGACGGAGACAAATGTACACCTTGTGAACTAAACAAAATGTAAACAAAACCATTTGCGCTACATGTCTGTCCAACCGTAATTCACCTCTTTCATATTACCCTTGTTATATATCATTTTATTCAGGGGAAACAGGGCTTTCATTTAATATTAAATATTTAGCTATGAAACATAATTTAATATGAAAAAAATGGGAGAAAATAAGATTTTTTTTTTTTTTAGTTCTACATTTTAACGGTCAATATCATAATACTGTTTGCTTTTACTGCAATAAAATACACATATTTGTATTCAGCAAAGTCTCACATGTAAAACAGTACCCCCTATGTACAGGTTTTATGGCGTTTTGGGAAGTTACAGGGTCAAATATAGCACTTTATAGTAGCCCAGGAAAGAATTTTACACCCATAATGGCATATCATTTGCAATAGTAGACAACCCAAGGTATTGCAAATGGGGTATGTCCAGTCTTTTTTAGTAGCCATTTGGTCACAAACACTGGCCAAAGTTAGTGTTAGTATTTGTTTGTGTGTGAAAAATGCAAAAAACTGCAATTTTGGCCAGTGTTTGTGACTAAGTGGCTACTAAAAAAGACTGGACATACCCCGTTTGCAATACCTTGGGTTGTCTACTATTGCAAATGGTATGCCATCATAGGGGTAATTTTCATTCTTGGGCTACCATAGGGTCTCAAAGGCAACGTAACCAATATGGCAAATTTTAACGTGAAAAAAATGAAACACAAGCCTTATATTTGAGGCTGTAACTTTTGAAAACACCATTAAACCTGTACATGAGGGGTACTGTTGTACTCGGGAGACTTTGCTGAACACAAATATTTGTGTTTGAAAACAGTAAAAAGTATCGCAGCAATAATATTGTCCGTGTAAGTGCTGTTTGTGAGTTAAAAATGCAAAAAAACTTCACTTTTACTGGCGATATCATCGTTGTAATAAATTTTACTGTTTTGAAACACTAATATTTGTGTTCAGCAAAGTCTCCCGAGTAGAACAGTAACCCCCATGTACAGGTTTTATGGTGTCTTTGAAAGTTATAGTGTTAAATATAGTGCTAGCAAATTAAATTCCCTTTACTTTCGGCATGGGTTGTCAGGCAGGTCCCGCTAATTGTAATTAATTAAGATACCTAATTATGTAAAAATATTACATAAATATATATCTAGAATTAATATATGTGTGTATATACGTATGTGAATATATATATATATATATGTGTGTGTGTGTATATATATATATATATATATATATATATATATAATTTTTTAAAAATATTTTTATATATATATATATAGTGATATATACGTATATATTTATGTATATATATATATATATATATATATATTAATATCACAATACAGTTAGAACGAAATAAAACACATCTATATATTTTTTAATTATTTTTTTAATTTTATTTTTTAACGTATTTACATATTTAATTTTTTTATATTATATATAAATATATATATATATATATATATATATATATATATATATAACAATTATATATATATTTAATCAGTATCAGTCTACGTGTAATTTGATATTAATATATATATATATATATATATATATATATATATATTAAAATAGTAAAATACACCTATACAGTGTATAGATCTAAGTATATATATATTTTTTTTTTTTTACACTTTTAACATTTATTTTATTTTATTTTCAGCCAGCAGGGGGACCACCTGTCATTACAGGCAGCCCCCCTGCTGGCAATGCAGGAGGCAGCTATCCCAGCCATGTGATTGTTAGGTCCTCGCAAGGACCTCACTCTCACATGGCTGGGGGGCACTGGAGGAAGAGGATCTGCCGCGGGAGGGCTCCCTGGGAGTCCCCCCCACCGCGATCGCTGGCGACCGGGTAAGTAAGGAAAGACCGGAGGGCGTACTATTATGCCCGGCGGCGTTTAGAGCTGCCTAAAATAGGGCGTAATAGTACGCCCTCCGGTCTTAGGGGGTTAAAAATGATATATATTTTTATTTTGTTACGAAGAGCTGACAAAGTGGGCTCTAGTGGTTATGGTGCTTGCAGTAACCCTTTAACTAGGTTGGTTGTTGATTAATGCTATTCTGTTTATCAAGGGGCCTTGATCTGATTTCTGATCCACTTAATTAAGTGACATTAAAGGAAAACTCTAATTTAAGAAATGTATATTTATAATGATTTTAAAAAGCAAAAAAGGATTTATTTTCTTTAGAGGTCTTACCTTGCCTTATCTGAATATCTGACAGCCGGCCAGCTCTTGGGCCCCCATAAAAGAAGGATAACAAGGTATTACCATGGGCATTTGGGGGCGGCGGTGTTTGCCGCCCCCTGGAAAGTCCTGCCGTGGTAAATACAGCCCTGCCCTCCTCCCCCTACTGCTACAGGAGAACCGTAATGGAAGTTCCTAAGAGCCTCAGCCCTCCTGTAGCTGTAGTTTATGCGAGTGTAAGGCCTGACAAGTCCTAACAGGGGATGAGGTGGGGGGCATAACTATAGTGTTTATGGCTGGTGCCGCTACCATTACAGCGCACTATAGCAGTTATGGTGCTTGCAGTGTTTCTTTAAAGCACTGTTTAGCAGAATCAAGTCACTTAAGTTTCTGCATACAGCTTAAGCAATATGCAGACACATGTACAGATAAATGTTATCCATTTTTATTTTTGGCCTTATAATTCTTTACCTGAACACAGATGTGAGACTACAGCTACAAAATGTATACATATATTAGTGTTTGTAGGGGTGCCTCTTGCTTCATATGTGGGAGGGACTGCTGTACTCACAGCAACTCCACTTTTATTATCAGTCACATTAAAACGTTATTTTGGTGCTCAGGGATACTACACCAAAACCATTTCATTAAGGATGTTGCTCTGGTGCTTATATAACATGCCTCTGCAGTGTTACTGCTTAAATCCCTTCCATTTAGAAGTTAAATTATCTTGTTCATGCAGCCCACGTCTGAGAGTCACACAAGCCTCCCTGCACATTTCCTGTAATGATATATCTCATTTTGAAACTTCCCTAATTTTGGCTTACCTGAGGGTTGTTACCTTCTCCCTCAAGGGAGTTTAGCCTCTCTCCCTTGGGCAGTCTCCAGTACATGGCCCTGTGCAAAGGTGACCCCCTGGAGAGACCCCTTTCTCTCTTGAGCATCGGTGGCCAAGTTTCCCTGGAACTTGTAGGTAAATGGCTGCTTGGTCCTCAATCAATTTTCAGACAATTTTTGGTACATTTGAGTTGGTCAATTTAATAATGTGCAAATAGTGGGCAATCCGTTTTTCCTTTTCCAATGTCCTTATGAGGTGTGTGTGTGTGTGTTGTCAATGTGCATTCATATTTTGGAAGTCTTGTGTACTTCTCTCCCTCCCTTGGTTATTGTTTGGGTATTACCCATTGTTGTGCTGCCATGGATATGGCCAGGAAAAAGGAAAATGTATTCCTACTTACCATAATTTTCTTTTCCTGGTCATAGGCCATGGCAGCACAAAGATCCCGCCCTGGGATATTGCTGGAAACAAGACTGAGGGTGGGAGGGGTAGGAGGGGTTTCTTATACCTACTGTTTTAATTAGGTTCATGTCTGGTTAGGGATAGGGAGGACCCATTGTTGTGCTGCCATGGCCTATGACCAGGAAAAGAAAACTACCATAAGTAGGAATACATTTTTCTTTTTCACAGTAAGAACAATAAGGATGTGGAATTCTCTACCTGTAATGGTGTTTGTTTCATTAGTGTGTGTACAGATGTCAAACTGCAAATGGATGAATATTTGCAAAAACATTATATGCAAGGATATCATTTTTAATATGTGGGGTAATAGCTCCTTGATCCAAGAAGAGGTCTGACTGACATTCTGTGGTCAAAAAGGAATTGTTTCCTAGTTTGCAAAATTGGAAAGCATGTCAAACTGGGTTTTTTTGCTTTCTTTTGGATCAATTGCAAAAACAGATGTGAGAGAGGCTGAACATGGGCATACTTGTTTTTTCAGTTTTCATCTTATGTAAAGTTTCCTTCTCACACAATTTTTTTACTTATAAAGTGTTGTTCAAAACTCCAATAATGCTAAGTGTAACCAAGATTTCAAAATATTTGCTTTGGAGCAAGATGAGCAGCTAAACCTAAACCTTAAAGGTAGAGTACCGTATATACTCGAGTATAAGCCGACCCGAATATAAGCCGAGGCCCCTAATTTTACCCAAAAAAACTGGGAAAACTTATTGACTCGAGTATAAGACTAGGGTGGGAAATGCAGCTACTGGTACATTTCTAAATAAAATTAGATCCTAAAAAAATTATATTAATTGAATATTTATTTACAGTGTGTGTATATAATGAATGCAGTGTGTGTATGAGTGCAGTGTGTGTGTATGAGTGCAGTGTGTGTGTATGAATGCAGTGTGTATGAATGCAGTGTGTGTGTGTATGAGTGCAGTGTGTGTGTGTATGAGTGCAGTGTGTGTATGAATGCAGTGTGTGTGTATGAATGCAGTGTGTGTGTATGAGTGCAGTGTGTTTGTGTGTGTGTTTGTGTGTGTTGCAGAGCCTTGGTGGGGGTGGGCATTTTTATTATTATTATTTTTTACTTATTTTAATAATTTTTTTGTTTTATTAATATTTTGTTATTATTATTTTTTATTTTATTATTATTTCTAATATTTTATTATTATATTTATTTATTTTTGTCCCCCCTCCCTGCTTGATACATGGCAGGGAGGGGGGCTCTCCTTCCCTGGTGGTCCAGTGGCATTGGCAGTTCAGTGGGGGGAGGAGGGGGGCTGGCAGAGCTGTTACTTACCTCTCCTGCAGCTCCTGCCAGCTCTCTCCTCCTCCGCGCCGGTCCGTGCAGCACCTCGGTCAGCTCCCAGTGTAAGTCTCGCGAGAGCCGCGGGGTCATAGTGCGGCTCTCGCGAGACTTACAGTGTGAGCTGAGAGAAGAGCTGCACGGACCGGCGCGGAGGAGGAGAGAGCTGGCAGGAGCTGCAGGAGAGGTAAGTAACAGCTCTGCCAGCCCCCAGTCTGTATTATGGCAATGTAAATTGCCATAATACAGACTGACTCGAGTATAAGCCGAGTTGGGGTTTTTCAGCACAAAAAATGTGCCGAAAAACTCGGCTTATACTCGAGTATATACGGTAATTATCAGAGATTTACTACATTCCAATGCTGCCATTTTAGAGCACCTGCTTCAATATTCTGGTGTTCAAAAATGAGCTACCAAGTATCAAGGGCAGCCAGGGGTAGGTTTATAGCCGTGCACATGCTTACAGAATCTTCTTGCCATGGTTGAGAACCCACCCTGTATGGTAACATGCAGTACTTGGTACTTCTGAGTGTGTTTTCTCAAAGGACAAGAAGGTTGCAAGAGCGTCTGCATGCTAAGGTTGTAGGTGGTATACTTCTGTGATAACTTTATTGCTCTTTTTAGTATAGCAGTATGTATCCTGTCATTAATTCCAAAAGATTCCTCACCTGAAACACAAACATATGACGTCCCGCTGGCACAGGTCCCACCAGCACAGAATCTAGCACTTGGTCATACTCCTCACTTTCTGCTGAGCCCACATAAATTATTTTCCATTCCAAGTCTGCATGAAACAATAAACAGTTTGTGTATTAAATGTTTATATACACATATATACCAACTCTTAAAGGAGAAGTATCAGCAGGTGATAAGCGCCTTTTGGCACACAAAATCAAGCAATAATGATGCTTTGCTCGAGCGAGGTTAGCAAAATTTTAAAGTGTTACTCCAAGCACCTTGTCCACTTCGGCAGCAGAGGGGTTTATCTCCGTATGTGCAGCGTTTCATAGCTGGAATCTAACTGCCGTAACTCTACCTGATCTTTAGGGGTGTCATCAGCCAGCCCAAAACTAGAGTTTCGGACTTGCTAATGTAAATTTCATTATGAGCTGATAGCGGCCAGCTGATGCTCTCAACCAATGAATGGCGATGGCCGCGGCTTCTGACTTCTGCGGCTCTACAAATGCAAGAATCATGTCACCGGTCCAACATGGAGCCTTTGAGCACATTGGGAAACCAGGTAATGGGACAAACTGGGAAATAAAATACATTTTTTAATTGAAATATTTTAAACATTTTTAAAATGTGTGATGCAGCAAAATTTGCATTATTCGCCTTATTGTACAAGGCTGGCTGTCTACATAATGATCTTATGTAGGTAGTTCCCGCGTTTTCTCAATAAAAAAAAAAATAATTATACTTGTTGCAAATGTTAAATCTGTGCTAACCATGTAGGTATTTAAAATTCTATTTTAATAAAAATATATTAATTCATGAGTTATTGAGAAAACTATACATTTACATCTTCCTTTTATTGACGGATGTACCTAGAGCATGTTGTCACTTGTAAACATAAGAGACTTAAACCTGTTTATTTAGTTTATAATAGTGGGGATTACTTAGGAGACAAAACATTTGTTTTCTGGGTATTTTGGGTACTCTGTTCAAATCTTCGAAACCTGAATGGACACGTAAAAAAAGAAAAAAAGGTTTTGCTGCATGAAATAGACAAATTATTGGATTAAACTTTGATGCGCCAGTTAGTTTTGTTTTGGGGTGTTTTTTTTTAACATCTTTTAGCCAGGTAAACCTGTTTTTTTCATAATTTATATGTAACCATTTTCCAAATGGAAAAGTGGCAGCAAAACATGTTTAAAAAAAAAATAAAAAAAATAAAAAATTATGCAAAAGCAACATTTGCAGAATAATATGAAGTCTGCTATTTCTATTACTTTAGAATATTCCTGATATTAAAACAGATATATTTGTAAACTACCTATATTTTTGATGCTGCTTTTTTTTTTAATTATAGTTTTTTTGGTAAATTTCTGAAAGTATTAATGTATCTAATGAAGCATTTTTAGTGGATGATTCTAAAGGGATTAATATATAACAGATAGAGGAAGTGCTAGCAATGGATAAAATGTTTACAACTTGTCTTTCATAGTGGCAGGGTTCTGCAAAAAGACTCTCTAAACATACTATGTAGCCCTTAGTGATAATATACCATGTACCCTTCTGGGTTTGTTTACACATACATACACACATATATATATATAGCATATAATGGTTGGAATGCAACTTTCAAATACTTATCTGAATAATCTTTTAATTACAGTGGATTAATCTATAGAATCCCATGCATTTACATTAGTGCCCAGAATTATGCATACTTTATATAAAGTACCATGCAAGAATTCATTGTTGTACAAATAAATATCAATGAAACAGTGTGCCATCAAACACTTTAAATTACAGCTTCTTTATACAAAAGTATTAACACTTTTTACAGTGAAACCTGCCTATTGTTTTTATTCTTATTCATTAAATTCACAGAGCACTTCTTTTGTACATATATGCAGTGTGACATATGGCATGATTAATACTTCAGTGTTTTAAAAAGCAAAGCAGTTTTGTTTTTCATTTTATTTTCTTTAAATTCAAACAATAGAAATCCCCCTAAATAACATTGTTATCCTTTTTTTAACATTTCCAGTGCATGCATCAGCTGAATTTAAGCTGTGTGCAGAATTGAATTTCCTGTCTGTGCTTTCCGAGTCCTGCTATTTAGCGTTTGTTGACACGGCATGTTAAGATGACAAGTGCAAGGGTCAGTCCAGCCTCCCTGCCTCCAGCATTGTCTGTTCTGTGTGTAGCTGTGTTTTCCTGACAGTCATTATTCCTTGTACCCACCATGTTCCTAACATGGCTTCTGCCACCACGGCACCTCAAACTTACTTTTCCTGCTCTCACATTAGCTTTGCATTCCCATGTACTCACAGGCAAGTTTTGCACTTCTTGTTACATTGCTACATTGTACGCCTGCATGTTCCTTCCCCTTCCCACTCTTTGTCCCAGCTTGCTCCACCAAAAAGCAGCAGGCCTGTGGGAATTGGAATTTAACCTTGTGTGAACCAGGACGCTGCCTCAGCAGGTTGCCATTCCTGAAAGCAATGATTTGCAACTCACCTTCAGACAGGTCCTCTATGCACTCAAACGTGATTTCAAATTGGAATGGGTTGTAGAAAGGAGAAGGGTTATCCAGCACCACTACATTGTTCACCTGAACCTTTGCCATATTTTGGAAACGCACAAAACAATACGGACGGTTTCTGAGCGCAGACAATATACAGTAGAGTGTTTATCTGTGCAGAGCCCCCTTGTCACTGCTTCCTGCAGCCCCCTCGCAGGAGTCCTGAGAAACTTTCCTCCAGCACGGCTCTTTTATTTAATCCATTGATTCTTTTCAACCTGGGCAACTCCACTCTGCTTTATTTATTAGTTTTAATTTTCATTACCCCCCCTCCCTCCCCTGCTTTCCTATCTCACTTCACTACAGCACATTCTGCTCTGTTGCTATAACAGTGTGTGTCAGGATTGGCTGCTCCCAAGCCCTCCCCTAATGCTAAAAGCTACATGAAGGAAAAAGACGGACTCCTCATGGCTGCAAGAGCTGGAATTGTTTATCAGCTGCTCCACCTGCTGGGCCAGCCACGTGAATGCATCTCGGGGAGGATCTCTGTCTTACCTTGTGACACCCAGACATGATGTGCCTGTAAGATATCACGTGGAATGCAGGATGAAAGCTTGCATGGCTAAACTCTGTACACCGAATCTCACAAATCTTACTTGTCTTCTTTTAATTTGTGCATTGCTGAGGCTGTATCTATATTTGGTAGACTGGTTCCTCTTGACTGTAAATATTGGCATCAGCTGTGTGTGGTTGAATTAGTTGTCTGTGATTCAGATTCATTTTTTTCCTTCTCTTTTTGCACCTGTGCTTCCTATTCCCTATAGACTGTAAGTGACAGAAACAGGCTTCTCGATAGACGTTGGTAATTTAATATTTGCCTGTCACATCTATTGAGTCTATGATTGCACAGTGCTGGAAAATAGTCCCATCTAAAAAAAAATTTTTACTTTTTTTGTTAAAATAAATTATTTTTCCTTTTAAATATTGTGATGTAGTCATGCAATTGATTGGGGAGTAATATTGAAGAATAAACTGCTATGACACATATTTGCTGTGAGTATAAGATGTGTTGCAAGAAAAGTAAACACACACATTCAGCTTCACTTCTCATCCTCCATTATGTCCTCTATCTCACCTCTCCTGATAATGGCTTTCTTTACTGCTCAGCAGTTCATTTGGAATGATATCATGAATGCTATAATGTAATGTGGTGTGGGAAAAATGACCCTGATTGTAAAAGTATTACCTTTATCCTACTCAGAAACAACTTGCACCAAAGAAATCCTAAAACAATCTGCGTTAATTCTAAAGATATGTGAAAAGGCAGGTTAACAATCCTGTTAGTTCTGCCATAGTCTGGATCCTGAAAAAGCATAAGGGCAGATTTAATTTTTGCTCAGGGTTAATCTGGGTCAGCAGTGAAAAGGTCAACAATTTAAGTTTTTTTGACACTAAAAAGGAGCCACTAAGGTTGTTTGATAATTCTTTTTGAGATGGTGAATGATGGAATAAAATTAGATGCAGCATAGCTTGTGTAAAAAGAGTACACAGATTGCTGACCTGCATGTCTGCATGTGTGCTACTTGCTCACATACTGAAGCTGTGTGCACCTGTAAATCCACAATGTGCTTATGTGCTGACTCTGTGTGCACTGATGTAATTGCAGTAGTTTGTGTGCATTGTAGTGTCTTAATAGTAAGCAGAAGTCTGTCTTGGGATCCAATAATTGACAAATGGGTTTAAATGGCGGTGGTTACTAGACCCTGCTCCAGTTCCAGTGTATGAAATGCTCCAGGCTACTCCGAGGATATATTCATCCTCAATCCTCATGATTTCCTTCACGTAGCAGAGAACAAATTGCAACTAGTCCGGCCAGGAATTAGTAAGGCACTGTAGACTGGGATAGAAGAAAGCTTTGTTAGAAATTTAGGAGCCGGCAAGTTTGGTTTTAGATGTAAAAAAAGCATATTAGGCGCTCACTATAGTGCTCAACGTAGGATAATTGTGGGCAGCAGTAACCAATGCAGGGATTCCCAACCTTGTGAGTATTAGAGTATAGAAAAGGCTTCTGTTTTTGAGGTCAATTGTATGTACAACTTCAAAAAAAGATTTGTGTACGTATACATCTTTTATTTATACTGTTTGGAGCAAGTTTGGTTAACTTTGTCTTTTTCTACTGTGTACATTGTGTATAGTGTTTTTTAAAAAATAAACTTTTTTTTGAATGGTGGTAATTGTTTAGAAATGTCCTCCTCAAATACCTACTAGGACAGTCCAGATCCAAAATGCCAGCAAGTTCTCTCTGCATGAGAGATACAGTAACCCTGGACAATTGTTTCTGCCTGCATTATGCCTCATCAGCTAATACTCTTCTAGGCATTGTGAGCATGGGCTCTACGTCTGGATTACCCCATTAATTTAGAAGTATCCTAAGCAAATGCATTAAAGCACAAACAGAGTAAAGCTTTCTTTGCTGCTGAGAGGTTCAGGAAATAATGATTCTGCAAAATATAAAGCCTCCTTGCCATAAAATTGATCATCGGCAAGTGTGACCACCTTTATAAAAGCCAGGGTTTTAGCAGTTGGCTCATCTGGAGCATTCAGGTGTGTGCTAACACAATACCAAGGAGAAAAGACATCCACAATGATCTTAGAGACGTAATTGTTGCTGCCCTTCAAACTTGAGTTAGAAAGGCCATTTCAAAAAAAAATCCATAAGTCCAACATTCTACAGTAAGAAATATTATTCCAAACTGAGAAACATTCAAGACAGTTGACAATCTTCCCAGGAGTGGATATCCAAGCATATTCACCCCAAGGTCAGACTGCAATGCTCAGAGGAATTGCAAAAAACCCAATAGATCTATCTCGTACTCTACAGGTCTTTCAGTTAGCATGTTAAATGTTCAAGTTCATGACAGTACAATAGGAAAAAGATTGAAAATGTGGTTTGTTTGGAAGGTATGCCAGGAGGAAGCCTCTTCTCTCTGAAAAGAACTTAGGTTTGCAAATTAGAATTTCAACAAACCACAAGATTTCTGGAACAATGTATTTTGGACAGACTAGACCTGCGTGGAGATGTTTGGCCATAATGCACACCGCCACGTTTGGCAAAAACCAAACACAGTATATCAACACAAACACCTCAAAACAACTGTCAAGCATGGTGGTGGAGGGCTGATGATTTGGGCTTGTTTTGTAGCTACAGGACATGGGAACCTTGCAATTATTGAGCTGACCATGAACTCCCCCTGTGCCCAACAGCTAAAGCTTGGCTGAAATCATGTCATGCAACAGGACAATGATCCAGCAAATCTACAGACCGATCTCCCTGTTGAACGCCGACCTAAAACTATTAGCGAAGGTCCTAGCGCTCCGCATTCAACCCACCCTACCGAAATTGATCCACCTGGCTCAGGTGGGGTTTATCAAAAACAGAAGCTAGAGATAATACCACCAAATTATCAACCTAATACAAGCGGCCAGGACTGGACCAACACCCGCACTCCTAATCTCCACCGACGTGGAAAAGGCGTTCGACAGGCTAGACTGGACTTTCCTCTTTGTGACCCTACAAAATCTGGGATTCGGCCCTAACATGAGGAAATGGATTGGAGCTCTATACAACGGGGGCGTGTATATGTGAATACCACACTGTCCAGCCTGTTTCTGATAAACAATGGCACCCGCCAGGGATGCTCCCTCGCACCCCTGCTATTTTTATTAAGCCTGGAACCTTTCCTAAACACGGTCCGAAACCTACCGGACATTAGAGGCATACAAGGAAAATGGGGGGGGAAGCAAAATAACAGCATACGCAGACGACATGCTGTTTACAGTCCGAGACCCAAGATATTCACTCCCGGCCATCATGCAAGAATTCAAAGACTATGGTGTTCTCTCCAACCTCCGAATCAATTATACAAAATCCGAGATCCTGCACCTTGGCTGTGACTGCACCCTGATCATGACCCTAAAAGCATGATTCCCATTCCACTGGTGCAAAGACGCGATCAAATATTTAGCCATATGGCTCACCGCCGATCCATCTCACTTGTTCAGACACAACTCCCCTCTTAGAACGCATATTTAATGATCTAACGGAACAGGACGTACCGCATATCACCTGGCTGGGACGAGTAAACGTTCTTAAAATGAACGTCCTACCACGCTTCTTATACCTGCTACAAACACTCCAAATCCTCGTTCCCCAGACCTTTCTAACCCAGATACGCAAAGCCTTCACAAACTGTGTCTGGCAGAACCGTACAGCAAGGATAAAATGACACGGGCAACACATTGTTCCACATGGTTGACAGCAGCCAGATCATGACAAGCCTGGGCTTACCGACCCCATGCAGGCTACAACACCAGGCGGTCACAATGCTCACGGACAACGTGGTCAAGCTCACGACGGAAAACTACCTGCTGCATCTGACACCCCTACAGCTGGCTACCTATAAAAAGACAATAACCCCGTATCTGATCAACGCGGCACGCAGCCTGATCCCAGCGTTCTGGAAGAAAACCACAACCCCATCCATGACAGACTGGATAACTAGGGTTGAAGACACAAGGTCCATAGATGAATTAATTCTGACTGCTAGAAGACGAAACCAGGCGTACCAGAAGATATGGTTTCACTGTCTTCGATGGCTAACGACTAGATAAACAGAGAGCAAACCTTGCGAACTTACAAAAGACCGGGCCTGGGGGAGCTCATATGCTGACGAGGTGCGGAGGCCTTTATACACCGGCCCGTTCCCATACCCTTCTCCCTGACACTCGTCAAAGCGAAAAGTGTGTATATCACTGACCTGGCCTCATGCTGCGAATGCTGTACCACCCACAAAAGGGGTAACATCAGTACTGCTCATTGCACATCCACCTAGGTACATCTATCAACATTTGAATGAACACATTACAAAGGGATAACGCCCCCCCATGCCAAACGAATTGCCCTCGTAGCTCCCTCACTACCCAACCTACCAGCGACACACCTGAAAGGCGACACAAACTCACGCAGAGACATTCACATACACAACCACTCCTCAGGGAAGCCACCCATCCGTCACCACACACACATGGACACCCAAGACTTTCAACAAGCAAAGAGCCAACCCTGGTCGCGCCTGGACCTAGCAATCAGACTTAGACTCCACACAATGCAAGACAGCTGACCTGCCAAATACCTGGCCAACCTCTTACTGCTTAATACTAAACGCACGCACCGCTACCATTAGCCATATCATCCCACAAAAAACAGCACGGTCTACCAACACGCTGCCCTACTGTAGCACAATCCAGCCCACAAATGTGCAAGATTATGAAAATGTACCTTGACCCAGACATTTATGGGCCTAGCTGTATTTTGGTGTTCCTTCTGTCTTACATCTGTTAAATTCACCAATACAGGACATGTAATACAGCTCCAAACAAGAGCGTTGCAAGGTTGTTACCTCGATCTCATATCTACCCTATCAGATGTTACAATACCTTGTTGCTTCATGTGCAAATACAGATATATTACGCCCTACTCATGTATACCTTCCCACATCGATAAACTTTGAAGGAGTTAAAAGAAAAAACTATTGGACGTATTGTCAAATATGGGCACCATGAAACTCCTTCATATAAGGAGATGACAGGGCAATGGAACAAGGGACATAGAGGACTAGAAATATCCACACTTAGGGACAACTGGCTGAAACTCGTAGGTAGACAAAAAGAAAGCATAACGCTCTCTTGTAGACAAATACCAACAGTACTGTGGGGAGATTGAGGGACATGGTACTTACTGTATGATATACGAAACCTTTTTATGATGGAACCAGTTAAAAAAGAGAACTAAACACCTAGAAACGGAAAGCGGTATAAGCAAAAGAAAAAAAGAATGTGACCCATAAGCATTACTGATTCAATGATCATATGCAACGATGTTCTACTTCATGCAACTGTTATTTTTTACTTGAAAATACCTCTTCGGATTTAACGTCTATTATTGACTGTGCATAGAATTTTTGAAAACTGTAGCATATGGTAAAAATGCACAAATTGTAATGTCTCTCTGTTGACTAATGTGGCATCTGTAGCCTGTTTTTAAAAATGTTTGCACAAAAGTTATATACATAAATAGTTCAAATCAAACAACATTTCTGGCTAGCAAAATTCCAACATAACTTTCCTAGCTGCTAAATTACTGGAGGTTATGGTAATCGTTTGTATTGTCCATTTTCTCACCTAAGAAGGGGCCAAGAACCCAAGCTGCTTGATGTTTACTCATGAAGTTTTTGTACAGATACATAGCAGACTACTTTGTATGAATGGTAAAGTCTTCTCTTGGCTTCTTTGGTAGGTAGCCTGAGCATTGATCGAGGGGACCTGCAGCATCCATAGGAGTAAGTTAGACATTAGGATGATAATTGTATGATAATTGCAACAGGTGAAAAGCCTTATCCAGTCAATTAGGTTGTAAATGTAGCAAGGAATCTTTTTGCTACCCTCAATCTAGTTTTTGGTTTGGAGGCTATCTCTAACAGGACATAGTGTGTTGTATGTGATGTGTATATTCCCTCTAAATTTTGTAGAATAGTTAGATGTGGAGCATTCAGAGAGTAGGGCGGACTCTACTCCACACTTTATAGAGAACTATGAGAAATAAAGTCCAGGCCAGGAATTCAGACTGTCTCAACCCAATGCTCTTCTGCAAGTAATCAGCAGCAGTAAAGCAAATAAGTCCCTCCCTGGTAGACTGGTAAGGGGAGACTCTCTTATGACATTGTACAAGGTTGGTGAAGACCTTTGTATTATTTAGTCTTTACCCTGATAGCATGGAAAATTTATGTTATCGAGTGCTCAGATGAGCCAGGATTTTGTTTGTAGGCATATTTTTGTTTTGTAAAGTGTTTCTAATGCTGCCACCTGAAGTGAACTGTGCAATAAATTATATGGATGTAATGGATTCTACAAGACTGTGTCCTTTTTAATACCCAAAAGGGCAGTGCTATGTTCAAGGACATAGTGCCCTGTACGATTGCTGGATCACACAGCGATGAATATAGATGTTGGCAAAAGAAAATGTGTGCTTTGTAGTAACACTGCTTTGGAAGGACCACCATCTAAACTATTTATTGAATGATCTTTCTACCCTTGTGTGAGAAGATGGGCAGTGGCTATAAAAGATCAACAACCACTAAAGAAAGAAATGCTTGTGATTTCGAGTTAATGGAAACTGGAAGAATGAACATGTCACTTGGTAATTTATTATTTTTTTTCTGTCACAGGCATGACAAGATGATGCAGAATTTGGCTAAAGTGGGGTCTTAAACTCCCTTTATCTGGGGGCCACTGGCCAAGTCTTATAATCCTGTGGGGGCTGCCGATTCATAATTCCAATAGACACACGCAGACACAGATGCATAATCCCAGATGTGAGTACCTACGTTTTTTCATACTCCCAGACATACATGCAGATCAGTACTTTAATATGCACACAGGGATCTCCACTCTCGCATACAGATTCATACTGTCAGACATTGCAATTTACACACAACAGCAGTAACCCCACATTGTGTTGTATGAACCCCGCTCCTGCAGCAAAAGCCCCACTCAGCACTTTATTAGTTCCAAAATAGAGATCACTCCTTGAAAATACACAGTAGTGTCCTGAACGTAAGACCAGTTTGGTGTCTGAATTGAGGTGCCTACTGCTTTCCCACGGGTCGCAAGAAGGAAGTTAGGAGGGGTGTTATTTTGGAACCATGGGTCTATGGGATTAACGACTGGCTACCTGTAGAGTCTCTGTAGTAGGTTAAAAGTTATGATAATTTCTGAATCTTCCCAGAACTGTAATAGAGATTTACATATTGGTTGAAGACAGCTGGTCATGTAAGGACACACTAGAAAACAAGATAGATCTCCATGTATCCTTCCTAGTAAAATATTTTATACATAAATAAGAGTCTAGCCTTGCAGCATGGTCCGATTGTGTAGCCAGGAAATGGATCAGCTGGCACAGGTTATTTTGTGTAACCAGCTACTAATGACAAGGCATCTGTTTTGCTATTTTGGGAATAAAATCTATATGTAGTGCTGAAAGCTAATTGAAAGAGCAGGGCTCAGCATTCCTGATGCGTACATTTCTGAAGTATCAACATACTTGAGTAGTTCCAGGTGATACCACTCGTTTTCTCTGGTTACAGTTATGACAAGGGTTCTTTTTTTTTTTTTATCTTCTATATCATTGTTTTCTGCTTCCATATTTAAAAGGATATAAAAAGCACAGGATTTATGAACATTTTCAGTACAGCTTTTTGAATAGGGTAGTTTCTACCAGCAAACTAGAAAATCGACTTGTTGAAAGGGCTTTTTAGTTCTGGGAGTTAATAGGATTTAGCAAACTGGGTTGTACAATGGTTTGAAAACTAACTTGGACTCTCTTGAGGTTCATCTTATGTTCTTTGGAGGAGGGTGACACACATCTCTCTCTCTTTCTCTCTCCACACGTGTGCTCTCTCTCTCTCTCTCCACACGTGTGCTCTCTCTCTCTCTCTCCACACGTGTGCGCTCTCTCTCTCCACACACGTGTGCGCTCTCTCTCTCCACACACCTGTGCTCTCTCTCTCTCTCCACACACGTGTGCTCTCTCTCTCTCTCTCCACACACGTGTGCTCTCTCTCTCTCTCCACACACGTGTGCTCTCTCTCTCTCTCCACACACGTGTGCTCTCTCTCTCTCTCCACACGTGTGCTCTCTCTCTCCTTCAAATTTCATGACTGTGTTTGAACATAAGGAAGTCTATCTTCCATTCATTGCCTTTCTGGATTACGCCAAACTAGGTTTCTTAACAAACCTGGTTGTTTTTGGTCTTTTAAACCATCCTTTTATTAAAAGTAGGCGAGTAACTGAAAGATTGGATACAGAAGCTGACATTTCCAATCCATTAATTTTTCAGTGCCTTTGCTTATTATAAAATTACTGACCATGGTTATAATAATTCCTCTTTATTTAATGGCTTTAAGTGTCATTCAATATTATATATATATATATATATATATATATATATATATATATATATATATATATAATATACACACACACACATTGTATGTTCTCTTGTTATAGACTAAATGCTATGGGTGTTATATAATCACCTTTATTAACCATATCATGTTGTGCATTGGTTTGTCCTATATCCCTATCCTATTACTAGTGTCTACTGAATGACAAAAGACCATACTTTTGGCAATTAAATAGAAAACTGGTGATTTGTGAATTAATTAATGAGCCTAGAGCACAGGCAAATGGCTTTTATTTAGGGGCAACTTTTCACATTTACAACTTTGGAAAAGCACTGTGCAATAAAATAGGGATGTTTCTGGGAAGAGTGGCAAAAGACAGTTATCTACAGCTTAAAGTCCCAACATTCTTTAGTACAAATATAGACTCTTTGCTGCAAAG
Source organism: Pelobates cultripes (assembly GCA_933207985.1). Classification (NCBI taxonomy): domain Eukaryota; kingdom Metazoa; phylum Chordata; class Amphibia; order Anura; family Pelobatidae; genus Pelobates; species Pelobates cultripes. The sequence continues at coordinate 258,592,613 of OW240913.1, forward strand.
GACTCAATCCCAAAACATTAAACCAGAGACAACCTTCGTTCCCCTATGAGGTCACCCATTAAAAGGTAGAAAATCCTAGGGATATTCTTTTAAAAATGCCTTTACTCAAATTCTTCCTTTCCTTTTTTTTTTTACTCAAAAATGTGGTGGTAGAATTACCCACTTTTTTCGACAGTTGCATCTCACTAACTTCTGTCAAGTGGGTCCTTAAAAATGGTCCTTTGCTATTGAATCAAATTTATCAATTATCCTTGTTCGCTTTTTCTCTCTCACACGACAACCTATCTTTGTCGCAGGAAACTCAGAACCTATACAAAATTTCCTTAAATTTGCATGGCCATTAATAAAGTGGCATTTCACCTGTCTCCAGTTTGGGCTGTTGTCAGCCCCTTCGTGATTAAACCAATCTCCTGAATCCAGTGGTTTCTTTCCTAAGTAGTCCAAGATTGCCCCCTTATCATCTACTAGATGACCCGCTACTCTTTGCCCAGGATACTTCCGTTCTCAAGAAACACCCTGGTTGTACTGTGGCACTCCATCAAACCTAGGTTTCCTTACCAACTGTGAGAAATACATCCTAAACAAATGACCAGAATGATTGGATTGCTTTCTGCTTCTATGCGAGCAATATTTCTAGGCCCACTTCACCAGCACGCATTATAATACGTAAAGGAGAAATAGCTTCAGGTTGATCTTTCCTACACAAACTTTACTCCCCTGGACTATAAAGATAAAGTGCAGTAGTAGCTGCACCACATAGATGTCTGAAATAGAAAGGCAATCTTGATATATTTCCACAGTATTAATATGATTACCCGGCAAGGCCACACCTGATATCAGCTGTCTTGGGCTTCTTACTGTAACTTTGTGTTAAGCAACCTATTGGGGAACAAAGCCAATTCCGCTATTCCTCTTTGGTTATACAGTTTACGCTCTGACGTCATCACAGCACTGGACCAGGAGGCATTACTGGCCCACCACGGAATCCCTCTACACACACACACTCAGTCCCCATACACAGTCACACTCTCCATCCCTCACACTGTTACGTTCACTCCCCCTCTATCACACTCACCCCCCAACCTTGTCACACTTACCACGCTAACCCTGTAACATACATCCCTCAACTCAGTCACACTCCCCACCTCATCCTGTTATACTCATCCCCTAACTCTGTCACACCTACCACTAAAACCCTGTAACACTCAACCCCCCCCCTCCCCACACCCTGCCACAATCACACCCCATCACAGTCACCTACTGAAGATAGTCATTATCATATTCCGTCATAACATGAAACACAGCCTCACCTTCAACACAACATACAAAGGTCACAAGCAGCCCCCCTTAGACACAACACAAGCAACTACTCCACACACACATACTACCAGACTGAGACACACACACATTCACACCCATGGATGATCATTTACATACACAAGTATACAATGCCAGAGACACAGACACACACACACTTCTAGGCATATATACAGGTACGTAATGCTAGACACACTCATGCCCCCCATACGCTTAGTCTTCTTCACACACACACACAACACCCTGTCAACTACATACAATGTCAGATGTACACACCAATCACAGAAACCCAGAGCATTAGGAGCAGGCCCTGGGCAACCACCTATGGTAGGCAGCAGTGATTTTCATTAGAATTGTGATATGTAGTAAAACAATGCACCTCATCCTCCTATCACTCTTATCCATCCACCCTCCCTTACTGCTAACATTCTCACCCATCCGTCCTATACTACCCATCATATCCACCTATTCCTCCCTGACTCCCAATCACTCATTCTCTCCCCTGACTTCTCACTATGATCCTTTCATCTTGTTCTCCCAACACTATCATTCCCACCTACACCACAATCTCTCACACTCAAACATCACTCCCTCCACATCCTCCAATCATTCCCACACATTCTTTCCTTGTATCACTCCCATTCATACCTCCCTTGCCCATACTCCTGTCACCTACACCCATCCCTTCCCAGATTACTTCTACTCGCCTCCCTTTTTTTTTATTTATCAAGATATTTTTTTCTATCTGCACTGCTGTGCTGATCACTCCTATTTTTATATACACATACATAAACACAGCTACAACACTTATAGCCCCCAGTACTGTTGGACCCAATTTTTCTGGCATGTCCAGTAATGCAAGCTGCATCACTGACCCCTAGAAGCACACCCTAAATGAAATGTGCTGGGTAGGCCTATGCTTATAGAGAATCATTGGGGCACACGACAGATGCACAGCATTTGCTGGAATCCTTTATCATTGTTTCTCATAGAGATCTATTTAAATATTGCTACTTGTAGAAAAACACTTGCTTTTATTTTGAACTGTTGAACCCTCCTGGCTATCTGTTTGCCTACCAATGGTGTCAGTAAGGGAATTTATAAAAATGCCAATTTCTTGAAATCTGTACTTTTATAAAAGTGATTTATGGGTTCCATGAACCCATAAATCACTAAAGCAAGTTGAAATGCTTCAGGAGACTGGAATGTCCCTTTAACCACATCTTAAAGCTTAACACATTTTGACTTTAAGAGATAAATGGTTTCACTTTATATCATACATTTAATGATTCTCCTGGACTTTCCTAACTGCAATAAGGGGCTGTCCCTGCTATAGAATCCAGTATTGATTGTCCTATAATACAACTGTAGGTAGTAAGATAAATGTGTGGATATCTGGAACGGATGCCTTTGCTTTCCCTTAATCTGTGAACCAAAGAGGCAGGTTTACCTTTGATACAATCTTTTTTGGTAATGACATAAATTGGACTCCAAAAAGGGAGACCCGTTAATGACAACTGCTAATGGAAAATCCTGAAGTTGGCGCAGTCTCATTTTAAAACCATCAGTAAATGATAAATGGGATCATGCAGAGAATTTTTGAGTGGTTTTGAGGAATATAAATGGAGATCAAGTGTTATTACAATCAACATGTCTTCTTGTTTTGACATAAAAGCAAATTCCTGATCCATAGCTGCAGAATCTATAATGACTTATTTACCATGGAACATTGGTGGGCCTTTAATAGGATAATGCCGACAGCATATACTTCTGTTCTATGCTGTGCCAATCGCTTTTGCATAGGGAGAGAGAGGGGGTCCCAATATTTAGGTGACACCAAGGAGCACAGGGAAAAAAAATTCCAAAACATCATACCAAAAACTTGTCAAGAAAAGTATGCAGTCAGAGTTCATAGCTGGTAGCTTATAGCAGTAAAGTAGGTTCAGCATTCCCGTTATATAGAAGGATACAGGAAAAAAAGGGGGAAAGGCTGTGCGGTAAACCATTAGCATTTATGGGCTTCTGTGAAGTGATCTTGGGCATCTCCAGAGCACAGAAGGAATTTCAAACAGAATCTACAATTTCAACTAGGTAAAGAAATGATTATGGCGCAATCAAACCCTGCTTGTTGGGCATGAATCTGTGCAGCAGTTTGATACATTACTCAACCAGGCAATACACTTACTGCACATATTTTCTGGAAAGATGTGCATGGTGACCTGGATAAGAATAGTAAAGAATCTGATACAGTTTTATGGGCAAATTTTATATAAAAACCATGAAATAAACATAACAATAATAGGGTAGCAACTCAAACTACAAAATAAAGTAAAACCTAATAGTAAAAAGGCCTAATTGACTAAACGTATTAAGTCATGCAAAATATTTAACCCTTTAAGGACCAAACCTCTGGAATAAAAGAGAATCATGACATGTCACACATGTCATGTGTCCTTAAACTGAACAAAGTTGTAAAAATAATACTTTGTGATTTTATAGCACTTTTCTCCCTGTGAGACTCAAAGCACAAATATTTAAAGCAGCCATAAAAGTTATGAGATTCTACTAGTCAGATGAGCTTACTAAATGCCTGATAAAAGAGGAGGGCGTTTTGAAAAAGTCTGTAAGGATGGTGCCTCTCTAATTGAGCAAGGTAACGAGTTCTAGAATCTGGGGGCAGGTGGCTGACTGTCCTAGAACCTTAGTGTGTCTCTATTCTGGGCACTGACAGGAGGGATCCATTGGCTGGCTGAAGTGAGCAAGAAATTGGTGCAACGGCAGATGCAGGCAAAGGTACTTTCAGCATTTCAGCAAACTATGATTTTTTTTATTTTTTTTTTGAGACAGGAGACATTTCTTCTGTCACCTCTGTGTTATCTGTGTAATGTATGAATTCAGGAGAAAGCTTGAGTTACTCATACTCAACTAGATTGAACACTTCAGCAACTCATGGATTTACTATGTTTTGTTTGCTTTTGATTCTGAAAATCTAATACAAGGGATGCAAAGCAGCAATCCAATTGCCACTTTACTTTTGCTCTGTAGGGGGAGTCTTCAAGTTGTGCTAGTCATGAACGGTCATAATCTTGATTTACGCTTTGTAATACAGGAATATTCCACCTTTTTGTTGGAAAAGGACTGAGCAGATAAAAGCCAAATTAAAGTTAATGGTTATCCAGGTTTTTATGATTATTCACAAAAGGCTGAGTCTAAACTGTAGACCAAATGTCTCAAGAATTTGTCTGTGATTATTCAGTTTGCCCAACCCATGCCCATATCCTTCTCTAATTTGAAACTTTGCAAGTTTGAGCAAAGTGCATTTGAAGATTCATTGAGTTACTCAGCTCTGAGCCACCTGAGTTGTTTCCTCCAAGTTCAAATGTGAGCCAACACTGAGATTTAAATGGGAACTGTCATTTTCTTGGAATTTACATTAACTAAAACATGGTAAGTCACATATAACTTGTTTTCACATGATGCTCCATTTTCTTTTAATAAGTTATATTAAAAGGGGCACTATAGGGGGGGCGGGGCCGGACCGCCGAGCTGGACGGTCGCACATGAGTTCAGCTCCTGCAATACACCCACAAATATGCTTAAAAATTATGGAAAATGACCCAACTACTGACCGGCAGCAAGGGTCTTCAGAACCACGAAGTTACCGGATCCTGGGAGAGGCTGGCTACCGGAGCTACAGTCCCCAGGAGGTGAAGCCCGCAACGAATAAGTTGGGGCCTACGCCGGCGGTGAGAGGGACAGACGGCCGCTGCCCCACTATCCCGCCTAATGGTACGAAGCCGGAGATCAAGACCCGGGCGGTCCTGGCCCTGTCCCCCCCCCCTCTGGACCGGCAGGGGTGATCCCGGTCCTCACCCAGAGGCTACACATCCAGGGTCCAGAGATACTACCATCCCGCTCAAAGGCCTGAACACGACATCCAAGATGGCGGATGCCATGTGCGCTGGGGCCGGGGAGAGAGAGTGCACCCTCGCAGGGAGTGGAGCAACAAACTGGGTCTCTGGACAAGAGCCCAAGGGGCCAGAAGAACTCAAGCTCCTTACACTAGACACCGCAACCCCACAAGCGACTACTTACCAGCCCACTACACGGAACTCGCCACAGGCGAACAGCGGAGGAGGCCGAGCCCAAGCCATAAGGGCAGCGGAACCAGCTCACACTGCACCCGACCTTCCACCGCCAGAGACTGCCAACCTCGCAACAGACCAAGGAACTCCCACAGCAAGGCCGACAACATTCATCGGCGGCCATAACAGCGGTCTCATCCAGCAGCCAACTGTATCACACAGTACCCAAACATCCGTCCTGACAGGCGCTCACCTCGGGAAGTCCAGAAGAGGTACCCAAGGCCAGCCGGAAAAGCAGCCCAAAAGATACCAACGAGCAACACAGCAACACTCCCGGAGGGGCGCTGCTCGAACCCCCGCATTAGAGAACACTCGTTCCCGGCCGCACGGACCCGCCGAGCCGAAAAGCCCTGGAACGCAAACCAACCTAAGAACTTTATTCCAGCCAGGCACCTAAAAAGAATGAAAACACTGACCCAGCCTGGGCTACTGAGCCTCCCAAGCCATCCCAAAACCTGGGAATGCATCCTGCCCATGACAGGCACAGGCTGACTGCACAGAAGGTTGCCGGACCAACAATCACACCACCCACAGTCAGGAGAAATCGCCCCTCTACATCTAACTGAATGCTAAGATGGACATTTCTGTCGAACGTCTGGTATGCCTGCTGACTGCACCATTGTTCCAAATAATTTCACACTGCACTAGCTACTAAAGCACCTCGGGGTGGCATACCTCGCTTGTATAGTACTCTTAAGATATAAGCATACAGTTTAATATTATTTCTTTCCCTTTATATTTTCTTTACCTCAATAAGCTTCATATGCATGAAACCTGAAACACTAGCCTGAATTCCATAGCATAATGCTGCCTCTGCTGGCTCAGTAATTTGTGAACCACTTCACTATGTTTTAAGATATACATGTCGCACTACACACAAGCTACAGATGTATAATCTTAAAGCGCGACTAGCATTGTTAAAAGCATGTTATCTTAAATAAGCGTAGTCCACTAGTCTGTTAACTTCAAATCATATAAAAATGTGCCGACTACACTGCCACATTGTGAATGCCATAAAAATGCTGTAAAATTGTGCATGTGTTCTCAGACACCCCAAAAGTAAAACATGATAAAAATAGCTAGACGATGACACAGCATAATAATCTACTATCTAGAAAGTAAAAAGCAATGTTATTTTATGCTATTTTTTTGAAACTATCTAAGCAACGTAAATCTATCCTGTCTATCTCCTTATCACAAAAAAAAAAGTGCAAGATCTACTGTCTACCCCTATGTTTAAACTGTTCATAATGCGCTAGAGGAATGCCTTTGGGGTACCTCATAAGCAAATGTTATAATCGTACGCACTACAAAAATAAAGAATAAAAAAAAAAGGGGGCACTATAATCGCCCGAACAACTTTAACTTAACAAAGCTGTTTTAGTGTATAGATCATGCCTCTGAAGTCTCACTGCTCAATTCACTGCCATTTAGGAGTTAAATCACAGCCTGCCTAAAAACGGTTTCAATTTCAATCAGATGTTATGTACTTTATAAGTTTGTATCTCCTGCTCTGTAAATTGAACTTTAATTATATACAGGAGTCTCCTGCAGGGTTTATCAATCTATTAACAGAGCAGGAGATATGAAATTCTAAATTAAACATGAATTGCAATAAAGGAAGTGTAAACATTAGATGACTCTTTACAGGAAGTGTTTCGCAAGGCTGTGTAAGTCGCATGCAGGGAGGTGTTACTAGGACTGCATAAAGAAAGTGGTAACTCCTAGATGGCAGAGTACTGAGCAGGGAGACTGCATGGGCATGATCTATACACCAAAACTGCTTCATTAAGCTAAATTTTTTTGGTGGCAATAGTTTCCCTTTACAAATGTAGCAAATTGCTTTTTAATCAACATATATTTTTTATATTATTATTTTTTATTCTATACATTTGTTTTATTTTATGTATACTGATTGAGTGCCACCTACTGGAGGATCTATAAATTATGGTTGTATACATCTTAAATTTTCACAATACTGTACATATATTTCATACTATCACTATATATATGATACTGCTCCACTTGTGTTTATCTTAGTAATCTACTTTGTCCTTTGTGCAGTGGGATTGCATTTAAGTGTGTAGCAGACATCACTTGTTAAGTCACAAAGTGCTCTTTTTTTACCTTATTTAAGAACAATATTTGTTTTTCTAAAAGCTAGCGCTCCAGAAATCGTTTATCTTTATGGTTTCTATTCAAGTCCAGACAAGGTAACACTAGGGCACACTTTGGAAATTAAGAAGAGAAACAGAAATATTGCACATTACCCAAATCCTATAAGGCAGCAGGGGCCGACAAACAATCCATGGGTCGTTGTCTCCCCCTTCGAGAACCCACAATCACATCCCAGCCCAGAAATATGAGCACTGACCCACATAGACGGGCGACCATCTCACCCCCAAAGCCATAACTCGCTACGACATCCCTGAATGTAATGCTCTGTTATGGTTTATTCTATTGTTTCACAACATGTCCCACACATAGAGAAGCTTCTCACCCCAACTAGCCTCACTTCCATGCAGCCACATACACTCTCTATTGGACCACAAAATTGATAACGCTAGGCTACTTCAGCATGGTTCCGCTTCTCCTGTTTTCATGTATACATGTTTATCGTTTTATTCTACTGGACCGTACCAGGTTTAATGTTGACTCCAACGTTACGCTGCACCTTGAATCACTATATAACAAAAATGTGCCAAGTTTACTCATGCCACACCAATGTTTTATTATGTTGTATACGAATGCGCCTGTTAATGCTGTTGTGGCAATGCAGGCACTGATGTACTTACCTGCACAACAAAAATCTATATATATTTTTTTTTAAGAAACAGAAATATTGCATAATTTCTCTTTTTCTAAATTTGGTTTTATTTATTATTATTTTTTTTAGGTCTGACTGTAACTGCAGTAAGAGACTCTGGAGAGTGGAATTTAGAGGCTGGGGCTCTTGTGCTGGCAGACGGAGGCTTGTGCTGCATCGACGAGTTCAACAGCATCAAAGAGCATGACAGGACAAGTATCCATGAAGCCATGGAGCAACAAACGATCAGTGTGGCCAAGGCTGGGTAACTGACATTGGATTAGGAAAAAATCTATATACAATAAAGCAAATCTTTACTGGATTTGCAAAGACTTCTGATGGTGTCATTGCCATTGGATTTCGGTGGCCTGGGGGAAGAGGCGGGTGGCAGGCAAGGTGAGTTTTACTTATCTGAACCTGCCTTTTTTTGGGCACTGCCATCCACCTCCTGCACTTCTCTTTTGCTCCTGCCAGGAGAGTACAACATTGATGTCGAGACCACGGGATCCTTCCTAGAAGTAAGCAGCTCTCACTGGTGATGGCTGGGGGTAATGACAAGATTTGATTACATTAGTTCTGCCCAGTGACAACCTTTGTCAAGCAGAGGGAAAATACTGAGAGAAAGTAGTCCCTATATTGTCTGTGTATTTTATTACTTTAGTGAAATTGCAACAGGATTAATATGAGTATTCCATAAAGATGCTATCAGTATGAAATACTCATTTTGTAGAGTGGGGGAGGGGGGGGTGTATGGGTGACAGGGACTTTCATTTCATCATAAATTCAAAAGTAGCCTTTCCAACTTGCTCAGTAATTCTAAGATTGTACAATTTGTGCCCATTTACGTCTCTATAAATCTTTTTGAGTAAAATAAGATCTCTCAGATTGTTAGAATTTGGCATATCCAGATATTCCAGATTAATAGTGGTACTTGAAAGGTAAACCGCACATTTGGTTCAATGTTTAGATTAGCAAGCAAACCAAAATAGAGCACACGAGACACTCAGAATGGACAGCTTGCCCTGTAAGGGGGAAACCCTTCTAAGATCTCAAAATTATTTTAGCTTA
>OW240913.1:258602048-258614796 GCA_933207985.1 Pelobates cultripes
ACATAAATTGTCAGTAACAGATTAGTTCAGAAGGTTGTGCAGCAATTGAAAGGGTGTCAAAGTCATGACTGGTGTATAGTCGCCATATGGGCAGTCGGAACCTTGGACAACAACCACCCCACATACCTATGCCCAATAACACGCTGACACTAGGTATATGGGAAAAATTGTCCACAGCTTTATTAACAAACATAGTAACGATACTAATAATTTAACATATATATAAAACATGGGTCATTGCCCCCCATCCTCCGCCCTGCAATCTATACCTTCATTAAATATCAGGGCAATGACCCAACATAAGCAACACATAAATATATATAAATAACGCTTTAACCTTACTCCAACATGAACCGATTTGAGTGCCAACCAAAAGTAACCACGGTAGGGGTATACCCAGATACCCCTACCCCACCAGGTTCTGAGCCACCTCCAGGACTCGAAACCCACCATCCACCAGTGACCACAATTCTTCATGTTCCTCACGTTCCTCATGGAGAGCCTATTTTGCCTTCCCTAGCTCTCTATCCCGCCACAAGCTCGGACCTTGACCCCTCAAGCTGACCGAGCTCCGCCACCCCGAAGAAAGAGAGCCCTCTGCATCCCCTCCTGCAAACCCAAGTTCAGCAAATCCAGACCCACCGCTGAGAGATGGACGCCGTCTGTGTGGTAATAACCCGGCAACCCGCCTTCCAATTCTACGTGCCTCACTACCACGCCCCCCAATTTCCTCACGAAGCTTGCCATCAAGCTGTTAACTTTTCCCCTGCATCTGTCGATGGCCACCGGGTCCCTCGTGTGCCGCCACTGACGCCTCGGAACGATCTCAGACCACACCAGCATCACCCCAGGAAGCAGATCGAACAACCTGTTCAGGTCCTGCTTCATCCATTTAACCAACCTACGTTGCGGAATGAGGCCCAGGTCATTGCCCCCCGCGTGCAGAACTAGCATATCTGGCCTCGCCCCGCCTGCTACCATCCGAATTATCACCCCGCACACGTTGCCCCAGCCAAATCCCTTAAAACCCAACCATCGCACTGTTAGGAGGTCTTTCGGGAAGCCCAGCTGTTGGCCCTGGGCTCGAGCTGCAGCTCTCCATCCGGCCCAAACGATGAAGGAATGGCCCACTATCCATGCGACATAACCTGGGGAAGAAGGAAAACAACGTAAAACACCCACACCCAGACCGTGGCGCTCCCCACGACCGATACAGCCCGCATCACTGATCCAACAAACCCAAGCGCACATACGTGCGGAACCGAGCGGATTCCCATCTCCCAATCCTCTTGACTAACTCGTCCCCCATGCCCAGGCGCGCGGCCTCAGTGGCCGCCCCTATGCGAAAGGAATGAGTCCCATAGGCAGCAGCACTCAACCCCAACGCCCCCAGACCCGATCGGAACACCTTAGTAAATTGAAAACGAGAGAGCGAGGAGCCATCGGCATGAACCAATAAAGACCCCCCGACTGCCGGTCTCAGTTCCAAGAACCGAGCCACTGCCGCAACCGGGCACAGCGATGACCCGGGCAGGGGACCCAGCGTCACATCCCGGCCCTCACCCATGACGTCCGTTTTGGACGTAGCCAGGTATACCACCAGGTTCCCTGCGAGCATGCGAACACCGGATACCTGCAGACCCCCCGACTCCGACCGAGTAGCGCTCACCAATTCCCCTATTCGGAATGCCCCAAAGAAGGCCAAGAGAAAAGCTGCCCTGAACAGGGCTACCTCAAACCCGTCGAAGCAGATTCCGGGAAGCACTCGGAGTAAGTTCCCAAGCACCCGAACCGAGACCGGGCGCCTAGCATCCGGTGCCCTCCGGCCCCTCCGATACCCTTTGAGAGCTTGCCTAATGACAAACGCTTTCGTGAGGTCCTCCCACCCGTGGAATTTAAACCAAAAGGCCATCGCCGCCATGGTCCTATCAACCATTGCGGGACACACACCTTTTGCCAGCAAATGAAAGGTGACCCACAGGAAGGCGTCCTGCGACGATTCCACCTGTGGCCCCTGGCCCAGCCCCTCCCAGGAACGTTCCCAGGCACCCCAAACCTTACTGTATGCGGTCCAGGTGGCTGGTGCCAGCGAAGCCCTCACAAGTCCCCCAAGCATGATGCTCCGAGCAGCCACATTTCGTCCGGGCACGCCTGCCCTGTCTCCTGAGCCTCCGAGCCGCCGCCCGAAACCGGGACCACTGAAAACGAGACAGAGCATCAGCCACCTCGTTCAAATACCCGGGCACGTGACGCGCGCGAAAAACTACATTAAGGGACATGCACAGCAAAACAAAACGTCGCAATAGCTTCACCACCGGTTTGGATGCTGCCGACTGGTTATTGACGGCGTGCACCACCGACATATTGTCAGAGAAAAAGACCACTTTGCGGTCGCGGAGCCGATCCCCCCACAGGGCCAATGCCACCACCAACGGGAACAGCTCCAGAAAAGCCAAGTTCCGTATGAGGGGGCTTCGCCCCCACGCCTCCGGCCACCTCTGAGCACACCATCTCCCCCCGAAGTAGGCCCCGAAACCCACGCTACCCGATGCGTCGGTGAACAGCTCCAATTCGGCCGTGGACACACCCTCCTGACGGAAGAACACCGTCCCGTTAAAGTCTTGCAAAAAGACCTTCCAGACGTCCAGGTCAGCCCTCATCGAGGAAGAGACCCGAACGAAATGGTGTGGAAAACCGACCCCTGCGGTGGCTGCCGACAGGCTGCGGCTGAACACCCTACCCATAGGTATCACCCTGCAGGCAAAATTGAGCATCCCGATCAACGATTGTAGCTGCCGCAGGGTCACCTTACACGCCCGCTGCACCGCGGTCACCGCACTGCTCAGTCCGCACAACTTAGCCAGAGGCAGCCGACATTCCCCAAGCACCGAATCTATCTCCAAACCCAGAAAGCTGAGGCACTCGGTCGGGCCCTCAGTCTTGTCCGCCGCCAACGGCACCCCGAAGTGGCCCACCACCCACTCAACTGTCCGCAACAGGTGCCGGCAGGCGGGAGAACCCGCCGGCCCCGCGCAGAGGAAGTCATCCAAATAATGCACCACCGCTTCGTTCCCCGACTCCACCCGCACCACCCATTCGAGAAAGGTACTGAACTTCTCAAAATAGGAGCACGAAATGGAGCAGCCCATCGGGAGACATAAGTCGACGAAGTAACCTCCTTCGAAGAAGCACCCCAGTAGATGGTGACAAGCCGGATGAACCGGAAGCAAGCGAAAAGCAGCTTCGATATCCACCTTGGCCAGTAAAGCCCCGCGCCCGGCCCTCTTAACCAGCTCGACCGCCTGGTCGAATGATGCATAAGAGACCGAGCACAAGTCCCCATCGATATCGTCATTCACCGACGCTCCCCTAGGATAGGACAGGTGATGAATGAGCCGAAACTTCCCGATCTCCTTTTTGGGAATCACCCCTAGTGGTGACACCCTAAGGCCCTCAAGCGGCGGCGCTGAGAATGGACCTGCCATCCTGCCCAACCGCACCTCTTTACTAAGCTTCTCCCGGACCACATCCGGAAATTCCCTCACCGATTTCAGATTACGCGTACACAACGAACCCCCCCTCACCCGGAAGGGGATGAAGAACCCCTGTCCAAACCCCGACCTAAGCAGCTCCGCGTTCCCCTTATTACCGTAGCGGCTTAGCCAGGGTTCCATCGCGTCGAGCCTCACCAGGGTTAGGCCCCGGGGCAGCAGCTGTCCCACCGCCCCCGGTCGCGGGAGGAGCTCCGGCTCCGCCCGACTTACCTTTCTTATAGCATCTCTGGAGCCCGTGAGTCCCACCACAGCCCGCGCATTCATGCTTGAAGCGGCAGGCCGCCCCCCACTTGCACTGACCTTCGTTGAACGACCAGCATAAGTCCTTCTGCAAGGCGGCCGACGAGGCGGACTGTCCCTTTGCGCCAGCCGCATGCTGAAAGGGCTGTGCCTTCTGCGCCATCATCAGCTTCATCCACAGGGGCAGGTCCATTTGGTCCCACCTCATCCCCGGATTGGCTGCCAAGCGCTGCCGGAACTGCTCATCGTACCGCCACCAAGCCAGCCCGCCGTAGGTGCAATACGCTTCCCAGATCCCGTCCAAGTAACAGAATAGGGAAGAGCAAGAACTCGGCGATTTCTCCCCTATCACACTGGCCAGGACGCAGAAGGCCCTCAGCCAGTTCCCGAAGGACTTCGGTATCTTCCGATACCGCTTCCGCTTTTCCTCCTCCTCCTTCTTTTCGTCCTTCTTATCCTCCTCCTTGAGGTCAATGAAGTCCTCCAGAGGAAGAAGGTAGAATATCTCACAGAACTCCCCCTTCCAAATTTTTTCTTTCGCCTCCTGCTTGAGGTGCACCCCCAGCGGGCCCGCGAATGACACGTAAGCATGCTGCCTAGCCGCGTCCGACACTCCCCCCGACAATTCCGCCCATTCGCACCCCACCTCTCCCAGGCTGGACCCCACACCCGCCTCCCCGCTGGGCGCGGTTACCACGGGAGCCCCGCTACCATGCCCCGCCTCGCCGGACCCTCGCGTCCAAACCTGACCTACGTCGCCCGAAGTGCCACCCAACGCCCACAATGAGTGGAGCAGTGACTGAAGTGTTTGAACTAGTGTATTGGACCCTAGGGGGCCTCTGGACTCACCGGCCAAGCCCCTCGATCCGTCCATACCCGGGGCTGCATTGTCAACCGCTGCGTGACCTGGATGCTCAACATCCGCCGACGTCCCGCCAACCAGGGAGCCCACCTGGTGCCTCGACAATGTGGATGATGAACGGCTCGGAGACCTGAAATGAGGAGAAGACATCCTGGGCAGGGGGTAGTGCTCTCCGGCTCCCCTCCCGTCCCGACCCAGGGAGCGCCTGCCTGCCACCAAGGCCTCCCGCCGTGCACCACTCTCCCGCTGTCCCCCGTGAGCCCGCTCCCCCCCGCCCCGAGGACTCCGACTCCTACCCTCAACCCTCGCTGCCCTCCCCTGTCGTCCCCGCCCCAATGACCCTGACCTAGTCTCTACTGAACTTCCCGAGGGAGAGCGCCTGCGCCGAGCCCCCCTTTTCCCCCGCGCCCTGAGGGACCTCGCGTCCCTCCCAGGTGAAGAACCAACGCTGCTAGAGTCCGACCCGGAGCTGTCACCAGGCCCACCACCCTCCGACCCACTAGACCCGGCCTCTGAGCCCGCATAGCCCCCCCCGCCCCGTGCCCCCTGGGGTGGCCCCCAGACACCCCCCGCCCCCTATGCTTCACCGCCCTCTTACCAACCCCCTCCTTACCAACCGCAACACCTACCTCCCTCACCCGACCAGCAGATCTCCCAGGCACTCCCAGGGACCCCCCCGATGACCCCAGAAGCCCTACCGCAGAGCCCCCCCCGCTCCCCCCTCTCTGAGGCCCTGAGAGCTACCTTGGGTCCCCCCAGAAGGTCCCCCCAGACACCCGAGCCCCACTCCCCCCCCTAGCCACAGACACACTACCCCCAGGCTGCACCCCTAGGTTGTGCCCCACGCCAAGGGGACCCCCAAGGGGGCCCCCTGCACTTGCCTGTTCCGTCCTGGGCCCGGTCCGTGCCTTCCCGGCCCGCTCTCCTCCGTCCGCTGCTCCCACCTCCTGAAGAACGCGCCCGGCCTGCCTGCTCGATTCTCGGCAGGGCCGCCGCACCACCGGTGCGTCCGCCGGTCCCGGCGCCGCCCCTACCGGTCCAGGGGGTGCGCCGTCTGCTGCCAGGGCCGCAGCCCGCCGAGAGCCCGCCTGCTGAGGCCCTGGCCGGCCGCCGGGAGGCGGTGCCCCGACCGCGCGGCCTCCAGGCCTGCCGCGGCCTTCTTCCCCAGCCGCAGCACCGCCGGTGAAGGGAGTCACGGGCCCCGCGCCCGGACTCAAACGCCTTGGTGGCCTCCTGGCCCGTGCCGGGCGACCGCCGCCGCCATCTGCCGCCGCTAGGAGGGGCCCCAGGTGCATCTTCGCCCAGTCTGGGCCCTGTTGCCGCGCCGCCGTCCGAATCCCATCCAGGAGCCGCTCCACTTCTTCCATGGCCCTGCAGAGGAGACAAAAAGAGAAAAACCCTACCTAGCAGGTCAGTGAATACCAGAGGCAACCACAAACACAGCTAGGCAGAAATTAATGTGCACATCTTAAAATTGCTGCCTATTAAATAGCCAGCCCCCATCCCATAATCCCACAGTCCTGCTTGGTCCCTCCTATGCCCGCCTCCTAACCCCTGTCAAGGCCCTTTTCCGCTAAGCTGCGCAGTGGCTACATGGGGCTACATGAGTGAAGCCTTGTAAAAGGAGCAACATTATGTTGTTTTGCCAGCTGCATAATATTTGGGTGAGACAGACCATTAATGCAATGGGCAAGCTATAATAAAACTTGGGGCCAGACAACAGTAACATTGTTCCAAAACAGCTATGGACTTTGTTGAATAGCTTCCTTTTTCTGAAGAAACGGGAGAGAGGTGACTGTCATGTCCCTAGCACTGTTAAAATGCTGTGCCTCATTGTAGCATTATTTCGGACACAGAACACTAGAGATCTCTATTTATGTGCATTGATGCTTGCATAATATTTTGACACCACCCTGGGCCGCATCATTTTGGCAAAAGTCGCGCATGTTTCAGAGTCAATTTTGAGGCAGACCAATAGGTAAGACTTTAGGACTATATAAGGGTTTTCCTGAACACTCATCCTTGCCCTATCGGGTCTCTGTTAGTCAAGAGCTAGTGATGTCCCGAACGGTTCGCCGCGGACGGCGAACATATGCGGTAAACTTTCGCCCTGTACCTCACAGTCAGCAGACACATTCCAGCCAATCAGCAGCAGACCCTCCCTCCCAGACCCTCCCACCTCCTGGACAGCATCCATTTGTGAAGCTGCATTCTTAGTGAGCTGTCCAGGAGGTGGGAGGGTCTGGGAGGGAGGGTCTGCTGCTGATTGGCTGGAATGTGTCTGCTGACTGTGAGGTACAGGGTCAAAGTTTACCGCATATGTTCGCCATCCGTGGCGAACCGTTCGGCGAACCGTTCGGGACATCACTATCAAGAGCATGTTTTTTTTGTTTTGTTTTAAATGTTTTTTTGGTTTTTTTTGTTCGTAATAAAAGCAATTAGATTAAATTATTAGTGCAGTTTCACACGTGCCCACGCAGAGGCTAATGAAGTCAGCAGAAAACAAATATTTATATATTAATAAGGAGTAAGCATAAAGGAATATAACAGCTTCCAATATCAAGAGTGTGTTTCGACTTGTGGTGTGTGATATGGTTATTGACGTTTCTCTGATATTGGATCTGGAACCCCTGACTTTAGCTTTGTTTATACGTTCTCCCGATTCTAATTCTTAACAACAGTTTGTCTCTATTTACACTTGTCTGCTTGCAGACTGTTTTCTGTGCTTTCATTTGTTAAGCCCTTAAGGACCGGCCTGTTTTTGCAATGTTTTACGTTAAGGACCAGAGCAGTCTTTACACTTTTGTGGTGTTTGTGTTTAGCTGTAATTTTCCTCTCTCTCATTTACGGTTCCCATACAAGTTATATATTGTTTTTTTCAGGACAAGAAGGGCTTTCTTTACATACCATTATTTGTATCATGTCATATATTTTATTTTAAAAAAATAATAAAATATTGTGAAAAATTTAAAAAAAACATGTTTTTGGACTTTCACTTATCTACAAAAGCTAATGAAAAAAACTGCTAAATAGATTAAAAATTTTGTCCTGAGTTTAAAAACAGTGTTTACATGCTTTATTGCTTTTTTTTTGCACGTTATAGACCTATAAATACAAGTAGGAAATTGCTGTTTCAATATATATATATATATATATATATATATATATATATTTTAAATTTATCAGTAGTGACATTGTAACACTGTTATCTGTCATAAATCCCTGAATCACACCTCACATGTACATATTTTTTTAAAGTAGACAAACCCAGGGTATTCAAAATGGGGTATGTCCAGTCTTTTTTAGTAGCCACCTAGTCACAAACACTGGCCAAAGTTAGCATTTATATTTGTTTGTGTGTTAAAAATGCAAAAAACGCTCACTTTGGCCAGTGTTTGTGACTACTAAAAAATGTCGAGCATACCCCATTTGCAATACCTTTGCAATACCTTGGGTTGTCTTACTTTGCAAATGGTATGCCATCATGGGGCTAATTCTCATTACTGGGCTACCATACGCTCTCAAAGGCAACCTAACCAATCTGACAAATTAAAAAAAAAAAAAAGGAAAATCAAGCCTTATATTTGACCCTGTAACTTTCACAAACACTATAAAACCTCTACATGTGGGGTACTGTTATACACAAGAGACTTCGCTGAACACAAATATTAGTGGATCAGAAAAGTAAAATGTATCACAGCAATATTATCATCAGTGAAAGTGCCGTTTGTGTGTGAAAAATGCAAAAAACATCACTTTCACTGACAATATCATCGCTGTGATATGTTTTACTGTTTTGAAACGCTAATATTTTTGTTCAGCGAAGTCTTCCGAGTATAACAGTTCCCCCCATGTACAGGTTTTAGGGTGTCATAGAAAGTTACAGGGTTAAACACAGTGCTAGCAAATTAAATTCTCTGGACTTTAGGCCTGGGTTGGCAGGCAGGTCTCTCAAATTGCAGTCATTAAAATTACTTAATTAGGTAAAAATATTACATAAATACGCACATAGAATTTTAATATATATACATATTTATATATTTGACGTTTACGTGTATATTTATGAAATTATTTATGTAATTATGTATATGGAATATGTATATTTCGTATTATTTTTATTTATTTATTTATACATAGATATATATATATATATATATATCATTACATTCTAAGTGTCTTTTGATATAAATATATATATATATTAATATCAAAATACTGTTAGAATAAAATTACATATATATATATATTTATTTTTTAATTATTAAAAATTATTTTTACTTTTTGTTATTTATTTTTATTAACATTATTTATAATAATATATATATACAATATATATAGTTATTATATATATTGTATATATACACGTGTGTAATTTAAATTAACAGTGTATTTTTATATTAATTTACGTATATATAAATATAAAAATACACTTAGTATGACATTATATATATGATATATATATATATACATATATATATATAGATATAATACATGTATATATATCATATATATATATATACATAAATATATATATATATATATATATGCATATTATTTTTTTTACACTGATTGCTTTATTTTTTAACTTTATTTTTGATTTTCCACTTGCAGGGAGACTGCCTGTCAGCACAGACAGTCCCCCTGCAGGCAGATACACAGGCACCTATCGCGGCCACGTGATCGAGTGATCACATGGCCGCGGGGTCCTGATCTGCCCAGGGGAGACTGCCTGGGCAGACAGGCAGTCCCCCTGGACCGGGAGGAGCACTGATCGCCGCCGGGGGACCGATGGCGGTCAGGTAAGTAGCCCCAGACCGTTATGACGGTTCAGGACCGTCATCGGTCCCCAAGGGAATTTTTCCTGAACCGTCATCGGTCGTCAAGGGGTTAAGACCGGTTACCCTAAAGACTAGTACTATGCTTTTCTATAGTATAGGATACTCATAGCCCCTTGGTTTGCGTGTTGAAGTGTTTAGCCTTTACATTATGACAGGGTTATGAACTCTGCAAACCTGGGGTAACAGATAGCCTCTATGATGGAAGACTTAGATCACAAAAAGGATCAGTTCACCACCTCCCTGTTCTCCTTGACCAATGTGGCCAGAGACTGGCAACATGTGGCAGTGATGAAGTGAAGAGACCCGCCTTGTCTGTATGGTACTCACATCCTATTCGGGTGACTGCAAGAGGCCATGTTACTGCTCAGATAATGTTTCTTGTACATTAGGCTTAGCTGGTTATATAACTAAATGTATACAAAAAAATAAATTGGAATTGAAGAAAAACAAACAGTGTAAACACAAAAATACACACAAAAACAGGAATTTTTAGAATACATTATTTTTATGTTGGAAAATATTACATTTAAAAAAATGTTTTTAAAAATTGTTGACCACTGTTTCTATGGATAGGTCAGCAAAGGAGACCCAACGTGCTCAGCTAACTGTTTTCTCAACCGGTAGACTTTGGCCATATTGACTTATATTCACCGGTCCACTTTGCGCTTAGAACCCACGAGCACTGCCAAATCGCCACGGTGTAAAGTTTTGACTAACCTCACATGTAGCGTCTGCCCAAATCAGTTCCAGAGATTCAGTGGTAGCGATCTGTCATTTTCAGGAGTTCCAAACCGAACAAAAAGACGAACAGATCCCCTGGGTAATAGGTAGCGATTGTTCACCCTGTTCATGCGAACAATCCTACGGAACAGCGTTCTCCTGGCTTGTCGTGGGAAGAAGCAGGCACACAAATGAAATCGCCGCTGGTCGTGAGGTCAAGTGTCTGACTTACAGTTGCAGACACTGGACGACCAGGTCTTGCTGCCTGCGTTTGTGCGACAAGATGGCCACACAGAGAAAGCACTTGAGTTTGTGTTTTCTTTTTAATGTTTGATGAGCCAGGGGGTTGTCGGTGTTTGGTAGATTGTTGCTACTGAACGGTGAAAACATAAAATGGGTTTCAGAAACACTCGACGACCAGGTCCCACTGCCTGTGTTCGTGCGACAAGACAGACGCCGTTTTCCAGCGCACATGTTGTTCGGTTACACTGAGGGAAAGAAGTATTTGATCCTCTGCTGATTTTGAACAGGGGGGGATCACAGAAGAGACAGAATAACAACAAAAAAATCCAAAAAAACACACTTCCAAAAAGTTATAAATTGATTTGCATGTCAATGAGTGAAATAGGTATTTGATCCCCTATCAATCAGCAAGATTTCTGGCTCCTAGGTGTTTGTGGTTTCTTTGATGTTTAATGAGACACGGGGTGGTCGGTATATTGTAGCTCCTGAATGAGGAAAACATGAATGGGGTTCGGGAACATATTACCAAACTTAGAAGGGGAATACATTCGACACAGGCAAAATAGTGAGTGTTGTCACATCACTCCTCCCCCCAGTTCCATGGAATGGCATACCCACCTAGACCCTAACGGGTTGGCTTGGGGATGTCCAGAAAAGTGATTTTTCCAGTTCGGTTTGTCGGGACAACCCATCAGCATTGGCATTCTGCTTTCCTGGCCTGTACTGCATAGGGAAGTTGTAAGGTTGCAGTGCCAGGCTCCATCTTAAAAGTCTGGGGTTGTCTCTGGCCACTCGGTTGAGCAAATTAGGAGGTTGTGGTCAGTGATGATAGTGAAGGAATGTCCATACAAGTAGGGCTGTAGTTTATTTAGTGCCCAAACTAGGGGTAAACACTCCTTCTCCACTGTGGCATAGCTGACATCTCGAGATAACAATTTTCTACTCAGATAGGCCACCAGGTGCTCCCTCACCTGGCTTAATGCGGCTCCCAGTCCAAACATTGAGGCATCTGTATGAACGAGAAATCGTTTAGTGTGGTCAGGTGCAGCCAATACAGGTGCATCGCTCAATGCAGTTTTTAGCCTCTGGAAGGATTCCTTACACTCTGGGGACCATAAGATCTGTCTGGGTAGGGACTTTTTGGTGAGGTCAGTAAGGGGCTTAGCTATTGTGCTGTAGTCACAGACAAACCTCTGGTAATATCCATCCGTTTCTACAAAAGCCAACACCTGAGTATGGGTTGGGGCCACTGGGCTATTGCCTCAATCTTGGGTGGCTCAGGGCACTGCTTACCGGAGCCCACTCTGTGCCCAAGGTACTGGAATCCCTACATGGCATTTGTCAGGTTTTAAGGTTAGACCGGCAGACCAAATTCTGTTGAGCACTACAGAGATGTGCTCCAGGTGGGTTTCCCCATGTGCGGTTGAATACAGCAATATCATCAAGGTAGGCACACACAAAATCCTGAAATCCCTCCAAGAGCTGATCCGCCATCCTCTGAAAAGTGGTGGGGGCATTCTTTATCCCAAATGGCATAACCTTGAACTGGTATAGGCCAAATGGGGTGACGAATGCTGACTTAGGAGTGGCTTTAGGCTCCAGGGGGATCTGCCAATACCCTTTCCACAAGTCTATAGTGGTACAAGTAATTCCCTCCTGCCATCCGGTCTAATAGTTTGTCTACTCTGGGCCTAGGGTAGGCTTCTGTTACAGAATGGTCATTGAGCTTGTAGTAGTCAATGCAGAAGCGGGTCGTTCTGTCCCGCTTAGGCAGCAGAACCACCGGGGAAGCCCAAGGACTCTGGGAGGGTTCTATCACCCCTAATTCTAACATGTCTTGTATTTCCTTGCGCATGCTCTCCCTAATGGCTTCGGGGATGCAATACGGTTGCTGCCAGAGAGGTATCTGACCTGAGGTTTCTACTTGGTGTACCGCCAGCGTCATGTACCCTTGTATGACAGAAAACATTTTGGGAAATTAACAGTTGAGAGGGTTGCTGTCTCTCAGAGGGACTTAAGTCAGTCCCCAGACTGACTTGCTCTACCCAAGGTGGAGTGGCGGGGAGCATATCGGGTAAGGGAAGGCTTTCACTGTTCTCAAAAGCAGGGGTGCAGACTACAGCTACCTCTTCTGCCCTTTCTAGATAAGGCTGGAGCATGTTCACATGAAAAGATCTTCCGATCCTCTCATCTGAACATTTCCCCACTATATAGGTGGTGTCAGGATCTAAACCCTAATTTTGGTATTTCATTTCTTTCTTTCAAATTTATGTCTGCAGTTATGTTTTACC